>JACEFZ010005471.1:0-20582 GCA_014155875.1 Cepaea nemoralis
TGATTAAACATTTCCTATTGCAATGAGTAGTTGCTTATAAATAATATAAATATTGCTGTCTATATAAATATAGACAGCAAGCCGTACGGGCGATGAGGACAGTGCTATTGATCTGGCGCTAGTTTCACCTTCACTCACTACAGTGTGTAGATGGGGTGTCCTAGGACACCATGGCAGCGACCACCACCCTTGCAGCATACTGGTGGAGAAAGGCAGAACCAGGCAGCACAAGCTAAAGGTAAAGACGTTCCAGTATGACAGTACAGGGCAAGATGTGGTGAGTAAAATAAGACGTGACAAGCGCAGAACGTTTCAGGGCAGGAAAAAAAGCTGGGAGCAGCCACCGTGGTGGAGTTTCGAGGTGGATAAGGCTTGGGTGGATAAGCGTAGTGCTGTAAGGAGATGGCAAAATGCCAAGAAGAACAGAACTGGTCATCCTAGTCCCTGCTTGCACTTAGAAAGAGAGATGCACACAAAAGTAAGCTATTTCAAAAAAACTGGTCAAGGTTGTTAAAAGCGAAAAATGGGCAGAGGTGTGTCAAAGAGTAAGCACAGACAATTCACTGAAATTGTTCTGGCGACTACATAAAAGCATGAGTGGTGTAGTCAAGAATAAGAGCATTTCTGACTTCCAAGGTGCTGACCTCATCTGGCAGAGGACTGACGAGGACAAGGGCAAAGCCCTCTTTGAACGCTACCTTGAGCAGAGCAACCAGACAGACATGGGAGGCCGAAATCTGGCCAAGGAGGTCACCTCAGACAGATGCAAGGCCCAGAACACTTCGGATGAAGACACAGTGACAGTGAAAGAAATCAAGGCTGTGCTTCGACGATCAAAAAAACAGTGCTCCAGGTCCTGATGGCATAAGATACGACGACATAAATAGGTGTACCGACAATGAGCTAGAGAAACTAGCAGACATGTACAACAACAGTATAGGGAGTGCTAGCATCAAGGAGGAATGGTTACACAGCTATCTGATTCCCTTGCCGAAGCCTGACAAAGACCACACAAAAAATTCAGGGATATCGAATTATAACCATGCAGAATACAATAGGCAAGCTGCTGGAGAAGGTAATTGCCAGGAAAATATCAAGCCAACTAGAGAGGCAAGGTGTTTTCCCACCTACCCTGGGTGGGTACCGTCCAAAAAGAGAAACCTGGACCAATGCAGCAGTCTTTGCCCAGGATGTCTATGAAGGTTTCCACTCAGGCACTGAAACCGTTGCTGCAGCGATTGATCTTGAGGACGCATACAACAGAGTACCACTGGATTTTTTAATGTTTCAGCTTCTCGAACTAAACGTAAGTCCATTCCTCCTTAGTTGGATCGCTGCAGCCCTCTTCCAACGGAAAGTAGTTTTTAGATGTGGCAGTTGGACTTCGGAACCAACAACAATATATCCTGGCCTACCACAGGGATCGCCATTATCTCCGGTACTGTTCAACGCCTACACAGTGAGAATCACCAGTGAGCAGATCACTGGACCTGGCAGGACATTATCATATGCCGATGATGTTTTAGTGTATCGTCAGGGTAAGGATAGAGAGGAGGTTGCTGTGGAACTACAAACCGAACTCAATCGCATAAGTACTTGGTGTGATGAAGCTGGGGCAATGGTCAACCCAACAAAGGCAACAGTGACTTGGTTCTCGTTGAATAATCATATTGTCAACACTCCAACACCAACTGTAATGCTGTGTTCAGAGACGGTGGAAAGAACGCAGGCAATGAATTACCTGGGGATACGGTTTGATCGAAGCCTTGCTTATAATGTGCACATAGACCAGGTGATAACAAAGGCCAAGCGGGGTTTGGCAGCGATGCGGGTGATGGCGGCAGCAAACTGTGAGCAGCGCCATCTATGTCTTCTGTACGAGGGGCTGGTCATGTCTGTTTTGGAGTATGCAATGGCAATCCTGACTCTCAGCCATAAGCAGATAGAAAGGATGGAAAGGATACAGAATGAAGCTATGCGCATTATTCTTGGATGTACAAGAGATACAGCATGCAGGGCGATGCGCTACCTTCTTGATTTTCCAACCATTGAAGAGAGAATACAAGGTTGCAGGGCACGCGCCTACCTCAGAATTAACGCAAACACACAACATCCACTGCATAGTGAAATTAGGAAGGTGAAGGGCAGCAGGTTAAAAAGAGGACGGTCGTGGATGGGTCAAGCCGAAGACATTCTTCAACAGGTGTGTTCACTTGAGGACTTAGAACCTGGCGAGGAGTGGGTGCAAGTGCCAACAGACTTCTGCACATCCTTTTCAGTTTGCATCCAACTAGATAGAAAATGCAGACAAGAAAATCCGGCTGCTGTTGAGGCTGAAGTACAAGCGTTGATTTTCGAGAATTCGCTAGACGGTGACGCGGTCATCTACACAGATGGGTCGGTCGTCCGACATGTGAGAAGCTCATGGGCCTTTACAGCTCGGGCCGGAGGGAGAATTGTGAAGGAGGACTCTGGTGCTTTCACTGAAACCACAAGTAGCCTGACCATGGAAGTCATGGCAGTAAGTAAAGCAATAACATGGCTCGAGACACAGACATTCACTAGGGCTTGTTTCCTTAGCGACTCAATGAACATGATCAAGAGGATAGAGGAGGTGTCGATCCGAAGAGAATGGTTGCTGCCTCTGGAGCGGTCTCGGCTGGCAAAGATTAGTTTCATCTTCGTGCCAGGGCATGCGGGAGTACAAGGAAATGAGCGGGCTGACAAGCTCGCAGGTGAGGCTACTGTGGAGGGCGGACGCGCCATGGACCAGGCTGACATTCTGAATGCTCTACGAGAAGTAAGACTTTTGCGAGAACCAAGTGATGACTGTGAATCTACAACAATGGCCAGACTGCGAGAGCAGCAAATTAAAAGAGGGGTGGCCAAACAAGAACACTACGCAGGAAGCCAAAGAAGATTGATAAACCAACACAGAACTGGCGTCGTTAGCCGCTACACGTTGCGGGATTTGCTGAGGAGGGGATCCGAGCACTTATAGACTGAATGGTTCGATGTGCAATGAGGATGATCTGTCGACTAACTAACTAACTAACTAAATAATATAAATACATCATGGTATCAATTTTTGTATAGTTTTCAGGTGAAATTTTTTCTGATCAAATGTTTTAAGGCGAGTATACTCCCCCTCTTCACCGTGTCTGTAATATGCTTGTACTTTATTTATCATCATCATTCTCATTATAATCATCAGCATTGTTATTACAATCACCCTCCTCTTTATCATTACAATCATCAGGACACTAGACTATATGTTGTAACAGGAGTGATCTGTAATACAATGTGGTGTCTTGCTTCATATACAAAGCCAGATGCTTGTAGTACGCGTAATGTAATATGGGTTGTGTCGTGCTTAGGGCACAAACCGAGATGATGGTACCATGAATTATATATAATACAAAGTGCTGTCATGCGTCGGAGTGCACTAAATGATTAATTAGTGTTTGGGTTATTATCATTACAATCATCAGGACACTAGATTATATGTTTTAACAGAAGTGATCTATAATACAAAGTGGTGTCTTGCTTCAGATACAAAGCCAGATGCTTGTAGTACGCGTAATGTAATATGGGTTGTGTCGTGCTTAGGGCACAAACCGAGATGATAGTACCATGAATGATATATAATACAAAGTGTTGTCATGCATCGGAGTGCACTAAATGATTAATTAGTGTTTGGGTTATGCCGAACATGTTCTCTTGTGATAGACATGACATTATAATTCAAAGTTGCCTTCTATCATGAGATTTATAGTTAGCTTATACTCTCTCTTAGCATGTAACTACACTTCACCCATACTCCTCAACCATCAGACATAGTTTTCATATGTGCATGGATGATCATTTCACTCATCCATCAGACATAATATTCATATGTGCATGGATGATCATTTCATTCATTCATCAGACATGATATTCATATGTGCTTGGATGACATTTAAGCATATGATAAATTCACAGATTCAACAACCATGACAGTACAATGGAATCTTAATTATTCTCTTCCTTCACCAGAAATTATAATATTCCCTGGATGATAGTTAAGCATACTGATGTTTTGTTTGTTTGTTTGTTTGTTTTTTTTTTTTAAATTATACATTCACATCTGTTTAACAATAATGAAATCACCCGAATCACCGCAGGCATGCTCTCTCCAATGACCTAGACTTATGTGATAATTAGGCATACTTATGAGATTCGCAAAGGCTGATTCCTCATCTTCTTCTTCTTCTTCTTCTTCAGCATTCCGAGCCATTGAGGTTCTTTGCTGCAAATACAATCTGTCTCCATTCGTCTCTCTGGTGGACCTTCTCTTGCCAGTCGTTGATTCCAAGTGCTTGTAGGTCTGTATGTATATTATCTCTCCACCGCCTTCTTGGTCTACCTCGGGGTCTACGGTCATTTATTTCCTGAGTGTAAGCGAGTTTTGTTTCCCTATTATCTTCCATTCTTTCTATATGCCCCAGCCATTGTAGTCTATTAGCCTTCATGATACCAGTGATTAGCGGGGACTTAAACAAATCATAAATGTCTTTGTTACTTCTTCTTTTCCACTCTCCACTTTGTGTATCCCTAATGGGTCCAAAGATGCGTCTTAAAATTTTGTTCTCAAAGGTTTGTAACAAGGCTTCGTCTCCTTTCGTTGTACTCCAGGTTTCAGAGCCATACAGCACAACCTCATGTTTAACAATAATGAAAATACACGTGGATCACCACATGCTCTCATCATTTGCATAGATTTATGAGATAATTACGCATAAGTATGAGATTCACAAATGATGATTCCTCATGTTTAACAATAATGACAATACACATGGATCACCACATGCTCTTATCAAATACATAGAATTATGTGATATACCCAGTTCACATTCATTCATCATGCACCATAACCACACAAGCAGGGGTGATGATTTTCCATTAATATGTTCTTCACAAATGCTAAATCCCCACGTTTAACAACAATGAACCTACATTTGATTCACCACACAAAATTATGATACATATAGAAATCTATTTGGCTCCCATGTGCTCATGGACAAAACCTATTGCGTATGTAATAAAAACAGCTACTTTATTACACATTACACTAATTTGTCTTACCAGTGGTTGCACATTTAAAATAGTTTCTTCTTAGTGAACTAAGTATTCTTACTTTCCTAAATCTTAAGCTACTCACAACTCTAAATCACTGCTGACTGAGTTTAACTACATAAGAAATTTAAAACTTAGGGCTTATGCTTATACATTAAATAAGTTGTTTAGCTGGCAGAAAAAAATAAAACTCACTATGGTTTGTCATAGTGTACAGTTTATCCATAAACTATGATGACTGAATATAATATATAGTTTCTACTAAAGTAATTTCTTAAGACCTAAACACGTTTACAACACATTGACTTACAAATCTTTCTTTTTGGGAAAAAAGGCTCACTTCTTAAAATAATATAAATTACAACATTGTTTACCTCATTCGAATAGAATGGCTTCACAACACATGCCAACACCAAGATGTCAGGCTCTCGATTTGGTTAAGTTTCTCAATAAACTGGCTGCTGGTTTTCTGGTCCTTCTTTATCGCTAGACTTTAATTTTCTAACGTGTTCGTAGCGAGTTGAGAAGCTACCATTTTCCGCAGGCACAGTCGGCCTTTCTTCTGGTGGCAAAGAGTTATGATTTGTACAATGAGGCAATGAGACCGGTTATCGCTGTTTTTATCTCATCTTTTTCCGTTCCAAGTTTTGGCTTTTCCGTGGACAATGAGTCTTTCCTTGTACATTTAGCATTGTATAAGTAGGGAACAAATCAACGATAATGCGGTCTCAACCTAGATTGTTGTACGGAGATTATTTACAGCAACTTTACGGCTTGTGAAAAAATATATTACACATACATACACCAGACACTCACGCAGGCGCCCAGGCCTCACGCATACGAACACTCACACGTTTCACAACGCATCTAGGAATTAACATTACGGATATTTCTAATCAATTATTATTTCTGAATACCAAGATAAAAGAATGACACGATTAATTAAATGACAACTATTTATTTGTGAGTCAGCATGGGAAAGCAAAATGCAATCATTATAGTCATGTGAAGGAAATGATATGGCATAGACGAAATGTTGCTGATTTTATCACGTAGAAGTTTATTTTGTGTAAACATGTATTAATGTCAACATCACGAGTGTACTAAATGTTCTATATTGAATAGACAATATCATACACAGTAGGAAGGACGTGCCTGTTTTAAACTCGCCATATGTACTATGGTAAGTCAATAAGTAAATCACAAATGGCTGTAGAAAAATAACTTAATATGATAACAACTTGAAACCAGTTTACTTTTATACTTACATTGTCCCTTTATTTCTCAACATAATTTCCAAAACATTGATGGACTCATTCCATAGTTTTATCAATTCTCCCAAACCGGCCGCATAGTACTGTGTGCTCTATTTTCTAAACCACGTTTTCACTTCACATTCAACTTCGGCGTCATTCGCGAAATGTCTCCCGCCAAGATGGGTTTTCGTGGACTCAGCCACTAGCGATTTCCAGTAAAGCGGTGCATAGTTGGGTGGAAAAAGTTACGAGGGCGGTCAATAAGTAAGTCACACAGTTCTGTGGAATGGCAGGTAAATGAGAACAGGGCACGCAGATCTATGCAGTCAGATTGGGTGAACTGATAAAACTATAGGATAAGTGCATCAATATTGGTGGATATTACGTTGAGAAATAAAGGGATAATGTATGTATACAAATAATCTGGTTTCCAGTGAATATCTTATTTGGTTATGTTTCTACAACCATTTGTGACTTACTTATTAACTTACCCTCGTATTAATTAATATTATTCTCGGCTGTTTAACAAATACCCAAAGGCAAATGTCTAAACGTGAATGTTTATACTATACTTCGGGGGGTACGGGGTGCCAGGCATTGGTAGTACCTTTGGTAAGGACGACTCTCACTCCCTTTTCAAGGGACCATTCCCCATTGTTCCAAGCCTAACATCCGGCTCATTCCTGTGGCTCCTAGTAGCTGTCAGCATGCGACAGCGGCCACCCCCCCCCCCCGGGCAACAGCTGTGACAGGCTGACTAAACCAGGCGAGGATAGCCGATTTTGTGTCAAACTGATCGGTGAATTAGGGTATGCCTACCCAGCATGTTCGTTCTGTGTCTTCACGCTCATGGAGTTCGCAACCTACTGTGTCATGACTTAATAATAGATGAAACCAACACTAATGATATATGGAAAGCAATTAATATCTTGACAAACAAACACAAATCATCACAATCGTTACCATCAAATCAGGTTACATGTGATCAATTCAGTAGTTTCTTTCAGTCTGACATAAACCAACTGAAGTCTGCAATACCAGATGTGCCTCATGACATATCTTTATTATCATCATTCTATGAGAACAAATGCTATGGAGACATTCCCACAAACATGCCGCTAATGACGACCACTGAAGTATTTACTCATCTCAGTAACCTAAAAAACAATAACTCATCAGGACTAGATGGAATCAGTAATCGGAACCTTCGCTATGCTGCACCGGCGATCTGTGAGTCACTAACTTTTATATACAATCAATGTCTCACAAAAGGTAACTTCCCATCAGCCTTTAAAATCGCTAAAGTGTATCGTCATTTAAAATCTGGTTCATTAGACGATTGTATCATGAGTAATTATAAGCCGATTTCCATAGTTTCCTCTGTATACAAACCGCTAGAAAAGCACATCCACAAAACAACACTAGAGCACTTAGTTCTCCACAAACTAATAGCTGACAGTCAGTCAGGATTTCGGCCAAAATATTCCTGCCATACGGCCCTAACAAACATTATAGAAAACTGGCATCAAAATATTTACAACAATACTTTATATGGAACGATGTTTACAGACTTTAAATTAGCATTCGATGTGATAGATCATACTATCCTAATTAAAAATCTAGAAACAACGAAAGTAAGCTTTAATATAGTAACATTACTAAACTCATTTTTTATTAGACATAAAACAAGTAGTATCACTCTATCCCAGGCCAATACTATTAATACTGGAGTACCTGAGGGGTCTATACTTGGCCCTCTGTTATTTGCCATTGATATAAACGATCTTCCCTTATATCTGTCAGCGTCCTGCGATCTATTTGCAGACGACTGCATGTATATACAAACGCTATTGATCGTAATGTGCTAGAATTATCCTTGCAACAAGAAATAAATAGTGTAGTTAACTGGAGTCATGCAAACAGCATGCAAATTAACATTTCTAAAACAAAGTCTATGTTAATAGGAACCAGGCGAAGACTTCACACTCTAAACTCGCAGAGAACTCTTCAGCTGCACATTTGTAGCACGCCTATAGAAAGTGTAACCGAGCACAAGGCACTGAGTCTTATCATAGATCAGAATCCATCCTTTAATTCCCATGTTCATGCTCTAGTTAAACAAATAGCCAATAAAGTAAACCAACTTGCAAACATTAAAATCTTCCTCGACGAAAACACAAGAAAGATATTCTATACTTCCCACATACAAACACATATTGATTATTGCTCCACAATCTGGGATGGATGCTCCAAATGAATAACAAAACGCGTTTATTCACTCCAGAAGAGGGCAGTGCGTCTAATCAATGGTGATAAGTTGACAGACAATTCTAACCTACATGAACGTCTTCAGTTACTGCCACTCCACAAACGCCTACTTTTTAATAAGGCTAAACTAACTTTAAAAGATCCTATTTCAAAATGCGCCAAGCTACCTTTGGCCATTGTTTAAATATAACGCAAGACATAGCGAACGACTAAATATACTTCATGTCCCTAAACCTAGAATAGACTTATATAAAACAAGCTTAGTATACTCTGCCACTCAGCTGTGGAATAATCTTCGACAAGAAATCAAAGACACCACCAATCATTATACATACAGTCGCAACCTGTTTGAACACTACCTCAGGACAGACTACATGCCCCCTTAAAAAAACAGCAACAAAGACAATAATAATGGTAAATTATTTCGAACGACAACTAGCAGAAAAAAAAATTCCCATATGTGTGGCACGTTATACCCACCTTGGGTATTTATGATGCCTATGTTAAACATTGCCTCAACGAATCATGTATTATTGATTATTTTTCATGCGTATTAATGCTTATTGTTCTTTTGTTGTCAAAGAATTGCTTTATAATAGATGTTAAATGAAAGAATGTATGAGAGGAAATAGAGAAGAAGGGCAGAATGTCAGACGGGCCTGCGTGCCCAATTATTAACCCTTTGAAAATAAAGATTTTCGTTCGTTCGTTCGTTCGTTCGTGAAGACAGGATTCGGCAGACTGCGCGGTAGAAATCATTCCTGATTCAACGGGCAAGACGGCGCTTACCTGCAAAGCGTTGTGGAACATAATGAGCACGGCAAGGCACCTAGAGCGCCCTGGTCATCCACTGCACCTGTATTCGTCTCCAGTCGTCTTGACTTGTTTTGCCATTGGACTCAGATGGACTCAGGCGAGAGAGTGAGGTCGATGAGTTGCGCAACTCTTCCTCACTTTAATCTAAATCATCGCGCAAGTCATTCTTCATCCAACGTCATATCACCTTCAATCCATGTGGCGACGGGCGAGCGGCGAAGTGGCAGGGGTGGGTACGCTGGCAGCCGTAGTCGCAGACCTGCACACAGGCGGCTCAGGCTATATGGTCGTCTTCTACTGACCGGAGCAGCAGTGGGATTCGGCAGCCCCCTGAGCGACTGAGCAGACCTCTATAGGAACACACTGCTCACCTCCATAGCATGAGAAAGGTGCCCTAAACATTGTCTGCTCCATCATTACCTAACCAGCTAGCCGCGGTTGGTGTGTACCCTATACTGCGGTCGACATACAAATAAAGAAAAAACAGTTACAGCTAAAAGAGCAAACCATATTCCCTTAACAATCTACTTGATAGAGACGGCGCGTCGTGTCCAGAGTGACAAACATCACTGATTGGTAGAGAGCTGGGCAGGTGCAACATCGACACTGCAGCCTTTAGCGAGACACGACTTGCAGAAGAAGGCCAAATCTGTGAAGTAGGTGCCGGCTACACATTTTTCTGGAGTGGAAGGAAAAGCGTGGAAAGATGCCAATCCGGTGTGGGATTTGCCATTAAGTCGGCCCTGGTTGGCAAACTAGCTGGATTTCCAAAGGCTATAAACGACAGACTTATGACCATTCAGTTGTCAATGCGAAATGGAAGGAAGCATGCAACCATTGTGAGTGTCTACGCACCAACTATGACCAATGAAGATGATGTCAAAGACAAGTTCTATGAGGAACTGCACAATGTATTAACATCTGTTCCCAAAGGAGACAAACTTATACTCCTTGGGGATTTCAATGCCAGAGTAGGCACGGACACCACCTCTTGGAGTGGCATTATTGGATATACGGAGTCGGAAATTGTAACATCAATGGACTGATCTTCCTTCAGACATGTGCCGAACACGATCTTTGATTACCAACACAATTTTCGTCTTCCCATGAGAAATAGGACATCGAAGATGCACCCTCGCTCGAAACACTGGCACCTCATTGACTATGTCATCGTCATGAGGAGTGACAGACAAGACGTTCGGGTGACAAAATCTATGTGTGGTGCCGAATGTTGGACAGACCATCGTCTCATTATCTCAAAAATAAACATACACATCAAACCACCACGGCGTCCTTAAGGGGTAAAATGCACACACACACACACACACAAACTAAATGTCACCCGCCTAAACAGCAAAAACATGCAGCTGTCGTTTGAAAATATGCTGGAAGACCGCCTCAAGCCCAATGCTGCAGCTAAACAGGATGCAGAAACAGAATGGAGAGCCCTAAAGTACATAATTTACAAAACTGCTATGGAAATCCTGGGTCCAGCCCCCCGAAAGCATAACGATTGGCTGTCACAGTCCTAGATCTCTAGGGGATTGAAACTCGGGCTCATACAGCCAACAAACTCCGTTAGATACAATTTAGCATCATTTATTTACATACATATTATAGTACGCTGGCGAAGCGAGTTTTCACACGCCAGCATTCAATACATTGCGTATCACAGGAGTTTGTAATGTACATGGTTAACACAATAACTCTAGCAGCTATCTACACATATGTCTAAGACCCTTAAATACAATTGGGTCTACTATCAAGTCCCCTTAAGGTAAGCCCTGTTGCTTCCTCGATGTCCAGTCTCTGTCTGACCTTCTCCACACGTGTCGCAATCCGACACGGGTGGCAACTCTCTTTGAGTTTCTCGTGGACCCCGTAATCGGCGGGCCCCATCAGTGTCCACGGGGCTGTGGACACACTGACCGGTCCTTCGAGAAGGCTCTTGATTATTCAAGCCTTCGAGTGACTCGGTTCTTTCCCTTTTGCTGGAGTACTCTCCCTTCGCTAGTATCTCTTACTTTTATGTACCGTCTCTAGGTGAGGCTGTGACAGGAGTCCCCCTCCCCCCCCCCCCTGCTTTGATGGGTTCTTATAAGGTAAATTAGTTCTGTACTAATTCTGTCACAGGATCACATAAAGTCGGTGTCTGTAGTTTGGTGGATAGTAACTTGGTAACTTACATATCTGCATCACCAACTCATGTATTCTCATCATACCACACTTTAAGATGATTGCTAAAGAGGTTTCTCTCTTATATGTTCTTAAACATGCTTATCTGACCGAAGTTCCGTGACGTTTCCAAGTTGTTTTTACAACCGCGCCCTTCTCAAGTATCTCTTATGATACCAAGATATTAAAACTCTGTGTTAGAGAGTTCTAACAAGACAAATGTCTTGGCTATTTAAGTACACCTGCAACATCTTGTTCTGTGTGTATTTCGATACATTTTTACTCCCGTATGTTGTATAATGCCAAATATGTAGCTATGCTGTTGTTCTATCACATCTGACTACGTGTTCCTGTTGGTTTGTTCGTGTATTGATTGATATGTTGCTGTTTCTAATAAAGTGTTGCACTTTAATTGTTCGTGTTCAGTTTTAAGTTGTATAGAGTGTGTGTTTATTGTGTGGTTTATCTCCAAGCGTCACGAGTTGGGATATCCCTTGTCATGAATTACTCCAATGTGTAATGCATGATCGGGTATTCCAAGCAGTGGTGCTTAGATGTAGTGTATTAACTCCTAAACATGTATTAACAATTAGACAGGTAATACATTTTAACATGAAAGACGCAGACAAATTAAAATAAATATGTTTTGCGTACATTTGTCCGCTCAGTATATCGTTCTCATCATTTAACTCTTACACTCTGCCATTTATTACGTCTTTCATACAAAATAGTATTTTGTTAAAATCTATAAATAAAAGTTGAGGTAAGTCTTAATGCCCTTAGAAAAATGCATTAGGCGATATGTTCCCTTTAAGGTAACAAGTACTTTTTGTACGTGTACTCAAAAAATGGTTTATAACTTACATAGAAACAAAATTGTATAGCACGAATATTTCACGTATGAGTGGAAATATCGTAATATTATGATAGAAAATATATAAGTGAGAGGTTGATATGTTTTATATACATAATTAAATACAGTTTAATACATATTAACTGATAAATCACTAATTAACTAACTAACTGAATCCAACGATGACGTGTGTTGTCCCTCCTGTTGTCCGTGTGTAGTGCGTCGTTTACAACATGCAAAGGACGCTATAGTAACTGTTAACATTCATGGCACTACACACGGACAACAGGAGGACAACACCGTCATCGTTGGATTCAGTTAGTTAGTTAATTAGTGATTTAGCAGTTAATATGTATTAAACTGTTATTAATTATGTATATAAACATATCAACCTCTCACTTATATATTTTCTATCATAATATTACCGATATTTCCACTCATACGTGAAATATTCGTGCTATACAATTTTGTTCTATGTAAGTTATAAACCATTTTTTGAGTACACGTACAAAAGTACTTGTTACCTTAAAGGGAACATATCGCCTAATGCATTTTTCTAAGGGCATTAAGACTTACTCAACTTTATTTATAGATTTTAACAAAATACTATTTTGTATGAAGACGTATAAATGGCAGAGTGTAAGAGTTAAATGAGAGAACGATATACTGAGCGGACAAATTGTACGCAAAACATATTTATTTTAATTTGTCTGCGTCTTTCATGTTAAAATGTATTACCTGTCTAATTGTTAATACATGTTTAGGAGTTAATACACTACATCTAAGCACCACTGCTTGGAATACCCGATCATGCATTACACATTGGAGTATTCATGACAAGGATATCCCAACTCGTGACGCTTGGAGATAAACCACACAATAAACACACACTCTATACAAACTTAAAACTGAACACGAACAATTAAAGTGCAAACACTTTATTAGAAACAGCAACTATCAATCAATACACGAACAAACAACAGGAACACGTAGTCAGATGTGATAGAACAACAGCATAGCTACATATTTGGCATTATACAACATACGGAGTAAAAATGTATCGAAATACACACAGAACAAGATGTTGCAGGTGTACTTAAATAGCCAAGACATTTGTCTTGTTAGAACTCTCTAACACAGAGTTTTAATATCTTGGTATCATAAGAGATACTTGAGAAGGGCGCGGTTGTAAAAACAACTTGGAAACGTCACGGAACTTCGTCAGATAAGCATGTTTAAGAACATATAAGAGAACCTCTTTAGCAATCATCTTAAAGTGTGGTATGATGAGAATACATGAGTTGGTGATGCAGATATGTAAGTTACCAAGTTACTATCCACCAAACTACAGACACCGACTTTATGTGATCCTGTGACAGAATTAGTACAGAACTAATTTACCTTATAAGAACCCATCAAAGCATGGGGGGGGGGGGGAGGGGGACTCCTGTCACAGCCTCACCTAGAGACGGTACATAAAAGTAAGAGATACTAGCGAAGGGAGAGTACTCCAGCAAAAGGGAAAGAACCGAGTCACTCGAAGGCTTGAATAATCAGAGCCTTCTCGAAGGACCGGTCAGTGTGTCCACAGCCCCGTGGACACTGATGGGGCCCGCCGATTACGGGGTCCACGAGAAACTCAAAGAGAGTTGCCACCCGTGTCGGATTGCGACACGTGTGGAGAAGGTCAGACAGAGACTGGACATCGAGGAAGCAACAGGGCTTACCTTAAGGGGACTTGATAGTAGACCCAATTGTATTTAAGGGTCTTAGACATATGTGTAGATAGCTGCTAGAGTTATTGTGTTAACCATGTACATTACAAACTCCTGTGATACGCAATGTATTGAATGCTGGCGTGTGAAAACTCGCTTCGCCAGCGTACTATAATATGTATGTAAATAAATGATGCTAAATTGTATCTAACGGAGTTTGTTGGCTGTATGAGCCCGAGTTTCAATCCCCTAGAGATCTAGGACTGTGACAGCCAATCGTTATGCTTTCGGGGGGCTGGACCCAGGATTTCCATAGCAGTTTTGTAAATTATGTACTTTAGGGCTCTCCATTCTGTTTCTGCATCCTGTTTAGCTGCAGCATTGGGCTTGAGGCGGTCTTCCAGCATATTTTCAAACGACAGCTGCATGTTTTTGCTGTTTAGGCGGGTGACATTTAGTTTTGTGTGTGTGTGTGTGTGCATTTTTACCCCTTAAGGACGCCGTGGTGGTTTGATGTGTATGTTTATTTTTGAGATAATGAGACGATGGTCTGTCCAACATTCGGCACCACACATAGATTTTGTCACCCGAACGTCTTGTCTGTCACTCCTCATGACGATGACATAGTCAATGAGGTGCCAGTGTTTCGAGCGAGGGTGCATCTTCGATGTCCTATTTCTCATGGGAAGACGAAAATTGTGTTGGTAATCAAAGATCGTGTTCGGCACATGTCTGAAGGAAGATCAGTCCATTGATGTTACAATTTCCGACTCCGTATATCCAATAATGCCACTCCAAGAGGTGGTGTCCGTGCCTTATCTCTGGCATTGAAAATCCCCAAGGAGTATAAGTTTGTCTCCTTTGGGAACAGATGTTAATACATTGTGCAGTTCTCAATAGAACTTGTCTTTGACATCATCTTCATTGGTCTAGTTGGTGCGTAGACACTCACAATGGGTGCATGCTTCCTTCCATTTCGCATTGACAACTGAATGGTCATAAGTCTGTCGTTTTATAGCCTTTGGAAATCCAGCTAGTTTGCCAACCAGGGCCGACTTATGGCAAATCCACACCGGATTGGCATCTTTCCACGCTTTTCCTTCCACTCCAGAAAAAATGTGTAGCCGGCACCTACTTCACAGATTTGGCCTTCTTCTGCAATTCGTGTCTCGCTAAAGGCTGCAGTGTCGATGTTGCACCTGCCCAGCTCTCACCAATCAGTGAATGTTGTCACTCTGGACACGACGCGCCGTCTCTATCAAGTAATTGTTAAGGGAATATGGTTTGCTCTTTTAGCTGTAACTGTTTTTTCTTTATTTGTATGTCGACCCGCAGTATAGTGTACACACCAACCGCGGCTAGCTGGTTAGGTAATGATTGAGCAGACAATGTTGTAGGGCACCTTTCTCATGCTATGGAGGTGAGCAGTGTGTTTCCTATAGAGGTCTGCTCAGTCGCTCAGGGGGCTGCCGAATCACCACTGCTGCTCGGTCAGTAGAAGACGACCATATAGCCTGAGCCGCCTGTGTGCAGGTCTGCGACTACGGCTGCCAGCGTACCCACCCCTGCCACTTCGCCGCTCGCCCGTCGCCACATGGATTGAAGGTGATATGACGTTGGATGAAGAATGACTTGCGCGATGATTTAGATTAAAGTGAGGAAGAGTTGCGCAACTCATCGACCTCACTCTCTCGCCTGAGTCCATCTGAGTCCAATGGCAAAACAAGTCAAGACGACTGGAGACGAATACAGGTGCAGTGGATGACCAGGGCGCTCTAGGTGCCTTGCCGTGCTCATTATGTTCCACAACGCTTTGCAGGTAAGCGCCGTCTTGCCCGTTGAATCAGGAATGATTTCTACCGCGCAGTCTGCCGAATCCTGTCTTCACGAACGAACGAACGAACGAACGAAAATCTTTATTTCAAAGGGTTAATAATTGGGCACGCAGGCCCGTCTGACATTCTGCCCTTCTTCTCTATTTCCTCTCATACATTCTTTCATTTAACATCTATTATAAAGCAATTCTTTGACAACAAAGAACAATAAGCATTAATACGCATGAAAAATAATCAATAATACATGATTCGTTGATGGCAATGTTAACATAGGCATCATAAATACCCAAGGTGGGTATAACGTGCCACACATATGGGAATTTTTTTTTCTGCTAGTTGTCGTTCGAAATAATTTACCATTATTATTGTCTTTGTGCTGTTTTTTTAAGGGGGCATGTAGTCTGTCTGAGGTAGTGTTCAAACAGGTTGCGACTGTATCGTATAATGATTGGTGGTGTCTTGATTTCTTGTCGAAGATTGTTCCACAACTGAGTGGCAGAGTATGCTAAGCTTGTTTTATATAAGTCTATCCTAGGTTTAGGGACATGAAGTATATTTAGTCGTTCGCTATGTCTTGCGTTATATTTAAACAATGGCCAAAGGTAGCTTGGGGCATTTTGAAATAGGATTTTGTGAATTAGTTTAGCCTTATTAAAAGTAGGCGTTTGTGGAGTGGCAGTAACTGAAGACGTTCATGTAGGTTAGAATTGTCTGTAAGCTTATCACCATTGATTAGACGCACTGCCCTTTTCTGGAGTGAATAAAGGCGTTTTGTTATTGATTTGGAGCATCCATCCCAGATTGTGGAGCAATAATCAATATGTGTTTGTATGTGGGAAGTATAGAATATCTTTCTTGTGTTTTCGTCGAGGAAATTTTTAATTTTGGCAAGTTGGTTATACTTTTTGGCTATTTGTTTAACTAGAGCATGAACATGGGAATTAAAGGATAGGATTTGATCTATGATAAGACTCAGTGCCTTGTGCTCGGTTACACTTTCTATAGCGTGCTACAAATGTGCAGCTGAAGAGTTCTCTGCGAGTTTAGAGTGTGAAGTCTTCGCCTGGTTCCTATTAACATAGACTTTGTTTTAGAAATGTTAATTTGCATGCTGTTTGCAGACTCCAGTTAACTACACTATTTATTCTTGTTGCAAGGATAATTCTAGCACATTACGATCAATAGCGTTTGTATATACATGCAGTCGTCTGCAAATAGATCGCAGGACGCTGACAGATATAAGGGAAGATCGTTTATATCAATGGCAAATAACAGAGGGCCAAGTATAGACCCTCAGGTACTCCAGTATTAATAGTATTGGCCTGGGATAGAGTGATACTACTTGTTTTATGTCTAATAAAAAATGAGTTTAGTAATGTTACTATATTAAAGCTTACTTTCGTTGTTTCTAGATTTTTAATTAGGATAGTATGATCTATCACATCGAATGCTAATTTAAAGTCTGTAAACATCGTTCCATATAAAGTATTGTTGTAATATTTTGATGCCAGTTTTCTATAATGTTTGTTAGGGCCGTATGGCAGGAATATTTTGGCCGAAATCCTGACTGACTGTCAGCTATTAGTTTGTGGAGAACTAAGTGCTCTAGTGTTGTTTGTGGATGTGCTTTTCTAGCGGTTTGTATACAGAGGAAACTATGGAAATCGCTTATATTACTCATGATACAATCGTCTAATGAACCAGATTTTAAATGACGATACACTTTAGCGATTTTAAAAGGGTGATGGGAAGTTACCTTTTGTGAGACATTGATTGTATATAAAAGTTAGTGACTCACAGATCGCCGTGGCAGCATAGCGAAGGTTCCGATTACTGATTCCATCTAGTCCTGATGAGTTATTGTTTTTTAGGTTACTGAGATGAGTAAAAACTTCAGTGGTCGTCATTAGCGCATGTTTGTGGGAATGTCTCCATAGCATTTGTTCTCATAGAATGATGATAATAAAGATATGTCATGAGGCACATCTGTATTGCAGACTTCAGTTGGTTTATGTCAGACTGAAAGAAACTACTGAATTGATCACATGTAACCTGATTTGATGGTAACGATTGTGATGATTTGTGTTTGTTTGTCAAGATATTAATTGCTTTCCATATATCATTAGTGTTGGTTTCATCTATTATTAAGTCATGACACAGTAGGTTGCGAACTCCATGAGCGTGAAGACACAGAACGAACATGCTGGGTAGGCATACCCTAATTCACCGATCAGTTTGACACAAATCGGCTATCCTCGCCTGGTTTAGTCAGCCTGTCACAGCTGTTTGCCCGGGGGGGGGGGTGGCCGCTGTCGCATGCTGACAGCTACTAGGAGCCACAGGAATGAGCCGGATGTTAGGCTTGGAACAATGGGGAATGGTCCCTTGAAAAGGGAGTGAGAGTCGTCCTTACCAAAGGTACTACCAATGCCTGGCACCCCGTACCCCCGAAGTATAGTATAAACATTCACGTTTAGACATTTGCCTTTGGGTATTTGTTAAACAGCCGAGAATAATATTAATTAATACGAGGGTAAGTTAATAAGTAAGTCACAAATGGTTGTAGAAACATAACCAAATAAGATATTCACTGGAAACCAGATTATTTGTATACATACATTATCCCTTTATTTCTCAACGTAATATCCACCAATATTGATGCACTTATCCTATAGTTTTTATCAGTTCACCCAATCTGACTGCATAGATCTGCGTGCCCTGTTCTCATTTACCTGCCATTCCACAGAACTGTGTGACTTACTTATTGACCGCCCTCGTAACTTTTTCCACCCAACTATGCACCGCTTTACTGGAAATCGCTAGTGGCTGAGTCCACGAAAACCCATCTTGGCGGGAGACATTTCGCGAATGACGCCGAGTTGAATGTGAAGTGAAAACGTGGTTTAGAAATAGAGCACACAGTACTATGCGGCCGGTTTGGGAGAATTGATAAACTATGGAATGAGTCCATCAATGTTTTGGAATTATGTTGAGAAATAAGGGACAATGTAAGTATAAAAGTAAACTGGTTTCAAGTTGTTATCATATTAAGTTATTTTTCTACAGCCATTTGTGATTTACTTATTGACTTACCATAGTACATATGGCGAGTTTAAAACAGGCACGTCCTTCCTACTGTGTATGATATTGTCTATTCAATATAGAACATTTAGTACACTCGTGATGTTGACATTAATACATGTTTACACAAAATAAACTTCTACGTGATAAATCAGCAACATTTCGTCTATGCCATATCATTTCCTTCACATGACTATAATGATTGCATTTTGCTTTCCCATGCTGACTCACAAATAAATAGTTGTCATTTAATTAATCGTGTCATTCTTTTATCTTGGTATTCAGAAATAATAATTGATTAGAAATATCCGTAATGTTAATTCCTAGATGCGTTGTGAAACGTGTGAGTGTTCGTATGCGTGAGGCCTGGGCGCCTGCGTGAGTGTCTGGTGTATGTATGTGTAATATATTTTTTCACAAGCCGTAAAGTTGCTGTAAATAATCTCCGTACAACAATCTAGGTTGAGACCGCATTATCGTTGATTTGTTCCCTACTTATACAATGCTAAATGTACAAGGAAAGACTCATTGTCCCGGAAAAGCCAAAACTTGGAACGGAAAAAGATGAGATAAAACAGCGATAACCGGTTCTCATTGCCTCATTGTACAAATCATAACTCTTTGCCACCAGAAGAAAGGCCGACTGTGCCTGCGGAAAATGGTAGCTTCTCAACTCGCTACGAACACGTTAGAAATTAAAGTCTAGCGATAAAGAAGGACCAGAAAACCAGCAGCCAGTTTATTGAGAAACTTAACCAATCGAGAGCCTGACATCTTGGTGTTGGCATGTGTTGTGAAGCCATTCTATTCGAATGAGGTAAACAATGTTGTAATTTATATTATTTTAAGAAGTGAGCCTTTTTTCCCAAAAAGAAAGATTTGTAAGTCAATGTGTTGTAAACGTGTTTAGGTCTTAAGAAATTACTTTAGTAGAAACTATATATTATATTCAGTCATCATAGTTTATGGATAAACTGTACACTATGACAACCATAGTGAGTTTTATTTTTTCTGCCAGCTAAACAACTATTTAATGTATAAGCATAAGCCCTAAGTTTTAAATTTCTTATGTAGTTAAACTCAGTCAGCAGTGATTTAGAGTTGTGAGTAGCTTAAGATTTAGGAAAGTAAGAATACTTAGTTCACTAAGAAGAAACTATTTTAAATGTGCAACCACTGGTAAGACAAATTAGTGTAATGTGTAATAAAGTAGCTGTTTTTATTACATACGCAATGGTTTTGTCCATGAGCACATGGGAGCCAATAGATTTCTATATGTATCATAATTTTGTGTGGTGAATCAAATGTAGGTTCATTGTTGTTAAACGTGGGATTTAGCATTTGTGAAGAACATATTAATGGAAAATCATCACCCCTGCTTGTGTGGTTATGGTGCATGATGAATGAATGTGAACTGGTATATCACATAATTCTATGTATTTGATAGAGCATGTGGTGATCCTTTTTT
>JACEFZ010005472.1:0-52500 GCA_014155875.1 Cepaea nemoralis
GGGGGGGATTACAGGGAGGAAATTTCGAAAAGGGGGAGGGGGAATGATGTTCTGAACATGGGGTAAAGGGGAACATGGGCCAAAAATTTTGAGAACCACGCTTTAGAAAAATAGGGAAATGAAAAAGTTACCAGTCTGCTTAAACAAATATGTACTAGAAATATATTATGAATTATGTAATTCTGTTTTATTGCAACCCAAAGAAACAGAACCTTGGAATGTGATCAAAAACGAACAATTAGTATAATGAGTCAATCACGAAGATTTGCTAAAAATTTATCATGCAAAGAGTTAGGAGGAAAATAAACCGAAATAGGAGAAGAACAAGGGGGGTTTAAAAAAGGTAAAATGCTGTGTATTACTGAGAACCGTAATCAAAAGTTCATAGAAGTAAAAAAGATCTACACTTGCTTTATTGATACACAAGGTTTCGATAAAGTGAGACATGTCGACAGATAAGGATGCTTAAGATTACAAATTGAGGGAAAAGACCTTAGATTTGAAAAAAACATATACTAAAAACCAAGCTGCCATAGGAGTTGAAATGAAAAGGAATATCAGCCTTTTAAAGAGAGGTGTGAGACAGGGTGTGTAATGCCCCAGATCTGTTGCCCCTGTACAGTAAAATATTTTCAAAAATATTGAAAAATATGGAAGGAATAAACATTGGGGGACGATGCATCAATAACATTAATATCAGATGAACAGTCTTGTTTGCAGACAAGAACAGGACCGCAACATTTAGTAGATGCGGGGGCACACAGTGAACAATAGGGTTTAATTAAATTGTAAAAAGATACCGCAATGTAATTACAAGAAAAAGGGGAATATTCTTCACAAGTGAATAGGTAAAATTATCTGGGGAAGTAATAACATTGAGGGGAGATGTGAAAGATTAGATAAAGAATCCCCATGGCAAAAGTAGCCTTTAGCAGATAAAAAAACATTGCCCAAAAAAAGATGTCAAATTTAAACGAGAAAAAGAGTGTTGAGGGTACAAAAAACCTGTACTTTTATAGGATGTGAAGCTTGGACAATGAGCAGTCAAGCTGAAAAACACTGATGGTGTGAATGTGGTTCTGGGAAAATGCAAAAAAATACAGGGAACAGCCAGAAAGACAATGAAAAGCCCTTTCAGAAACAAAGAAGATCTAAACTGTTAGAGAAATAGACGAGACAGTCAAAATTTTTTGGGCATGTTGAGAAAAAGGATTGGAGAATTTGGGTTTACAATGGCAAGATCGAAGGGAACAGACCAAGAGGAAGACCTAGAAGCAAATACGGATGGCTTGCATGGGCATGATCGAGACAAAAAAAACAGAGCTGATCCACGACTCGGTGATCGAGTGAATGGCAAACATGACCGCCCACGCTTACCGGCATGGCACATGATGGATGGTTTTTTGAATTTAATCATGAAAATGATAGTTATTAGAATATTTTGTGGTCATCAGAGTGTAATGGAAGCTGTGACGACATCGGAGATTAACAGAGATGATAAAAAAATACGTGTTTCTATTATCATTCACTATTCGTACAGAGTTAGCTTTTGGGAAAAGAAGAGAGAGAGGGGAAGAGGAGAGAGAGGGGAGAGGAGAGAGAGGAGAGAGAGAGAGAGGGGGGGGGGGGGGGGGGCAATGGCGAGCATATAAGTTCGAATACAGAAGAAAGTGATGTGCGGCTATTGTGATGCATTGGAATTTCATTGAAGTAGGCAAATATACAAGACCATTCTTCCCAAAAAAACCTAACAAAAATGCAAAAAACTACTCAATAACCTTATCTACAACTAGCCCCGTGACACTTGCGTTCACTATCATGTCTCCAATCTACAACTTCCAGTAAGCAGGGGGAAACCCCCCGGTCCCGAACACCCACCAAACCGAGAGCACAGAAAGGCCAGTTGATGTTTTTTTTAGGACTCCAACCGTTTCCTATTGAAAGATTATCTGCCTCGTGACAACAGGGTTTAATGGATAGTAATGGCAAATCTCCCCTTTCCAGATTTTAAAAAAGTATGTCACCAGAAAACGAAAGAAAAGACAAAGAAATCTTCGTTATTTCAAGCCAGTGGGCTCTCTCACAAAAACACGGCGGTAAACACGGCATGCGTTGCAAGCTGCATACCCACCTTATATCAATATTTGGTTCCAAGAGATTTTTAATTTTCTATTCCCCCCCCCCCACAACCCCCAACCCCAATCCTCCACCGCCAGTTCAAAAACAGTACAAAGGAAACCCATCTGAGTGATTATAAAGTGATGTTTTAACGGGGTTAGTTCCAAATATGGAGTGTTCCATTCCAGATGTTTTCAAAATCAAGCAGAGATGGCATAAGTATATCAGTGTAAGTGGCAGCCATGAAGACCAGGACAAGCTCTACACCAGTGTTTCCCAACGGGGGCCCCCGCCCCACAGGGGGGCAATTCGATTGTTAAGGGGGCAATTCGAAAATGGAATAAATCAGCTGGATATAACAAACGGGGGACTTGAGACTGAAGTTAACTAAATAGGAACCCTGACATAAAAAGCTCTTTGCAGCAGGCATCAAGCGTAAGGATCTCACTAAATTTAAATATTACTACTAATTAAAATAATATAGAATAATCTTTCATTAAAACTTATTTGTACTGAATTTAAGTTCTCCATTATATGTTTTGAAAATACTTACCCTGTGTTTGCTCAATAATTTTCCTAGTGATTTTCTTCTAAAGCCTATCGGTCCTTTGGCTAGGATCGGGTGCATTTGCTACTCTCCCCCAGTAGTGCGCCTGGTCTGGTCGGAGGCCGGATGATCAAAATAAATACCATCACATATCTTCACCTTAGATGTGAGCCGTGGACCACTGTGGGCAATAGCTACAGTGAGACTACGGGTCCACACAAAAACAGAGGGAGGCGGGGGAACCAGCTTGTCTGGGGTAACCGCCAAACCCCCTCCCCCCCCCTACAAAAAAAATTCACCAACACGACCGACACACAGGGAGCGGGACCTGAGGGGGAGGGGGGCGGGAGACTCTGGCCTGTCTGGGAACCATGAGCCCTTCTTTTAAAAAAAAATTCAAGTTCTTTACGTGAACATTTCAATTTTTTAATATTAAAAATGATGCATATGTGGGGGGGGGGGGGGGGGGGTGTCACAAAATAAAACCGTGTGTTTAACCAGTTGATTATTATAGAGGCTTTCTGATTAAAAGGACTATCTGCCAGCGACAACTATATTTACTAACAGAGAAAACAAATCGGTTGTCAAAATCCCAGGACAATATTTGTAGCTGCACGTGTACATCTCTAACGGATTTGGAACATTCGGTGTTGATGGTGACAGGTCCCGGCATCGCCTTGACAGTTTGTCAACATTTGAATACAGATGGAAGCCGTGAGATCACAGGGGCAGATGTATAAAGGAAGTGAGTGCGCTGAATCATACATCGTTTTGACAAGTCATAAACAAGTCGGATGGAAAACGGAAGTACTCAGCACGGAAGTAAACAGTCCATATGTCATATAGTTTCCGGACATCACTCAGATGGGCAGATTGCTACTGACAGCTTGTTGAGAAAAACTGTTGTTGGGATCATACAGTAACTCGTTAGTTTGTTGGGGGAGTCGAAACAAGTGATGACAACTTTGACAATGACTAGGCAGGAGAAAATCGATTCTTGACAATGGATGATATGCGCAAATAACACCTGCAGGACGTCACCCATATCACGTGACCAATTTAGGGTTTGCCATAAACCATGATTGGGAGAAACAGAGTTGACAAAAACCGTGGATTATGATGGACGTGTTTGTGGGAGAGCTCTACAGTGTTAGAATAATTTAACATTAACTAGCATGTGTCGTTATGGCAAAGTGTAGTAGCCATCCCGGGAATGAGGCGGTTTTGCATAAGGTAGTCAATATAGTCTATTAGTTCTAATTAATATAGACTGTAGCCTTGTTAAAACTATAGTGTGATGATTAGCACTGTTAGTGGAAAACTAGTTAGAGTAGAATAGTGATATTGGCTCTGCTAAGGTGAATAGAATACTGAGGTTGCACTCTGTATTGGTCTTTCCTTGTCATAGCCTGATTCGGCCCTAGGTGGGTAGCTAATCTGCTCTATGACATAGTTTAGTTAGCTAAAGATCATTAAGCAAGGCAATAGGCTTACACGCAGCCGATAGGATCAGTGACTAGTACTATCACCAGATGTGTTGTTTCTATCCTAGGTTCCCTACCAGATCCGAGGAAACTCAACAAGTTTTTAGGAAAGGTTCAAATCCCATTCGGAAGAACACCAGTGGAACAGTCAAATAAAGTTTCGTACAGAACGTAACTAAAGCTAGAAGGAAGATGATTCACCAAAGAGGGGTGATGATTACTGATGCACCACACAGCATCAGACAGTAGTAACTAACTGAGAACATTAATTATAATAGTTACCTAGTGTGATATAATCTCGTGTAATAGAACACAAGACATGATACTTGAGGCTAGATAGACACGAGTGAGGATCAAGTACAGTAACAATTAACATTAATAACTGTGTACACACTACAAAGGACTTGTGCATTTTTTTAAGGAACGATAGGAACGGACATTGTGTAGGGTGCAACCGGTCCATGATTAACTGTTAATACCACCGGTGTCTATTTCGGATGATCATGAAATGGGATTACCAGAGGTCTACAGAGGCAAATCAGTATCCAGCAGGATGGTTTCGGCACTGGGTGAGATGTACATGTTCTGACGTAACGTGCTGTGGTCTATCCTTGCTGGGATCAGCTGACTGGGTTGTAGTCTGAGAGTCCGATTCTACACACTTTATAGAACACGTCACACATTTTCTTCACATACACGTCTCATATACGTTACACTTTTCTTTTAATAAATTAATCTTTATTAATTTTTGGAAGCAAGAGTTGTTGAGTATGTTGCGTTGGAGAAGTATGAGAGGGGGCATAGTACGACAGTGAGAGAGTGACAGGAAAAGGTGTCCACGGGCTGATGGAGTGTGTTGGACGGAAGCTGGTGGATTCTCCAGAATATTAAAAAGGAGGAAAATATTATAATGTGGGTGTCGGCTCTCTTCACTCCAGGGACGACACTGTAAAGGAGGACACGACATTATTGGGGGCTCGTAAACGTGATCTTTGGACAGCGGGATCTCTCGTAAACGGAATCCTTGGACAGCGGGATCTCTCGTAAACGGAATCTTTGGACAGCGGGATCTCTCGTAAACGGGATCTTTGGACAGCGGGATCTCTCGTAAACGGAATCCTTGGACAGCGAGATCTCCTGCAAGCAGGAACCTTTGACAGTGGGATCTTCTGACAACGGGTCTTTTGACACGGGATCCTTAGTTATAAGAGGGATATATCATTTTGGAGAATCCAGCTAGAGTGAATGTGGATAGGGGTTAGGACAAATATCTTACCTGTTCACACTTCACACGTCTGCATAGGTCTGTGGTCCTGATTCTACTCTTGTCACTGAGTGAATGTGCTGTGTGTGGTAATATCTAGATTTATAGTACTTGTTCATATATCTGTATAGTAATTTGCAGTTATATTGTACTAGACCTGCTAGCTTACCTCTCTGTATAATGGCCACCCCTAAACTAAGCACGTTAGAATTAAAGGCAAAGGGGGAAGAAATGGGACTGTCGGGTTCTGCTCTAACGGATTACATACAGGAAGTGGAGAGAGAGTATCGTCAAGCAGAAAGGGAAGATCGAAAGGCCGAGCTGGAATTGAGAAGGATGGAGTTGGAACAAGCAGCTAAGAAATTGGAAGCTGAGCAAGCAGCTAAGAAATTGGAAGCTGAGCAAGCAGCTAAGAAATTGGAAGCTGAGCAAGCAGCTAGGAAATTGGAAGCTGAGCAAGCAGCTAGGAAATTAGAAGCTGAACAGGAAGCACAGAAAAGGGAGCACGAGTACCGGATGAGGGAACTCGAGTTGAAGAGTCAATCTAATGGAGAAACTGAGGGAGCAGTTGGAGGTTCCTCCATCCCAGGCTCAACACCAGTAGGTGGACATGGGTACCATGCTATGAAGTTTCCTTTAGCGGTCTACGAGGAGGACAAAGAGAAGATTGACCAGTACCTTCAACGCTTCGAGGCTATGTCAGTTGCTATGGGTCTGGAGCGTAACAAATGGAATCTTAAGCTATCCCAGGGTTTACGCGGGACCGGATACGAGGTTTATTCTCGCCTGCCACCAGGACATGAGAACAATTATGACGAGTTAAAGACGGCTCTGCTGAAACGATTCGAAGGTTACGTCACATACCTACCGAAAAAATTTCGAGCAGCGAAACGAGAACCGGGGGAGTTGTTTGCCGCCTACAGTTTGCGTCTAAAATCTTATCTCCATAAGTGGATGGATTTGGCTGGGTTCGCACATGACTATGAGAGTCTGGAAGAGCTCATGGTGGTCGACCAGCTGAAGAAGCAAATGTCAAAACATCTCAGGACGTTCCTGGGAGAACAAGGAGCGGAACGTATTGACCTCGTGAATAAATTAGCAGAACGGTTCGTCGAGGTACATGGGGAGGCAGGGGAAAACCTTTCCACCAACACCAAAAGTCAAGAGAAACATGACAAGAAGAAAGCCAAAAACTCAGGAACCAAAAAGTGGGAACCTTATGTGCAAAAATCAGAGGATAGTTCAGAGAAGAAGAAGGAGGGAAGCAAGAGCACTTCAAGCTCTACACCTAAACGACCGTGGTCGGAGAAGTGGTGTTCAATTTGTAAGTCACCCTCTCACAATACGAGGGACTGCAAATCGAAGGCTAAGAACCCTCACTTCGCAGCATGTCAAGTGACTTCCAAGGAGGTTGTCACGGAAAATGCCAAGGTCAACAAGGAATCTCGCCACCAGGAGAGCTCACTCAAGTCCGACAATAGAAAATCTGGGACAGGGAAATGGTGCAACCAATGCAAGTCAAACACGCACAATGCTATTGACTGCAGGGGAAAGTCAGGAGACACTCAATTCGTCGGGTGCCCCGGGATACCTAAGGTGGAGCCCACCGAACAGGTCGAGGCCGAGGAAGAGACTCCAGACCAGGAAAAACCACCTGTAGTGGAATTGGTAGAGGTTAACGGTCGTCAAGTGGAGTGTTTATACGACACAGGACTGGACGGAGAGGCCGTGATTTCTGCGGATCTGGTACATCCAGAACAATTCACAGGTGAGACATTGGATATACAGCCTGCACAGAAGAGTGCTGTAGTCATGAAGTTGCCCATTGCTAATGTGGAGATTCGGTCAAGGTACGTCACCGGCACCATCAAGGCCGCTGTATTGACCGATCCCATTTTTCCAGTCATCCTAGGTTGCCGGTATGTCTTTCTGGGAATGCCCAGGGAGCCAATCCATATGGGAGCAATGCAGACTCGCTCTCAGACTAAAACGGAAGAGGCAGACGCAATTGTGACTAACCCAATGCCGGGGGAGCTACGAACTGCCCAGAGTGAGGATGATACTTTACGTCCTTGCTACAAAAAGCTGCAGAAAAGTGCTGATCCACCTGGACGGGGGCAGTACTACATGAAGAATAGGATACTCTACAGGAGAGCAGGAAGGGGAGACAACCTATACGGTCAGTTGGTCGTCCCGAAAGCTCACCGATCCCAGATTCTTCATATGGGGCATACCATCTCCTTTAGTGGACACATGGGTATTGCCGCCACCATGCAGCGGATTTCCTGCCACTACTATTGGCCGGGAATGACAGATGATGTGCGTCGGTATGTGAAGTCATGCCCTGAGTGCCAGAGGGTGGCACCGAAACACTGGACAGCACCGGTGGTGTTGGGTGTGATGCCCATCATGAACTCTCCTTTCGAGAGGGTAGCCATCGATATCGTGGGTCCACTTCCCAGGACTAGGAAGAGGAACATGTATATACTCACAATGGTGGATTGCTGTACAATGTGGGGTGAGGCTATACCGTTGACCACGATTGACTCGAAAAGAGTGGCGGACGCACTGATAGAGGCCTTTACCAGATTAGACTTTCCGGATCAAATTCTGACGGACAATGGATCTCAGTTTTGTGGAAAACTCATGGAGGAGGTATTTAGGGTGTTTCACTCTAACCACATACATACCAGCCCTTACCACCCTCAAGCCAATGGACAAGTAGAGCGTTTCAACGGCACGTTGATGACAATGCTCAGGAAACTAGCGCAGGAAAAACCTGATAGGTGGGATGAATATATCCCAGCAGCACTCTTTGCCTATCGGGAAGTTCCTCATGGCTCAACAGGAACTACCACCCGCTACGTTGCTGTTTGGTCGTCCAATCAAAGGACCGTTGGAAGCCATGTTGAGGAGTTGGACTGAAGAGGGGACGTCAGAAGAAGTGATCTCATCCTATAAATACGTGGAGGAACTGTAAAGAAAAACTCCACAAGGGATGGACTCTGGCAAATCAAAACTTGAAAAAAGCCAGGAAAAGACATGCGGCTTACTACAACCGTAGGTCTAAAGAAAGATCTCCTAGAGGTGGGAGATAAAGTCTTGTTGCTACTCCCAACGGGAAACAACAAACTGGAGATAGGTTGGCAAGGACCATTTCCCGTGGAAAGGGTGATATCCAGAACCAACTATCAGATCCGGATCCGGGGAAAGTCGAAGATTTTCCATATCAATCTCTTGCGGAAATACGAAGAGAGACCCGGAGACAAGGCAGCTCACCTCATGGCAATGGCAGTTGCAGTGGAGACAGAAGTGGGAACCAGCGAGGGCAGGGAATATCCCTTGGAACACCAGGAAACCTATAGGGATGTGCAAGTGAACCCTGATCTGACCTCCCAGGAGAGGGAAAGGATAACCCAGGTTCTCAAGTCTCATAAGGAGATACTGACTGATAAACCAGGACGAACGAGGTTGGTTGAGTTCGAGATGACTTTGACCACACAGGAGCCTGTTCGCCAAAAGGTTTACCCAGTGCCATTCTCTAAAGAAAAGGCCCTGGAGGAGGAAATACAAAAACTGCTGGAGGATGACGTGATTTCCGCACCATCCACATCCCCATACAATGCGGGGGTAGTTTTGTTACGCAAACCAAGTGGAGAACACCGGTTGTGTATAGACTACCGACTTCTGAACAGTCACACACAATTTCAGGTGGAACCTTTGCCGAATCCAACTCAGCTATTCGCTAGGCTCCATAAGGCTCGGTACTTTTCAAAGGTGGATCTGAGTCGGGGGTACTATCAGATACCAGTCAAACCGGAGATTCGACCACTGTTGGCTTTCAGTACACCCAGTGGACACTACGAATTCAAAGTCATGCCCTTTGGACTCAGCAATGCACCTAGTGTGTTTACACGCATGATGAGGACTTTACTAGATCCGTTACAGGATCCATCCATCATCTCATTCATGGATGATATTCTGATTTCCAGTGACAGCTTGGATGACCACTTTACAATCCTTGGAGAGAGTGTTTAATAGACTCAAGGAAGCAGGGCTTACTGCTCGTCCAACCAAGTGCATGATTGGTTACCAGACTCTGGAATTTCTAGGTCACACCATCACTCCAGGACACAATGTTCCAGAAGAGAAGAACCTGGAGAAAATCAGAAATGCACCTAGACCAAAAACGAAGAAGGATGTGCGATCTTTTCTCTCGTTGTGTGGGTTCTACCACAAATTTATCCCACATTTCACTGAACTGGGAGCTCCGTTGACGGAAACCTTGAAAAAGGGATTCCCGGACCAAATCATTTGGACACCAGAATGTGAGAATGCCTATAGTCAGTTAAAGGAGGCCTTGGTCAGCAACCCTGTATTACAGCTCCCTGACCTCTCCAAATAATTTGTGTTGAGAACAGATGCGAGTGCGATTGGAATTGGAGCCGCTTTGTTACAAGAAGGAAAAGACGATGCTTCGGTTTTGAAACCTGTGGCATACGCAAGTAAGAAACTTCTACAGGCGGAGAGGAATTATTCAACCGTCGAGAGAGAGTGCTTGTCCCTCGTATGGGCAGTGCAAAAATTTCAGCCATATTTGTATGGAGTTAAGTTTCGAGTCCAGTCGGATCATCAACCCCTGATGTTCCTTGCTACTTCTCAGAAGCTCAACGCCCGGTTGATGCGGTGGTCGTTGTTACTTCAACCTTATAATTTCACAGTAGAGTACATTCCTGGGAAGGAAAATGTTGGAGCGGATTTCTTGTCAAGACACCCAACTCCTTGAAGAAGAAGAATGAATCATCTGGATTAAACTCACGGTGGAGAAGAGTGAGATGGACTACTCTCTTAGGAGGGGGCCTATGTCACAAAATAAAACCGTGTGTTTAACCAGTTGATTATTATAGAGGCCTTTCTGATTAAAAGGACTATCTGCCAGCGACAACTATTTTTACTAACAGAGAAAACAAATCGGTTGTCAAAATCCCAGGACAATATTTGTAGCTGCTACGTGTACATCTCTAACGGATTTGGAACATTCGGTGTTGATGGTGACAGGTCCCGGCATCGCCTTGACAGTTTGTCAACATTTGAATACAGATGGAAGCCGTGAGATCACAGGGGCAGATGTATAAAGGAAGTGAGTGCGCTGAATCATACATCGTTTTGACAAGTCATAAACAAGTCGGATGGAATACGGAAGTACTCAGCACGGAAGTAAACAGTCCATGTGTCATATAGTTTCCGGACATCACTCAGATGGGCAGATTGCTACTGACAGCTTGTTGAGAAAAACTGTTGTTGGGATCATACAGTAACTCGTTAGTTTGTTGGGGGAGTCGAAACAAGTGATGACAACTTTGACAGTGACTAGGCAGGAAGAATCGATTCTTGACAATGGATGATATGCGCAAATAACACCTGCAGGACGTCACCCATATCACGTGACCAAATTTAGGGTTTGCCATAAACCATGATTGGGAGAAACAGAGTTGACAAAAACCGTGGATTATGATGGACGTGTTTGTGGGAGAGCTCTACAGTGTTAGAATAATTTAACATTAACTAGCATGTGTCGTTATGGCAAAGTGTAGTAGCCATCCCGGGAATGAGGCGGTTTTGCATAAGGTAGTCAATATAGTCTATTAGTTCTAATTAATATAGACTGTAGCCTTGTTAAAACTATAGTGTGATGATTAGCACTGTTAGTGGAAAACTAGTTAGAGTAGAATAGTAATATTGGCTCTGCTAAGGTGAATAGAATACTGAGGTTGCACTCTGTATTGGTCTTTCCTTGTCATAGCCTGATTCGGCCCTAGGTGGGTAGCTAATCTGCTCTATGACATAGTTTAGTTAGCTAAAGATCATTAAGCAAGGCAATAGGCTTACACGCAGCCGATAGGATCAGTGACTAGTACTATCACCAGATGTGTTGTTTCTATCCTAGGTTCCCTACCAGATCCGAGGAAACTCAACAAGTTTTTAGGAAAGGTTCAAATCCCATTCGGAAGAACACCAGTGGAACAGTCAAATAAAGTTTCGTACAGAACGTAACTATAGCTAGAAGGAAGATGATTCACCAAAGAGGGGTGATGATTACTGATGCACCACACCAGCATCAGACAGTAGTAACTAACTGAGAACATTAATTATAATAGTTACCTAGTGTGATATAATCTCGTGTAATAGAACACAAGACATGATACTTGAGGCTAGATAGACACGAGTGAGGATCAAGTACAGTAACAATTAACATTAATAACTGTGTACACACTACAAAGGACTTGTGCATTTTTTAAAGGAACGATAGGAACGGACATTGTGTAGGGTGCAACCGGTCCATGATTAACTGTTAATACCACCGGTGTCTATTTCGGATGATCATGAAATGGGATTACCAGAGGTCTACAGAGGCAAATCAGTATTCAGCAGGATGGTTTCGGCACTGGGTGAGATGTACATGTTCTGACGTAACGTGCTGTGGTCTATCCTTGCTGGGATCAGCTGACTGGGTTGTAGTCTGAGAGTCCGATTCTACACACTTTATAGAACACGTCACACATTTTCTTCACATACACGTCTCATATACGTTACACTTTTCTTTTAATAAATTAATCTTTATTAATTTTTGGAAGCAAGAGTTGTTGAGTATGTTGCGTTGGAGAAGTGTGAGAGGGGGCATAGTACGACAGTGAGAGCGTGACCGGAAAAGGTGTCCACGGGCTGATGGAGTGTGTTGGACGGAAGCTGGTGGATTCTCCAGAATATTAAAAAGGAGGAAAATATTATAATGTGGGTGTCGGCTCTCTTCACTCCAGGGACGACACTGTAAAGGAGGACACGACAGGGGGGAGGAGGAGGGGGGCATAAGAATTGTCGAAAGGCTTAGGTGGGGCATAGCACAAAAAAGGTTGGGAAACACTGCTCTACACACTTGCAGTCTCCATGCTATGTTTCCGTATATTCGTGTAGCTGGCGTGACCGAACGCTCTTAAACTTCTTTGCGCTGTTGGCAGTGTATGGGTTCCACCCCTACACCGGTATTAAGTTGACTTCTCGTTCAGAAAGCAACGGCAAATTACTGAACGTAAAAATTACGTACAGGCTTTGAGCCTGACTATAGAACTATATAAGCTTTAAGTCTGACTATAGAATTACATAGGCTTTGAGCCTTACTCAAATATATAGGCTTTGAGCCTGACTATAGAAATATATAGGCTTTGAGCCTGACTATAGAAATATATAGGCATTGAGCCTGACTATAGAAATATATAGGCTTTGAGTCTGACTATAGAAATATATAGGCTTTGAGCTTGACTGTAAAAATATATATAGGCTTTGAGCCTGACTATAGAAATATATAGGCTTTGAGCCTGACTATAGAAATATATAGGCTTTGAGCCTTACTCAAATATATAGGCTTTGAGCCTGACTACAGAAATATATAGGCTTTGAGCTTGACTGTAAAAATATATAGGCTTTGAGCTTGACTGTAAAAATATATATAGGCTTTGAGCCTGACTATAGAAATACATAGGCTTTGAGCCTGACAATAGAACTATACAAGCTTTTAGCTTGACTATAGAAATATATAGGCTTTGAGCCTGACTATTGAAATATACAGGCAACAAATCTTACGAAATCTTGCATAACAACGACCCTGTGTGTGTCTAGCTTATAGCCAGCTGTGAGAGGAGCTGCGTGCCATGTGACTCCTCCACCCTGACCTGTATGTTTGACACTGTTGTTACATTCTTTACAGAACTTGCTTTTGCTCATTCACTTTGTTCTCTGTCTGTCTGTCTGTCTGTCTGTCTGTCTGTCTGTCTGTCTGTCTGTCTGTCTGTCTGGCTGGCTGGCTGGCTGGCTGGCTGGCTGGCTGGCTGTCTGTCTGTCTGTCTGTCTGTCTGTCTGTCTGTCTGTCTGTCTGTCTGTCTGTGTGTGTGTGTGTGTGCGCGCGCGCGCGTGTGTGTGAGAGAGAGAATATTATACTAATTACAGTTAAATCCCATATATCGATGCACTGATGCCGAGGTTGCAGGTTTAACCTCTACACCGGTCAGTTAGACTAAAATGTTGACCTTTAGCCCTTTACCTGGGGACTTCAATTACAAGAACCTGTGAAGCCAGAGAGTGTCCATCTAATAGCGAGGGACACTGATGACAGGGGGAGCTAATCCATAGTCAAAAATCAGTCCAACGCACGAGAAGTCGCAGCTCGTGTGTGGACTACGCTTGATCTCAAATCAAGCAAGGGGGGGGGGGGGAATCCCACATATACGCCAAGGAGTATTAATCAATGTCGATAGCACAATGGCTCGCTGGCACTGTTAGACACCCACACGTTGTGAACTCGTCAACCACACGCACTCTATGTTTCACACTCATTCTGTCGTTTGTTTTTTCTCCACCCTTTCTATACTATATATTTCCAAGGCATAATTCAAGTCAGCACACTCGTGATTAGACTGTGATTAGCGTTGGTTGAGGATGTTCTTGCCAAGGTGTTTAGGTATTTGATTGTCAACAGACTCCAACCTAGATGGATACAATACGTGATAGCATTCTTGGTTTGGCCTCTCGTTTCTGTACATACACAATTTAAGCAGGAGGAGGAAGAGAAATACGAGGAGTTTTAGTAAAAGAAGAAACTGGGAGAGGATGAGAAGAAATAAATGGAGTGTCAGATGTTCTAGATCAGACCAGCCGTCTAGACTTCCAGGTATCTATTTTATCCTGAATCAACACGCCAGATCACGTCAATGAAACAATTGTTCATGCCTCGACACAGTTTCCAACACATTACCATCTGGCCGGCAGGCAAGCAAAATGGTCACTGCGCTACGTTGTTACTCGTCGCATGATCATCTTCATCGTCATTTTGCAGTTCCCTACAGTACGTCATCATAGATTCTCGATAATTTTCTAGCTCTCCTGCCTCACACACTTCAGCCCAACGTGTGGGCAATGTTCTGTGTCGGCTATGTTCTGTGTCGGCAATGTTCTGTGTGGGCAATGTTCTGTGTGGACAATGTTCTGTGTGGGCAATGTTCTGTGTGGACAATGTTCTATGTCGGCAATGTTCTGTGTCGGCAATGTTCTGTGTCGGCAATGTTCTGTGTCGGCAATGTTCTGTGTCTGTCTTCGTGCTGGTAGACCTATGCCTCTTTACCCACGAACCATGCCTTATATGGTGCTCTTTCCAAACTTCTGTGACATTTAATGTCGCCAAATTATTTCAGATTCCGAGATCTGGTGTTGTTTATGGGCCAATTTTCTTCCTATGTTCAGGTCTTGAATAATGTCAGTATTTATCTTCATCCTGGTCGACGATATTCTAAGAACTTTTCTGTAAAATTTTAGTTCAAAAGCCCCGGATGTAAAACATTCGATTGTTGATCGCGGGAAAATTAGCAGGTTCTAAACAATGTTAATTTAATTTGTTTGCTGGTTCAGTATCATAGCTTCTTAATGCGGTTTAACCTCTACATTGCTATAGCAACCCTACAACCCGACATCTTTTAAACAGCCCACATTGTGTCATGTGACAAGATCACATGACACAATTAGGTTAAGGCATTTCAGAAATGTTCATGAGTCAGGGATCTTCACGCTGTCCGCCACTGGTACATTTTTACTGTATCTGCGATCATTGCAGCTTGATGAATAGTTGTATACACTGTGCCATAATCCCCACAGCTCCATGAAGAGTTGTTTATAATGTATATGTGATCCCCCATAGCTCGATGAAGAGTTGTTTATAATGTATATACGATCCCCCATAGCTTGACGAAGAGTTGTTTATACTATACATATGTTCCTCCACAGCTTGATGATGAGTTGTTTATATTATACCGGAGATTACCACATGTTGATGAAGAGTTGTTTATCATATTAGCTTGATAAAGAGTTGTTTATATTATATCTATTATCACATCAGCTTGATACAGCGTTGTTTAATTTATAACTGTTATCATATTATCTGCTGATGCCGAAGTAGCTTGTTCAACCCCTATACCGGTCAAAAGAACTAGAATGCTGACTTCTCGTCCTTGACTTGGGGACGTAAATTACACATACATCTGAAGTGGAGTGAGTTCTCCTGATGACGATTGCCACTGGTTATAGGCAAAATTAAAATCCACATGCAACAATCAGATAGTGCGCTTGAAGTAGTAACACGTGCATAGACTACACTTGAGATCATAGCGAGCGAACGCACACACAAAATATCATTTTGATAAAGAGATGTTTATATTACATCTGCTATATTATATCGGTGATCACTGCAAGTTGGTGATGTTTATATTACATCTGCTATATTATATCGGTGATCACTGCAAGTTGGTGATGTTTATATTATATCTGCTATATTATATCGGTGATCACTGCAAGTTGGTGATGTTTATATTATATCTGCTATATTATATCGGTGATCACTGCAAGTTGGTGATGTTTATATTATATCTGCTATATTATATCGGTGATCACTGCAAGTTGGTGATGTTTATATTATATCTGCTATATTATATCGATGATCACTGCAAGTTGGTGATGTTTATATTACATCTGCTATATTATATCGGTGATCAGTGCAAGTTGGTGATGTTTATATTACATCTGCTATATTATATCGGTGATCAGTGCAAGTTGGTGATGTTTATATTATATCTGCTATATTATATCGGTGATCACTGCAAGTTGGTGATGTTTATATTATATCTGCTATATTATATCGGTGATCACTGCAAGTTGGTGATGTTTATATTATATCTGCTATATTATATCGGTGATCACTGCAAGTTGGTGATGTTTATATTATATCTGCTATATTATATCGGTGATCACTGCAAGTTGGTGATGTTTATATTACATCTGCTATATTATATCGGTGATCAGTGCAAGTTGGTGATGTTTATATTACATCTGCTATATTATATCGGTGATCACTGCAAGTTGGTGATGTTTATATTATATCTGCTATATTATATCGGTGATCACTGCAAGTTGGTGATGTTTATATTATATCTGCTATATTATATCGGTGATCACTGCAAGTTGGTGATGTTTATATTATATCTGCTATATTATATCGGTGATCACTGCAAGTTGGTGATGTTTATATTATATCTGCTATATTATATCGATGATCACTGCAAGTTGGTGATGTTTATATTATATCTGCTATATTATATCGGTGATCACTGCAAGTTGGTGATGTTTATATTACATCTGCTATATTATATCGGTGATCACTGCAAGTTGGTGATGTTTATATTACATCTGCTATATTATATCGGTGATCACTGCAAGTTGGTGATGTTTATATTATATCTGCTATATTATATCGGTGATCACTGCAAGTTGGTGATGTTTATATTATATCTACTACATTATCTGGATGAACAGTTCTTTATACTGTGGCTCCCTGGCCCAGGAGTTAACGTCGTTCTCCGTAATCCCGTATATTACGTCCTGTAAGGGATATAAATAAAAAAAAACCTGCAGCAGAATACAGCAAGCCTTATTAGCACTAGAGGACTGGTCAAAATCATGGCTAGTGAAGATAAGTGAGGAGAAAACAACATGCACAGTGTTGTCCCTCTCAAATAAAACTCAGCACCCTAAGCTGGTATTGAATGGAAAAATATTGCGCCATGAAGATAATCCAAACTATCTAGAAGTTACCTTTGATCGTCGCCTGACATGGAAGACACAGGTTGAGAAAAATCGAACAAGAGCAAGGCCAAGAATGGCAATCATGAAAAAGCTTGCTGATACAACGTGGGGAGCAGATGAGAAAGTTCTCAAGAAGTTATATACTGGACGGGTGAGGCCAGTACTGGAATATGGCATTGCAGCTTTAGCACCAGCAGCCAAGTCAAACTTTAAAAAAATAAGTAGAGTCCAAAATCAAGGAATGCGAATCATAACTGGAAGCCTGAAGACAACGCCTATTAACGAACTAGAAAAGATCACTTGTTTACAACCAATGCAGGATAAAAGAGATAGTAGAGCCCAACAACAAGCAGAACAATTTAGAAGATTGACAGACCACCTCACGTATAAAAGGTTTAATGGTTTTGGATAGGGAAGATTGTAGCGTATCAACTTTGTAGAACAGCAAAACGAAAGATTAGGGCAGATCCTATACTTAACATATCAACAGTCAAACGCATTTACAATGCACACAAGTTCCCAGCTTGGAGACAGCAGCAACTGCCTGATATGATATAAAACATTCCTGGTATTGAGAAAAAGAACACTCAGAATGAAACAGGAAGAAGAAAAATAGCCCTAAACTACATGAAAGAACATTACCCAAGTAGCAATTGGACCCAAGCATATACAGATGGATCAGCCAAAAATTCAATAGAAAATGGAGGAGGAGGAATTCTCCTAAATTTAAAAAAATGGAGTGAAAAAAAACACAGTCAGTGGCAACTGGAAAATTTTCAAGTAACTTCAAAGCAGAGGTAGAGGCTTTGAAAACTGCAGCAGAAATGCTCTTGATGGAGGAAAATAAAGAGAAGCAAATAGCTATCTTCACAGATGCAAAGTCAGCTGTCTCAATACTGAAGAGCAAAAACAGCACAGAACTAGCAGACCTAAGAGCAGCACTCCATGGACTATGTCAGAAATCCAAAAAAGTTGTAATACAGTGGATCCCATCACATTGCAGTATACCTGGAAATGAAGAGGCTGACAGACTAGCAAAAGAGGGCGGACGACTACCACAGCCTGACATAGACATAACCTATAATGAGGCAAAGAGGTTTATAAAAAGCACTTATAGAACCAAATGGGAATCAGAGCATCCAGGCCACCAGAAGGATGATGCATATTACAAACTCGACCGAAGAGAACAAGTAGCAATCTTCAGACTCCGCACAGGACATAACAGGCTGAAATACCACTTGTTCAATAAACTAAAGATAGGAGATACCGATGAATGTAATTGTGGAACTGGTAAAATGACAGCTAAACATTTGCTGCAGGAGTGCCCAATATATGCAGAACAGAGAAAGATATTTTGGCCCACGCCTGCTTCATTTGAGGACAAGCTCTATGGAGATATCAACAAGCTCAAGTTGACCGCAGCTTACTTTAACTACATTCAGGTTGACATCTAAAGGTGCATGAAGAAGTACTTAGACTGCCACACTTCATACCACAGGTATGTCGGTAGCAAAAGCGTCCCAGAGGCATGAAATGGAATATTGCTTGGCTAGCAAATCCATTAAGTGGAAAGTCCGAATCGAAAGCTCACTGTGTGGGCGTCATCAAAGGTGGAAAAAGTGTCCTAGTGGCACGAAATGGAATATTGCTTGGATAGCAAATCCATTACATGGAAAGTCCTGAATCGAAAGCTCACTGTGTGGATGTCATCTGCAGACTGCATTCTTCTGGTTTCCGGAGGAACAGCCTGTGGTGACTGGAAGGCCCAATATACGGAAGTGAGGCTAAGCAGCCATGTGCAGGACGTGACGATTCCTTGGGTGAGCCCAGTACCAGAGCGCTATGTGTCGGCTCTGCAATTATGGAAGCCTCCTTGGATGGCGGGGAATGCCCATGGTCTGCCCCTGCCTTCCATTGAGGGCTGATCAGGATGTCTTCGGCTGTTCTAAATGGGCCAGCTGGGATGGGGGATAACACCACAACAGTGAGAGTCAAACGTCCTAAGAAACCCCCAGGACGGTTAACACCGGTCAACAACTGCCCGCAGATTTCGGATGTGTCGGCCTAACTGCGCAAGAACGCAGCTCTGCTGTAAACAGCTGGAAAACAGTCTCCGGATGAACGCAGAAGAAGAAGAAGTAGCAGTAGTAGCAGCAGCAGCAGCAGCAGCAGCAGCAGCAGCAGCAGCAGTAGTAGCAGCAGTAGTAGTAGTAGTAGTAGTAATAGTAGTAGTAGTAGTAGTAGTGGTAGTAGTAGTAGTAGTAGTAGTGGTGGTGGTGGTGTTGGTGGTGGTGGTAGTGGTGGTGGTGGTGGTGGTAGTAGTAGTAGTAGTAGTAGTAGTAGTAGTAGTGGTGGTGGTAGTGGTGGTAGTAGTAGTAGTAGTAGTAGTAGTAGTAGTAGCTTCAGTAGTAGTAGTAGTAGTAGTAGTAGTAGTAGTAGTAGTAGTAGTAGTAGTAGTAACTGCTGTTGTTATTGTTGTTGGCGTAGTCATAGTTATAGTAGTAGTAGTAGTAGTAGTAGTAGTAGTAGTAGTAGTAGTAGTAGTAGTAGTAGTAGTAGTAGTAGTAACTGCTGTTGTTATTATTGTTGGTGTAGTCGTAGTTATAGTAGTAGTAGTAGTAGTAGTAGTAGTAGTAGTTGTTGTTGTTGTAGTAGTAGTAGTTGTAGTAGTAGTAGTAGTAGTTATAGTAGTAGTAGTAGTAGTAGTAGTAGTAGTAGTAGTAGTAGTAGTAGTAGTAGTAGTAGTAACTGCTGTTGTTAGTGTTGTTGGTGTAGTCGTAGTTATAGTAGTAGTAGTTGTGTTTGTAGTAGTAGTAGTAGTAGTTGTAGTAGAAGTAGTTGGTGTTGTTGTGGTCGTAATAGTAGCTGCAGCTACCGCAATACTAGTAGTAGTTGTTGTAATGGTTGTAGTAGTAGTTGCTGTTCTTATAGTTGTGGTGGTGATGGTGGTGGTGGTAGTAGTTATGGTATGTCATTGGCACCTTTCCGTCTTGACAGACGATAGTTTGGTACATTGTGCTTCAAATAGGCTTAATAACTACAATCCATGGCGGTGGAGAGTGTGGCTGGTAAGGCCAATTCTTGCTGCAAATATTTGCCCACAGTAGGTGGATGTGAAAACATGGTCATTTCCACAATTTTGCACCATCTTACGTCTCTCACGCTCTGTGTGTGCTTTATCTGCAATCATTTTCTCCTTTGTCTTTATTCCATTTCTGATAGTTGCCCTCCATGCAACACGTTCAGCGGCGACGTGCTCCCAATGTACATTATCAATGCCTGTATCAATCATGTCCTGCATACACACATCTTTGTATCGTAGTAGAGACCAACCCTGAGATCTCCTACCCGTCTGTAATTCACCAAAAAAGATGTCCTTTGGTATTCTACCATCATCCATCCTCCTAACATGTCCTATCCATCTAAGTCTACGAAGACTGAGCATGGAATACACATGGAATAAATTATGGTATGTATAATAAAGGAAAAGAAGTAGAAGAGGATCAGAAGAAGAACGAGCAAACGCAGGATCAAATGAAGATAAATAAGAACAAAATATGGTGATGTTGGTGATAATGACGATAATATGCAGGAGAGAGACAAAGCACCAATAAGAACTGCAACCAGACCTACCACTGCGAAAATAACGAAAACAAAAAGCATTGATTTCAACCTATCAGGCAGAGTTTATATCTTCTAATCAACCAGCACCAAGCACACACAGTCAGCCTCGCACCGACCACAGACTGAAGACCGCTGTTTACATTGGACAATCCCAGTCACATCGTGCCCAGGACAGCAAAAAAAACCGTCTCGCTGATGCTGTCTTGGCGAACGCCCGCCTTATAGCGAGCGCTCTACAAAGGAAGTAGTTCAGTCACCGTCAGTCACCAAGGACCATAGTAGTAGTAGCGCCTGTACTGGTTGTGCCTATGTGCTAGCTATTGCCTATTTGTTGTGACTGTTGCTGGTTGCATAGACGTTTTCATCGAGTGTCGGTACAGAAAACTAAGTAAGTAAAACGCGTGTTGTAGTATTATTTTGATCTCAGATCACCCTCTTCACTCTGCATGCCAGATACCTTACTTATACGTCTACTTGATATATGCGTGCATGCGTGTGTGTGTGTGTGTGTGTGTGTGTGTGTGTCTGTCTGTCTGTCTGTGTGAAAATATACATACCCGGATACGCAGGAAAGTATCAAGTAGACGTATAAGTAGGGTATCTGGCATGCAGAGTGATGAGGGTGATTTGATATATATATATATATACATTATCATCGTTTACCTTGGCTGCTGGCATCAGGCCTTCAAGTCTCTCCACGGATCTCGTGCTTTGGATTAACTCCTGGGATGATATTCCGCCAAGCCACTGTCTCAATCCATCCAGCGTAATTTCTTTCGGTCTGCCTCTGCCTCTCCTCCCACTGATGTTTCCGGTTGTCACATTTTTCACGCTCCTCTCTCATAAGTTGACCAAAGACTGATGTGTGTCGCATTCTTACGGTTGCTATTATACGAGGGTAAGTTAGTAAGTAAGTCACAAATGACTGTACAAAAATAACTAACTACGATAACAACTTGAAACCAGCAAATTTTTATACATACATTGTCCCTTTATTTTTCAACATAATTTCGACCAACATTGATACACTTATGCCATCGTTTTATCAGTCCTCCATAACCGACTGCATAGACCTGCGTGCTCTGTTTTCTAAACCACGTTTTCACTTCGCATTCAACTTCGGCGTGATTCGCGAAATGTCTCCCTCCAAGGTGGCTTTTCAGTGTTTATGCTGACAAATGTTTATCCCGTAAAGCTGTGCATAGCTGGGTAGAAAACGTTACGAGGGCGAGTCAATAAGTAAGTCACACAGTTCTCTGGGATGGCAGGTAAATGAAAACAAAGCATGCATTTCTATGCAGCCCGTTTTGGAAGGACTGATAAAACGATGGTATAAATGCATCAATGTTGGTGGAAATTATGCTGAGAAATAAAAGGACAATGTACGTATAAAAATAAACTGGTTTCAAGGTTTTATCATATTTACTTATTTTTCTACAGTCATTTGTGACTTACTTATTAACTTCCATCCATCATCCATCTATCATGTGCCATGCCGATAAGCGTGGGCGGTCATGCTCTGCCATCTCACTTGATCACCAGAGTTGTCGATCAACTTCGTGTTCCTCTCTCAACCATGCCACGTAGCCAAGCCATCCAGGTATTTACTTCTCGGTCTTCCCCTTGGTCGCTTCCCTTCGATCTTGCCAGTCGTCACCAAGTTCTCCAGGGCATGTCTTCTCATAACATGCCCAATTTTTTTTGACTCTCTACGTCTAATGACTCTAACCAGTTTACGATCTTCATTTGTTTCTTGAAGGACTTGTTCATTGGTTTGGTTTTTCTGCCTGTCCATGGTATCTTTGCATTTTCCTCAGAAACCACATTTCCACAGCCATCAGCTGTTTTTCAGCATGACTGCTTATTGTCCACGCTTCACATCCATACATAAGTATAGGTTCTATGTAGCACTTCAACACTCTTTTTAACTTACCCTCGTAGTATACAGGAGATGTCATGAACAACAGACTATCGCCGTATATACCGTTATTTAATGCACGTTATTAATTTCACTTTAACAATAACATTATCATCATCGTTACTATCATGATCACAATCATTACCATCATCATCATCATTATCATCATCACCATTATCGTCAGGTCAGCCGATCTTGAGTCTGGTTCTATTATGGTCATAAATGTGATCCTAGAAGGATTCTGTGGTAATTTTTACTTGTTTGTCATATCTATTTATGGGGTTATGTGACCAGCTCCCCTGCAACTGTCAGGTCAAGTGAGTCCCATGCTGTGCTCAACTGCATGAGGACACTCGAGCTCCACACACTGCGTCTGCCTCAATCCTTGCGTTTTTATTATACGTAATAAAATAATTATCAATCGGACGGAAAATTGGGAGGTTGCCTGCACCCAGTGACGCTGCACTGCATATAGTTGGCCCTAATCTGTGTACATGTGTACAGGTAAGAACTGTAATTTACTGCCAATATAGTACCTTCCGGTGTATGACAATGTTTCCTTGGTGAATTTACACCCGGAGGTTACAAACAAAAGGTTGCACCATTTATTGCCTTGCATGTTTCGTTGCATCTCGTCAGGTGCCCACTGTATAGTTAAGGATCACATAAAGTGAATAAATGAATTATACTTTGGCTGAAATACTTAATGCAAGTTTGTAGATTACATTTTCTTAAAGAATTCCGCACAACGGAGAGATTTATGTACATTTATGTAAGATCCCTGGGAGCTTATAGAATCTGTCTTACAACCAAAACCTTGGGACGACTAACCAAAAACTACTATATTTTCGAGGGGACGATGTGATAACATTAATACACCATCTAATTAAAACATTAGTAAACTTAACATTCTTTGCTGCTGAACTAATGATCAAACATAGAAACACCCCACACACCGAGTAAACTATGTGTTTTACGTATATATATATATATATATATATATATATATATATATATATATATATATATATATATATATATATATGTTTTATATATATATATATATATATATATATATATATATATATTATATATATATATATATATATATATATATATATATATATATATGGATTGGAGCGCCAACAGGCCTGTCGAAGGTAGCGTTGTATTAGTTTAGTTTAGTTTAGTCGTTGGATCAACATCACGGCACACGGTTTAACCCATAAGTGCTCCGTTTTCCTCCTAACTCAAACCTGAGTCTGGAGAAACTCAGCTCAATGCACGAACTCCGTTGCATCGGCGAGGATCCTGAAATACTTTGGGTAGATTTTTAACTCGAAATTTTGCCCGGGCAGCGCCGTTAGGCTACTCTTTGTCGATTTCCAACTGCCAAGGGATTTTTTACGTGCGCAACAATACACACGGGCGTCCGATCTCACTACCCAGAGACCAGGGGAAATTTTATTACTGGAAGTCCAGGTGGATTTTTTAAATAAATCCCGGTCCTCACCGGAGCCTGAACCCGGGACCTCCAGCACTCGAGGCGGACACCATACTTCGAGACCACTCAAGACACCCCCCCCCCCCCCTCGTTGTATTGCAAGCTGCTGCTTTTTTTTATAGCGTTGTATTGCAAAACAGCAAAGCTCGTCCGCCCATTCATGTCCGTTTCGGAGGATTACAAAGTTGGAAAATCCAGACTCGTGATGTCTCGAGGCACGAGTCTCCAGATGAAACAGTCAGCAGCTCACAACCAGCCCTCAAAACAAGAAGGAAGTGGAAGGTCGGCAGAGCAATCGAAGCTACTCAAGCAACACTCAGACTGAAGGAAGTCATGGGACACAAATAGTCGGATAGACAAGGGTTCGGTCACAACGGTAAAGCTCAGCTTGGTCAAAAGCAGCGGCCAGGGAACGCAGAGATGTGGTGGTTCAGGAGATCCGTGAAGGAGAGGATGAAAAGAGAGTATCCAACAGTCGCAGCAGGGGCAGTGGATGTCTTGCGAAGGGGCAGTGTAGAAGTTCCTGACATGGAAATATATCTGGTGCATGACATCACTATGCCTAGGTTTCGTCATCCGATCACTTTACGATGTCCTGTCATCAGCTGCCAACCTGGTCAAGTGGGGTAAATCCGCCGGTCCGGCATGTCTCTTCTGTAAAGGAAACACCCAGACAGTAGAGCATGTGCTGTCTGCATGCAAAGTGGCCCTTTCCAAGTCCGATTCACACCGCGCTACAATAAAGTATTCACTGTGCTGGCGGCCATAGTGGATGAAGCAAGGGTGCGGGTGAACAGAGGCGCCACTGCTGGTCTGATGCGGATTTACTTCATCAGAGCTGGGCAGAAATGTTGAAACAGGAAGACTGCTGCAGACTTACCGTCCATCCTCGATAGCGCGGGAGCTGGCTGTTGACCTGAAAAGTCATGGAGGTTACGCGGCACTGATACCACAGTTTCTGTTGTGACCTAACATTATAATGCACTCCACGTCGGTTCACCAGTTAACGCTGATCGAGCTGATCGTCCCATACGAGTCGAGAATCGAAGAGCAGCACACTTACGACGGTAAGATAACAATAAGTCACAAATGGCTGTAGAAAAATAACTAAAGATGATAACTTGAAACCAGTTTATTTTTATACATACACTGTCCCTTTATTTCTCAACATAATTTCCACCAACATTGATGCACTTATCCCATCGTTTTATCAGTCCTCCCAAACCGGCTGCATAGAACTGCGTGCTCTGTTTTCTAAAACCCGTTTTCACTTCACATTCAATGTCGGTGTCACCCGCGAAATTGATTGATTGATTGATTGATTGATTTAGGAACCGACATCACAGCATTCGGGGCATTCCCATAAGCGCTCCGTTCCCATCCTCAGAAGCCAGCGAAGAGTTTCAACCCCAATAGTACCAGTAGCACCCGCGAAATGTCTCCCGCCAAGGTGAGTTTTCAGTGGACTTAGCCCCTAGCGATTTCCCGTAAAGCGGTGCATAGCTGGGTTCTGTGAGATGGCCGGTAAATTAAAACAAAGCAAGCAGTTCTATGCAGCCGGTTTGGCAGGACTGATAAAACGATGGGATAAATGCATAAATGTTGGTGGACATTATGTTGAGAAATAAAGGGACAATGTATGTATAAAAATAAACTGGTTTGAAGTTGTTATCATAGTTAGTTATTTTTCTACAGCCATTTGTGACTTACTTATTAACATACCCTCGTACAAAATGGAAAATTACAGTGACATGGTCGTAAGTGTGAGACAGGAAGGGTTTTATTATTTTGTTTTTGTTTCATTCGCTTTATATGTTTTATAACTGCAGTCAACACCTGGCGAGATGCAGCGAAATATGCCAGACATTACTTCGTGCAATCTATTGTTTGTGGCTTCGTGGTTTAATTGTATAATATAACTCCACTTGTACTGTTTCTCTGTTAGTTTCGTAAGTTGCAAAGTTTCGCTTTGACCCAGAACAGGTAAATATCGCGGCATTCCTACGCGTATGAATACAAAGTGAATAGCAATGAGACGCTAATATCGTGTGACGAGATTCGTTTCTACAGCAACACCCACATTCAGTCCTGTAACCGTTTCACAATTTGCAATGTAAACTGATCGGGAAATACTGCACGGTGCGCATCCCTCTACAGGCCAGGGTAATGGATATATAAACAATTATCATCATGCGCCATGTCGATAAGCCTGAGTGGTCATGTTTCACCATCTCACACGGTCACCAGAATCGTGGATCAGATCTATGTTTTTGTCTTGACCATGCCATGTGGCATGTTATTCATTTACGTCTCTGCCTTCCCCATGTTCTTTCCCCCGCAATCTTGCCAGTTGTCACCAAGTTCTCTAGTTTATTTTCTCTCTTAATGTGCACAAAATATATTGACGTTCAACGTCTAATTTCTCTAATCAGTTTACGGTTTTCATGTTCTTCTTGAGGGACTTATTCATTGGTTTTTCTGTCTGCCCATGTATTCTTTGTATTTTCCTCAGAAACCACATCTCTGCTGTCGTTAGATGTTTTTCAGCTTGTCTGCTCACTGTCCACGTTTCACATCCATACAAAAGTACAGTTCTGTGCAGCACTTCAACACTGTTTTTCTCGTTGCAGTTGACATGTTTTTATTGGTCGGTATGTTTGAATAACTTATAGGTACTTTAACAGTGTTCAGTAAGTCAGCAGTCAAGATTGCCACAATGACGGTCGATATGTTTGAATAACATATAGGTACTTTAAGTACTTTAACTGTGTTCTGTAAGTCAGGGTACTTCAATTTTAATTCACCGCAAACAAAGAAGAATCCCTTTGAGCCTCATTTGCATCGGTCCGGCAATCATTTTCCGGTTTAGTGTTCGGTGGACTGCTAGACCGATCGATGGATGTATTTTTAGTTTTGGGCCCGTAGGGCCCTCACTGTCGTCGACAGTGAGGGCCCTACGGGCCCAAAAACTTAAAAACATCCAACGATCGGTCTAACAGTCCACCGAACACTAAACCGGAAAATGATTGCCGGACCGATGCAAATGAGGCTCGAAGGGATTCTTCTTTGTTTGCGGTGAATTAAAATTGAAGTACCTAAGTCAGCAGTCAAGACTGTCACAATGACGGTCGGTATGTTTGAATAACTTATAGGTACTTTAACTGTATTCTGTAAGTCAGCAGTCAAGATTGCCACAATGTGTTTCCAGTATCGGCATTCACAATTCACACGGCACTTTGACCCGGAACAGATTTTAATCTGATTTTTGGTGTTGGAGGTGCTGGCAAGTTAATGTAGTTGAAAGGAATAATGTCATGAGCGCTGTCTGATGGGGTCGTCGCCTGCTTCTGTCGTCCGCAAACTGAGAAGAGTGCTGCCCATGCATTCAGGCCTGCACATTGTCATGACCCTATCACCTGCAGACTTATGATCGGTTCCTGCTTGTTTTAGGATACCTAATACACGTGAAGGGAACATCACAAACATAGCATGTCCCTGTTTGTTTTTGGGGTGAAGCTATTGACGATGGATGACCTAATATACATGAAGGCAACATCATCAACATAGCATGTCTCTGCTTGTTTTTGGGGTGAAGTTGTTGAAGATGGATGACCTAATACACGTGAAGGGAACATCACCAGCATAGGCCTACCGCCACTCACGTCATCGGAGCAGTACTGAATCACGACCGGCTCAAGTCCTAGCATGCCTGCCCGCAGATGTGAAGCTCCAGTATCGGTCTTGCCCACCCCGCAGATTTCTGGGCTTGGGGCGGGGAAGGAGAGCTCTGCAACAGTCATCGTGGAGATGGTACTTCGGTACCGTATGAGGGGGGAGCAGTCTCTACACCAACCTCACTCCGGCAGATGTAAACTCAATTTCTGGGCTCCAACGACCTAAAAGCCATTGCATGGGATCCTAGTGCTAGAGCTCTATCTTCCATAGGTCCACTACATGTACAGATAAATAGTACATCCTTGAAGCAAGTTGAAGGTGTAAATATCTAGGAAGTACGATCACAGGAGATAACAGAATAGACAGAAATCGAAATCAGATGTCAAAATGATAGTGCGCGTATATATCAGCAACTACCCAAACTGAAACATCCAAACACACATATGTCCTCATAACGACATATAATAAATAGCATAAGGCACCAAATCTAATCTACTAATGTCAATCTTGGACATTATCCAAATGACACGTACGCAAAATTTACACCTGCGAGATGAGATCCCTGATATGAGCTGCCAACTTAACTATTCGAGACCGAGAAAGAAATGATTGACAGTGGGATCAACATATTTTGCCACATACATTGAAAGGCAGAAGATCAGTTGGTTTGGGCATCTCGTTATAGTGCAGGCCCATCAGTTACCAGCACTGCATCAAAGAAATCTAATACGATAGCACGACGGAAGCTGTAGAAAAATATTGATGACAACATCATAGACATTGCATATTCACAAGGAATGACGCTATCCGGTGCCACCCATTGGGAACTGGAACGTCTACTATTCCTCCTCACGCCGCTTGACGGCAAACGTGGAAGATGATGGTGATGAGTACATCTTCGGTAGTTTAGAGTTAGCACTTTTCCGCTGGCTGGAGGGCATACAGCAGACGCATATCGCGATTGTAACGGGCTCACAAAGTATCCGGAGAAAGGTGACGAGATGCATGTTTCGGACAGAGTAGCAGACTTCCATTCTACAATCAAACATAGAGAGCAGGCGGGCAGATTGGCAGGGTTTGCGGCCCTTGGTAGGGTATTGGTGTATGATAAGGCAGATGTGGTCGGGGCCCTTCGGAGTCGTGTGCATAGTGCAGAAGAGCAGGTAGATAATTAGGGCTTGGAGATAATGGTGCTGCAGGGAGTGAGCAGAGGATCTGGCCGATACTCAAAACTCCGAGGAAAGGCCAGGGGAACATATAATCAGATTGCTACTGGTGCCATTAGTATTGGGACTCTTCGCTGGCTGTTGCAGATGAGGACGGAGCACTTATGGGAAATGCCGTGATGTCGGTTCTTGACTCACCTCACCTCAGCTCAACCCAATTTTTTTTTCAATTCTACAATTATCTGAGGAGTATAGAATAACCTATTCTGGTGGAGAGAAAGAACAGCGTGGAGTAGCAATTATAATGGGTACAGAGAGAAGAAAATCGATCAAAGAATATTGGACTGTATCAGACAGAGTGTTACTGGTGAAGCTGAGTGGAAGACCTTTTGATGTCAACGTCATACAAGTTTATACACCAACAGCAGACGGTAGTGATGACAGCATTGATTAGTTTTATAATGATGTAGAGAAAGCCTTCAAGACATGCAAGAATTCTGAAGTAAATATAATAATGGGTGACTTGAATGCCAAAGTTGGAAACCAACAGGACGGATGCATAGTGGGCAAGTATGGACTATGGGAACAGAATGAAAGAGGTTGCAGACTTGTACAGTGAACAAAAGAGCATGATTTGATTAATGGAAACACTTGGTATCAACAGCACCCAAGGAGATTATGGGCATGGAGGAGTCCGGATCATAAGATCAGAAATCAGACTGATTATATTCTCATCAACAGAAGATTTTGAAATGCCTTAAAAGTCGCAAAAACTATACCAAGCGAAGACTGCTACAGCGACCAGAGATTAATCCTAAGCAATTTAAATATAAAATTAAAGAAAGTGAAATATTCACCAAGAAACACAAAATTTGATCTACGGCACTGAAGAGTGAGGGAATAAAAGATAAATTCAACACACAGGTAAAGAAGAGATTCGATGCATTGTCCGATATGGAGATATTATTTCAAGACGTCCGTGACCAATGGGAAATGTAAAAGAAATCAGTCAACCAAGCTGCAGAAACAACCATCCCAAAAATAAAGATAATAGGACGCAAGAAATGGATGACGGAAGACATCTTAAAACTCACGGAAGTAAGAAGAAATAACAAAAAATGAAAAGGAAAAATATGAAGAGATTCACAGGAAAATTAGGAAGCTATGCAAAGAGGCAAAAGAAACATGGCTTGAGGAAAATTGCAAGGAAATTGAAAACTAACACAACACCCGGAATACCAAGTTAATGCACAAAAGAATTAATGACATCACCAACAAAAGAACACACACACACATCAACGGGTTGCCTAGAAACCAAAGATGGCAAAATCATAATAGAAGAAGATCAGATTTTTACATGCGAGGTCAGATTATGTGAAAGATCTTTATGATCATACAAGAGAAGAACAATATGATCATCGGAATAATAATGAAGGACCATCAATGTTGAAGATGGAAGTTCAGAATGCTCTTAAACATATGAAAACTGACAAGACCCCGGGTACAGCTAACATCACAATAGAAATGATAAAGGCCTTAGAAAAATATGGAATAGACCAAGTCACCAGACTGCTGAACGCAATATATGATACTTGAGATATACCTCCTGAATTATGTAATTCTATATTTATTGCAATCCCGAAGAAATCAGGCGCCTTGGAATGTGATAAACATCGAATAATTAGTATAATGAGCCACATCACGAAGATTCTGCTGAGAATTATCATGCAAAGAGTTAGAAAGAAAATACAACCCGAAATAGGAGAAGAATAATGTTGGTTTGTAGAAGGCAAGGGCACAATAAATGATGTGTATATACTGAGAACAGTAAGTGAACGTTCTATAGAAGTAAACAAAGATCTATATCTTTGCTTTATTGACTACACAAAGGCTTTCGATAAAGTGAGACATGTCGACATGATAAGGATGCTTGAAGATCTACAAATTGATGGAAAAGACCTTAGACTTGTAAAAAACATATATTGGAAACAACAAGCTGCCATCAGAATTGATAACGATGTAGGTCAATATCAGCCTATTAAAAGAGCTGTGAGACAGGGATGTGTAATGTCTCCAGATCTTTTTTCCCTGTACAGTGAAAATATTTTCAGAAATATAGAAGATATGGAAGGAATCAACATTGGGGGACGATACATCAATAACATTAGATATGCAGATGATACAGTCTTGATTGCAGACAATGAACAGGACCTGCAAAATTTAGTAGATGTGGTTGTTGCACACAGTGAACAACTAGGGTTAGAACTGAATAGTAAGAAGACACAGATTATGGTCGTCACTGGGAAGAAGGAAATACCACAATGTGGTATACGAGTAAATGGCGTATTCTTAAGCAAGTGAATCGATACAGTTATCTCGGCACCATCATTATGGGAGATGGGAGATGCCTTGAAGAGATGCCTTGAACAAGAATTGCCATTGGGAAGGTAGCCTTTTGCAAGATGAAAAACATACGGACCAATAAAAAGATATCAACTGAAACGAGAAAAGGAGTGTTGAAGTGCTACATAGAACCTGTACTTTTGTATGGATGTGAAGCGTGGACAATGAGCAGTCAAGCTGAAAAACATCTGATGGCTGTGGAAATGTGGTTTCTGAGGAAAATGCAAAGAATACCATGGACAGACAGAAAAACCAGTGAACAAGTCCTTCAAGAAACAAATGAATATCGTAAACTGATTAGAGTCATTAGACGTAGACAGTCAAAATTGTTTGGGCATGTTATGAGAAGAAATGACTTGGAGAACTTGGTAACAACTGGCAAGATCGAAGGGAAGAGACCAAGGGGAAGACCGAGAAGTAAATACCTGGATGGATTGGCCACGTGGCATGGTTGAGACAGGATCACGGAGCTGATCTACGACTCTGGTGATCGAGTGAGATGGCAGAACATGACCGTCCACGCTTATCGGCATGGCACATTATTGATGGCCTATTGGGAATTCCCCCTGGACTTCATTGCACATGTAATAACTAATGTCATGTTTTCACACCCAAACGCCAAGCTGTAGATCCATGATGTAGGTGTTGTCGCGTGCCTCGCCGGTACACACTTGGTATTTTTCAGTTGCTCACCAAGTGGTGCCACAAATTGTCCTCGTTACGGCTAGTTTTCTTCTAGCTTTTGTGTCAGCTTTGTGGGTATGGTATTTCCAAGAAATTCCGGTATCAAATGTTACTCTAAGGTAAGTCGGTTGACTATATTCTCTTCAAGTTACATTCTTTGTAAGAAGTAAAGGAAAGGTTCCCTGTACATTCTTCGGTAGCTGGCATTGAGTATGTGGAACCAGATCCATGTTTGTGTTTATGGATCAAATGGCACTCAATGTGTGATGAGGTCGGTTTCACGCCGGCTGCCTTCACTTCCCAATACATTTCCTGGTACCCATTTTAGGATGGGTAAACCTGGCAGCCCCCGGTCAATATTTTAAAAAAAAACATAATTGGAAACCGCCTTGATGCGACTCGACCGCAAGACCATCAGTACGGCAATCGAGCGTCTAGCCGCAAAGATATCGAAACAACCCACTCTGTGACTGATAATTATTATACCAGTTTTTTTGCTTCGTGAAGAAAGTAAAACATCTTTTATGTGACTTCTATATTTATTTTGATACACCATTAATCTGTCCAGTATTCCAGAATACACCATTAATCTGTTCAGCTTGCTTGGATACACAATTGATCTGTTCAGTGTGCTAGGATACACTATGACACACTTGGATATGTGCACTTTACTAGGATACACTATTTATATGTGCAGTTGGCTAGGATACACTATTTATATGTGCAGTTGGCTAGGATACACTATTTATATGTTCAGTTGGCTAGGATACACTATTTATGTGTGCCGTTGGCTAGGATACACTATTTATATGTGCATAAAAGTAACACAATGACGTTGTAGGGCTGTGCTATGACTCTCTGCTTGACACACAACCTCTCTGCACGATACACAACCTCTGTGCACGACACACAACCACTCTGCACGACATACAATCTCTCTGCACGACACACAACCTCTGTGCACGACACACAACCGCTCTGCACGACTCACAACGACTCTGCACGATACACAACCTTTGTGCACGACACACAACCTCTCTGTATGACTGTCGTGTCCTCCTTTAAAGTGTCGTCCCTGGAGTGAGGAGATCCGACACCCACATTATAATATTATTTTTTTTCCCCCTCAATATTCTGGAGAATCCACCAGCTTCCGTCCAACACACTCCATCAGCCTATGGACACCTTTTCCTATCACTCTCACACTGTCGTACTATGCCCCCTTCTCATACTTCCCCAACGCAACATACTCAACAACTCTTGCTTCTAGAAATTAATAAAGATTAATTTATTAAAATAAAAGTGTAACGTGTATGAGACGTGTATGCGAAGAAAATGTGTGACGTGTTCTATAAAGTGTGTAGACTCTGTCTCTCAGACATCAACTCAGTCAGCTGATCACAGCAAGGATAGACCACAGCACGTTACGTCAGAACAAGTACGTCTCACCCGTTGCCGGAACCATCTTGCCGGATAATGCTTTGCCTCTGTAGACCTCTGGTAATCCAATTTCATGAACATCCGAAATAGACACCGGTGGTATTAACAGTTAATCATGGACCGGTTGCACTCTACACAATGTCCGTTCCTAATGTTCCTAAACAAACTGCACAAGTCTTTTGCCGTGTGTACGCAGTTAGTTAGTTAGTTAGTTAGTTAACAGATCATCCTCGTTGCACATCGAACCATTCAGTCCATAAGTGCTAAGTACTAATGTTAATTGTTACTGTACTAACACTAGGTACTCTTAGCCGGTTCTCGGTTCGTTACTACTGTCTGATGCTGTGTGGTGCATCAGTATGCATCATTCTCTTTGATGAATCAATTTCCTTCTAGCGTAAGTTACGTTTCTGTATGCAACTTTATTGACTCTTGAACTGGTGTTCTTCAGAATGGGTTTTTTAATTCTTTCCCAAAACTTGTAGAGTTTCCTTGGATCTGGTAGGGAACCTAGGATAGAAACAACACATCTGGTGATAGTACTAGTCACTGATCCCTTCGGCTGAGTGTAAGCCTATCACCTTGCTTAATGATCTTTAGCTAACTAGACTTAGTCACAGAGCAGATTAGCTACCCACCTAGAGTCGAATCAGGCTATGACAAAGACAAAATATCAGCAAACAGAATGCGGAACCCCGCCCACCAGGGACACCTACGGGAAGATCCCAATTATCCTTCATTACTCAATTCTCAACTAGTAAAGCTTATCAACACTTCACTAGTCTATTCTAGCTAACAGAGCCAAGTATCACTTCACTACTCTAGCTAGTTTCCACTAACAGTGCTAATCATCACACTATAGTTTAACAAGGCCACAGTCTATAGTAATTATAACGAATATATTATAATAAGTTATACCTTAAATGGCACTACTGCAGTCCTATAAATCATATCTACATCTGCCATATAGGCACGTGTAAAATTAAGTCACTAATTAACACACGGTAGATATTATTTCCACTGGCACTGCAGTGCCCTGCACTCTGTCTAGAGCATTATTCAAGTCCACCCTAGTTGATCTCAACTCGAGTTTATATGGCAAACTACCAAAGTTGTCCACGTGACGTTATCCTTTACTCCCCCACACAGGTGGCACAGTGGCAAATCATCCCCTGTCAAGAACTATTTTCCTGGCTTAAATCCTGTCAAAGTTGTCAGTAATTGCCTAGATTCTCAAAACAAGCCAGCTAGTTTCTGTAAACTCCCAACAAAGAGTTTCGATACCAAGCTGCCAATCATCTTGATGTTCCGGAAACCAAGAATTGACAGATGCACTGTTTTCCGTACTAGGTACTTCCGTTTTACATCTGCCCCTGTGATCTCACGGCTTCCATCTGCATTCAAATGTTGACAAACTTGTCACTCTTCTGTTCCGTGGTGACAATCCCAGCAGCCATTTCCGTCTGATGTCCGGCCGTATAGATGACAAACGGAACCATTCCATATCCTAAGCTGACAATATATGTGATTCTACTTGTTAATGAACTGCCAACTCTGTGTATCCATTCCTACTCACTCACCACCAAATGTGTTTATGGGCTGACACGATGTAACCTGTACAACTGTGTTTACTCTGTTAGTACAAATAGATGTCGCTGGTCGATCGTCCGCTTAATCCGAAAATCCTCTGTAATAATCAACCGGATAAACACACGGTTTCATTTTGTGACAATGACATACAACCTCTGCACGACACACAACCTCTGTGCACGACACACAAACTATCTGTACGATATACAACCTCTGCACGACACACAACATCTGCACGACACACAATCTCTCTGCACGATACACAATCTCTGCACGACACACAACCTGTGCACGACATACGACCTCTCTGTACGACACACAACCTCTGTACGGCACACAACCTCTGTACGACACACAACCTCTGTACGACACACAACCTCTCTGACCACACACAACCTCTCTGCACGACACACAACCTCTCTGCACGACACACAATCTCTCTGACCAAGACAACCTCTCTGACCACATACAACCTCTCTGCACAACACACATGATCCCAAATGTTGGTATATCTGGCTCCAGCCAACATCGTTCAGCTGTTGTAATAGTTTATTGTTGACAGGTACATTACAACAGAATCGATCCTTGCTCGTAAAGTTGGTGATTACAACAGAATCTACCCTTGCCTGTAAAGTTAGTGGTCCCCATTTTGTTGTCAGCATGGGGGGGGGGGGGGGGGGGGGGGGGGGGGGGGGAGGGGAGGAGGGAGAGAGAGAGATTTGGGGGGGGGGGGGGAAGGAGAGAGAGAGAGAGATTTTGGGGGGGGGGGGAGAGAAAAGAGATTGGGGGGGGGGGGGATCCTTTCTCTACCTATCTTCACATTTTTATTCTGCTCCGTGGCGAAGAGGTTACGGACCAATTCATAATCCCGCATACCCGCATTAGAAACACAGCTGCGGGCGATTTAGTAGCAGACCGCATTGTGTTGGTTTTTTACGAAATGGTATGGGTGCCGGTGGTTCAGAAAGCAATAGCAAATTAATCGTCGTAAGTTTGCCGAGAAATCATAACAGCACAAAATGCCGGTGTTGACTGCGACGTCCTGTAAAGGAAATGCAACTAACTCACATTTTGGGAGGAAATGTCTTGGAAGGTAATCCGGCAAGTAAGGGAACTGGTCATTCTAACTCAATACTCGAGGCCATGTGATGCTAGCACTTCACAAAGCACCGGCACCGAATGCCACGGGAATATTGGACAGAGTCTGTTATATCGGTTATTGGTGCACGATAAGGGACGTGGTAAGAGATATGGGATCATGTTTATAGTGTGGAAGAACAGATATACCAACATTTGGGATCATGTGTATAGTGGGGAAGAACAGATACACCAACATTTGGGATCATGGGTATAGTGGGGAAGAAGAACAGATACACCAACATTTGGGATCATGTGTATAGTGGGGAAGAACAGATATACATGTGGGATCATGTATAAAGTGGGGAAGAACAGATACACCAACATTGCCCGGGGAGAATGGTGTGACACTGAATGTTTCGAGGAAAGGCCAGCCGGACACATAATCAGACTTTAATCAGTTGGCAATGAAATACCTAATGTTGGCAATGAAATACATGAGGTTATCAGTAAAATACCCACATGTGGCTAGGAAATACCCAAAGTTGGCAATGAAATATTTAAATTAGCAATGAAATACCCAAAGTTGGCAATGAAATATTCTAATTGGCAATGAAATATTCAAATTGACAATGAAATACCTAAAGTTAGCCATAAAATGCCTAAAGCTGGCAATTAAATACCCACAGCTGGCAATGCAATACCTAAATCTATGAAGAAAACACAATCTATATATAGGCCTAATTTGAGTCAGCCTGTATGTGCTGAACCAAGATACATCCAGTCGCAGATGTGAAGGTCCAGTCAATGTCAACACATAGTATTTAGTCCATATTACATAACATTTTCATGGTACTCTCTTGAAATACTCTGTATTTTGTTACTTAATCTTAACATTACGCACACACAAATGTAGTTATAAAGGTAAAATGTTGAGACAGGTTGCTCGACATTAATTGACCCCATGAAACCCGCACAGGTGTTTGAGAACCAGCTTTTTAAACACTCAGCAATCTCCGATGAGATAGACCCGAACAGAACAGGCTGTTATTGATTAACTGTCCGTAAAGATGTGGGCTGTTGAAGTGTGTGGCGTGTGATGGCAATACACGTGTAGAAACAATAGATTTTTCTCTCTGTGTTATTTATGCGTGGGTAGTTGGTTAAAAATAATGAGGAGGGGGGGGGGGGGTGTCGAATAGCTTGTATTGCAGGTGTTTTGCACCAGGAGACACGAGTTATATACAGTCTTCGAGAAGCCATAGAAGGGTTTAGTGCAAGGGTCGGCAACCTTTTGGTAGTACCATGAATAAGTAATGTTGTGAAGCCACTCAGCGTGCCTTTTAAGTCCCTGTAAAGTCACTTCGTATACCAACCTAAGTCACTGTAAAATCATTCGGCGTGCAAACCTAAGTTCCTGTAAAGTCACTCCATGCGTCAACCTAAGTCCCTGTAAAGTAAGTCACTTGGCGTGCAAACCTAAGTTCCTGTAAAGTCACTCTGTGTGACAACCTAAGTTCCTGTGAAGTCACTCTGTGTGACAACCTAAGTTCCTGTAAAGTCACTCTGTGTGACAACCTAAGTTCCTGTGAAGTCACTCTGTGTGACAACCTAAGTTCCTGTAAAGACACTCTGTGTGACAACATAAGTTCTTGTAAAGTCACTCACTTGCCTTCCGAAGTCCACCATATTTAATATACAAATCAACCACTGAACAAATGAATCTGATCTTTATCTTGTATTAGCATGTTTCCAATACGTTAAATACCTTCTATTCTTTTATGATTTTTTTGTTTTTTTTTGTTTTTTGTTAGCATATCCTTTTTACAGGACTTAGCTGTCAACACCAGCATCTTTCAGCTGTATGTTGATCTCTTGGCAAGATTACGCTCAGTAGTTTGCCATTGCTTTCTGAGCGGCCAGCTCACATACCCCGTAAGTTACCGATGCGATTCGAACCACTGCTGATTTGAACTGTCATCACGTTACCTGACGAGAGTATACGAAATTACGGAGAAAAGTCATAACCTCTAAGCCACGAAGCCGGCCTTTTATGATTACTCAATATTTTTTTTTTGTCTTATATGAAATAAATTTGCCATCTTTAAATTTTGTTAAGAGAGAAAGTCGAATAGCTTGCAGAGAAAAACATTTTAGCGGTAGCATATTGCTAAATAACAACATCAACATTTGTTCTGTGTTGGCTGTGTCATACTGTCATGAATATATTACAGGCAAAAGAACAATAGAATTGGTGGTTGGGGTGGTGGGAGGCAGAGAAAGGATGCAACGGAAGTAGAACTTCGTCAAGGTTAGCCATTGTTGCTCCACACTGACTCAGTTTGCATATTCACGCATTCTTATCTCTAATGTTTAACAACTTTCGTTTTGAATTGATGTGAAAATAGGAATAACTTTAAAAGAATGATAAGAATCAGTTTAATTAAAAAATGAATTGCTTAGATAGTAGCTTAGATACTGTAATTTACGTCACTCGGCGCGCCACTGAAAATCGTCCTAGTTAGTTTGTCATTGCTTTCTAAACAGCCGACGTTTCTTACCATGGAAATCAACGCAAAGCGATCTGATTCCAAATCGCCCGCAGCTGATTTTGAACTCTGGACTTGGTATGTCGTCGAATGATGAAACTAACCATTAAAGACACAATGTATTGTACAATTTATTGGCTGACGTATTTCACAGTGTAGCCAGGTGCAGACACCAGATACAGCCTAACAAATAATAAAGCAGCGCAATGAATCCTTGTAACTGAAATACACAAAACACACTTCATATGTTTCAGTGTCACCAGGTTAGTTTTAAATAGACACATTGTGTCCTTGTGTTGGCATAATTAATGTTTACCTTCTGGTATAACAGAGGCCTGCGCATATTTCAGTAACTTGTGCTTGTGTGTAGTAAACAGCCGGTTCTGTGGAGAGGGAGTTACGAATGCAATTCGTAATCCCGCATACCAAGTTCGAAACACAGCTGCGGGAAATTTGGAAGCAGACCTGCTTGCGTTAGTTTCCATAAAATTATATGAGGGTCGGTCGTTCAGAAAGCAATGGCAAACTACTGAACGTAAAACATGCCCAGGAATCACAAACAGCCAAAACATGCTGGAGTTGACTGCTACGTCCTGTAAAGGATAAGCAACTAACTAGTAGACATGACACTGAAGCCCTCTTTGTCTGTCACACGTCCAATTGTAATAAATGATATGCTGTGGAAATTGTCGTTTCCCTCTGGTTGGTAAGTGTAGTTTAATTGTCCAAACTTTCGAGTTTCCAATTCTTCAGAATTTCTTTTCTGTAGTACGCACCTGACGAATTACAGCCAAATATTCTTCTTCTTCTTCTTCTTCAGCATTCCGAGCCATTGAGGTTCTTTGCTGCAAATACAATCTGTCTCCATTCGTCTCTCTGGTGGACCTTCTCTTGCCAGTCGTTGATTCCAAGTGCTTGTAGGTCTGTATGTATATTATCTCTCCACCGCCTTCTTGGTCTACCTCGGGGTCTACGGTCATTTATTTCCTGAGTGTAAGCTAGTTTTGTTTCCCTATTATCTTCCATTCTTTCTATATGCCCCAGCCATTGTAGTCTATTAGCCTTCATGATACCAGTGATTAGCGGGGACTTAAACAAATCATAAATGTCTTTGTTACTTCTTCTTTTCCACTCTCCACTTTGTGTATCCCTAATGGGTCCAAAGATGCGTCTTAAAATTTTGTTCTCAAAGGTTTGTAACAAGGCTTCGTCTCCTTTCGTTGTACTCCAGGTTTCAGAGCCATACAGCACAACTGGTCTGATCAGTGTTTTGTATATTGTGATTTTGGTGTTACGAGATAGCGCCTTTGATTTTAGTAGATGTTGTAGTGCATAGTATATCTTATTTCCAGAGTTGATTCTAATTTGTATTTCTTCCCTTATGATGTTGGAGCAGTTGAAGATTGTACCCAGGTATTTGTATGTTTCCGTTCTTTATGGTCATATTATCTATTTGTATGTGGCCAGAGTTTTTTAGCCATTCCGTCTCTTGAAATTACCATATATTCTGTCTTATCTTGGTTGATAACCAGCCCCATCTGTTGGGCTTTTTCCTTTAAGTGAGTCAATATTTCTAATGTCTTTTGTTCACTTTGCCCTATAATATCTATATCATCTGCATAACCAAGCAGCTTGGATGTTCCTCCAATATCACATTCCTCCTTTACCTTCCTTACAACTTTCTCTAGAGCCAGATTGAAGAGTAGCGGCGATAGTGCATCACCCTGTTTCAAGCCAGATGTTATTTGGAAGGGGTCTGATTTCCTGCCTTTATATGTTACTATATTATAAGTATCTTCCATGCATAGTTTGGCCATGTTAATTAACTTCCTTGGTATTCCAAATTCCTGCATAACATTCCATAGACTATTCCTATGGACACTATCATAAGCCTTTTTAAAATCCACAAAAATGTTATGGAGATCTCTTTTATATTCCCAATGTTTCTCGGCTATTTGTCGTAAGATAAATATCTGATCTATTGTTGATCTGTTTTGTCTAAAACCCGCCTGGTAGTCACCTAATATGTCTTCTGAATATGGTTTTAGTCTATTTAGTAATACTGCGGATAGTATCTTATAGCTTGTGGACAGTAGTGATATTCCTCTATAATTTCCACATTGGAACTTGTCTCCTTTCTTAAAGATAGGTATCAATAATGACTCTTTCCAGTCATGGGGTAATTCTTCTGTCCTCCAGATTTTTATTATTAGTTCGTATAGCTTTAGATGTAATGCATGGCCACCTGCCTTTATAAATTCAGCAGCAATTCCATCAGTCCCCAGTTGCCTTATGTTTTTAAGTCGTGTGATTACATATAGGATTTCTTCAAATGTAGGTTCTTCAATTTGTGGTTCGCATGTTAGAACCTCTTCCTGTGGGAAAATGTTACTTGGAGCTTCACAATTTAGTAATTCAATAAAATATTCTTTCCATGTGTTGCACATTTCCTCATTGGTATTTATATTCCCATTTTTGTCTTTTAAACCATATGTGTTTTGTTGGTGGCCTCGTTTCATTGACTTCAGTACTTTAAAAAATTTTCTGGATTCATTTTTCTGGTGATTAGTTTCCATATCTTTGATTATATTACTCATATATTCTCGCTTCTGCTGTCTGACTATTTTTGTAGCCTCTTTACATTCATTTCTATAATGCTCTTCCTTTTGGATATGTCGGGCAATAAATTGTGCAATCCATTGTTTGTAACTTCATTATGTAAATTTACAACTGGAAAACGTTGGTTTGAATGTAATGTTGTTGTTGTGACATAGGTTGGTGAAGCTGTGGAACATCTGCATGGCTTGGGGCAGCCTGAGTCTGACCTCTCCCGGACAGTGTCCCTTGTTGTTGGTGGGTAGGGCCGGGGTGTTCCAGTTCCACACTTTCATTAAATCCGCTAATGATTGTGATTTCTGATTGACATGCAAATATGCCTGGATGTGTGTGCGTGTGTGTGTGTGCGTGCGTGCGTGTGTATTTGTATGTGTGTATATATGTCTGTCTGTTTCTCTGCCTGCCTGCCTGCCTGTCTGTCTGTCTGTCTGTCTGTCTGTCTGTCTGTCTGTCTGTTTTGTTTGTCTGTCTGTCTGTCTGTCTGTCTGTCTGTCTGTCTGTCTGTCTGTCTGTCTGTCTGTATTATGCATGCATGCATGCGTAGTGTGTGTATGTGTGTGTGTGTGGTGCGCGCGTGCATGCGTATATGACGTTGAGAAAATCTAACACGTCAGTGAGATGTTGCTATATTTACTTATATATGCGATTGCTTAGCCTAACTTCTACCACACACACACACACACACACACACACACACACACATTCTACTTGACATACTCCCGCGCGGATCCACCCCCCCCCCCCCCCAAACACACACACACTCAAACACACACACACACACTCACACACACACACACACATACGCACTGTTGTTATATGGAGATTAAGCCAGGGTTGCTGTGTCGACATTCCATTAAAATTATCGACAATTCTCAGTTGTTATCATTTATATTCTTTGCGCGGAGGTCAGCATGGCTGAATGGATAAGGACGCCAGTTTATAAACAACCGGTGTGCTGATGCCGAGGTAAGGGGTTCAACCCCTACACCGGTCAGTTGGACTAAAATGTTGACTTCTTGTCATTGACGACCTCAGAAGTCGGAGTGGGTTCGCCTGATGGCGAGGGACACTGGTAATAGGGAAAGGTAATCCACACGCACAAATTAATCCCGTGCACTAGAAGTAGTGGCATGTCTATGGACTACGCTTGAGTTCAAAGCGAGTTCGCGGCCCCCCCTCCCCCCCCAAAAAAAAAAACACCACACACACACACACACACTTTGCTGGTGTAGTGTGTTTTTCCGTGTGCAATCATTAATAATTTGTCGCGCGTCTTGATGGGCACATACACAGGCGTGGAGGCGGCAACCAGTTGGACACCATCTATCTTGGGTTGTCACTGTCAACTGTGCCCCGTTCATTCCTCTATACACCCCATCAGTCTTGTTACAGTTCGCCTTAGTTTCCCCCACGTTGTCGATTTACTGTGAGGACTCCCACCAAAACTAGACATGTGTGTGTTGTCTCCTGCGTGAATGTTGCCTGCAACCACTTTGCTGGTCTCCATCACCCTGCGCTTTAGTTATTGTGTGTTATGTTACCTTTTTTTTTCTTTTTCTTTGTTGAACGTATTATGTCATGCGACAATAAAACCATTAAAAATAATCCTCAGACATATGTTTATGTGGTCAAGTAAAAAAAAAAAAAACCCACACGCACAAACACACACGCACTAAACGCGCGCTCACACAAACACACGCACACACAACGCGTGGACACACATACAAAAAGCGCGCACACTCTCACACACACACACACGCACACACTCTGGTTTGTTATACTCTGTAAGAAAGTTGACGTAGTTTCCCCCCTTCTTTATTCACCCCCCCCCCCCTTCCCCCCCCCCCCTTTTTAAAAAATATTCTTTTGTCGGAGTTTTCGCTGTCTGCTTCTGAATATTATCTGTTCAGTGCGAGCCGAGGAGTGGTGGTGGTGGGGGGGGGGGGGGGGGGGGGGGGGGGTGGAGTAGCTAGCACGCTCGGCTATTGGCCCCGGTGGTCACGTGTTTGAATCTCCTACAAGACAGACATATTTTTGTTTGGGGGGGGGGGGGAATTTTAATTGACATAGGCAACCAGATGGACACGGCGTAAGATATGTACCAGGAAATCTTCGAGGAAATAAAGACGGCCGGCTTGATATTGACCAGAAAATCAATGTTCAACATCTGGCTAGCACCATACGTTTAATATACTTCATGGCGTGAAACTTTACGTTACTTTAGCGCGTGACTAGTGGATCGCCTGTCTCGTCCCCCCGGGGTCTGTTCTATAAGGTATAGAATTAGACAGCCGAGGTGGCACTGATTCCTGAGTGTTGAAGTGTGAAGATTGTCAAGAACTACGTACAGTGTCCTAAAATACCTCCAGAAGTACTCCAGCCTCCACCTCCACTTATAGAACACACAATGAGGACTCTCCCAGTAACGCTATCGGTGTGTGTCTATACAGTAATATACACATGTTATCATCCTTCTGTGTGGTTTGGTTATTTCAATGTTTTGGCGTCTTGCGCTACGCCTGTCTATATCTTCCTATATTCTGTGTGGTTTGGTTATTTCAATGTTTTGGCGTCTTGCGCGGCGCCTGTCTATAACGTACTACATTCTGTCTGGTTTGGTTATTTCAATGTTTTAGCGTCTTGCTCGGGTTCTGTCTACAACGTCCTACATTCTGTGCGGTTTGGTTATTTCAATGCTTTGGCGTCTCGTGCAGTGTCTGTCTATAACAGTGGTTTTCAACCTTTTTTGGCCCGTGCCCACCTTCACCATATTTTTAGAACGTCATTCCCCTGCTTCCTATCAAAAATTTGGCCCGTGCCCCCCTTCACCATATTTTCAGAACGTATTCCCCCCCCCCCTTTCATATTTCCTATCTAAAAAACCCCACCCCTACACAGTATAAGAAAAAATGGAAGGTAAATTTAATAGCATATACTAAAACAAGTCTAGACATCCACAGAAAACATGATTTGTGGGTCTACTGACTTATAAAATGAATGTTAGAAGGATGAGATGTACATAACTGTAAAGTATGAAGGGAAAAACAATATCAAGTAATCAGTTCTTTTATTAACGCGATCTTGCAATGGTCTTCATCCCACCCCCCCCCTGGAAACCCTAAAATTCCCCCCTGGGGGGAATTCCCCCGGTTGAGAACCACTTGTCTATAACGTCCTACATGTTGCTACGTTCGAGTGCCGAGGTTTCACTAGCGCAGTGGTTCTCAACCGGTGGGGAATCCCCCCCCCCACCAGGGGGGGAATTTTAGGGTTTCCAGGGGGGGGGGGGGGGGGAATTAAGATTATTTTCTAGATTGGTGTCAATAAAAATAACCATTACCTTATATTGTTCTTCCCTTCATACTTTACAGTTCTGTACGTATCACCCTTTGAAAATTCATTTTATACCGTAAGAGATCCGCCAAAACACTTGTATGTAGATGTCTAGACTTGTGTTAGCATGTGCTGTTTAAATTTAGCTCATATTACGTATATGTGTAGGGGACAGGGGGGAATTTTTAGGGAGGAAATACGAAAAGGGGAGGGGAAATTACGTTCTAAAAATATGGTATGGGGGGAATGACGTCCTAAAAATATGGTGAAGGGGGGCACGGGCCAAAAAAGGTTGAGAACCACTACACTAGTGGAACGGGCAGCCATAACTTTGATTATTGGCTTGATATTCATTCCACGAGCCCGTGATCCCTGATCATGGGGTAGCAAAGGATGGGAGATCGCAGAGTGAATTGGTGGAGGAGATATGCCCCAATGGAAGGTAAAGGGCGACAGAAGAAGAGACCCTGTGATCAGGCATGCTCTGGTGGTTGTGTTCCAATCGCATTCGATGTAAAAAAAAAAACAAAAAACAAAAACACATACATGACCTGCCTCCAAAGACCACCCAGCCTAAACTGAGTACCAGAAAACGTCCTGGGAAGTAAAGGCGATCATTGTGACATTGACCCCCATCACCCATTGGGTGAGGATTGGTGTAGTAAAATACGGGTCTAGCAACGTATGCCATATACGCTTCATGGCGTATGAAAAGGTTCCATTACCTTGCCTATTTATCCCGGGATCATATCGCTAGGATCTAGGTAATACATCAGGAAAGAATCAGAGCAAACAACAATCAGGACAGAATCAGAGCAAACAAACGCTGAATAAGGTAACGGTGGGTAAATTCGTTGGCGTGTGAAGTGTATATATACTAGGCTACAGCATAATGAGATTGGGAGGGCGGTGGTTAACAGGTCCCTTCTTGGCATCCTTTCCTTGCTATACAATTGCCAGAACATTCTGAAATTATGTACATATTTTATGTAGCTGGGTCAACCCCAGTGCCGTACTTACTGGAGTACGGGAGGGGGAAGAACCCTGTCACTGGTTGGGTTTGAACCCAGAGCACTGAGTTGGTAGGCAAGGGCAGTAACCACTATGCCACCGTTGCCTGCACCAGCTGCATAAACATAGGCATTTTTTTTAAATTGAGACTGAAACGGGTTCTATCCTTGATAGGGCTGGGATTGTTTCCGTCTTCTTCTGCGTTCATCCGAAGAGTTTTTTTTCGGACGTGATTGCGTTGTGCCTGTTTACAGCAAAGCTGCGTTCTTGCGTCGTTAGGTCGACACATCCGACTTCTGCGTGAATATTTTGACCGGGTTAAACCTTCCCGGGTGGCAATGTTTCCAAGAACCAGTGGTATCTAATAATGTCACACGTCCCCTCTTCTCCTAGGCAGTGAGATCACAAACCTATTCTTCTCAGATAATGGCAAAAACATAGGAGATCACGTGTGCAAGGTGTGCACGTTCACAAACCCACGGCAGTTGGAAATCGCAAAGATTAGGACGTAATGTCGCTGGCCGAGTGGCAAGAATGCCAGATTCTCCTTCGGGAGACTCGGGTTCGAATCCTCGGTAAGGTGTGGATTTTTTATTTTTCTGTCGGGGTCAGAAAGAAACCCCTAACCTGCACAGTTCGCGGCGACTGCACTAGCCAGGCGGCCTTAATTCCTCAGACTCCAGACCTCCCTACCATACACGGCAAGGTACTATATAGGTAGTACAAGACAGTTTAGATAGTTGACAGTCGTTTCTCTGGCAAAGTTGTTAAGAAAAGTAAACCTACCTAGGGGTAGATATAGTAGAGGAAGTAAACCTTAACAAATGCATGCCGAAGTCGAACACTCCGACCTCTCAAGGGCATAATTATAGAGGAAAGATAGAGGAAAGAAGATGAAGAAGAAAAAGAAGTGAGAGAAGAAGAAAAAGGCAACAGCTTATATTGATTATCATTGTATAAATAAGATCGAAATAACATTTAAATACTTAGTATCCGTTCTGCACTGAAGGTCGACCAAGAGCTAATGTCAATTAATTCTGTTCTAAGTGCGTATTACGTCCTGGCGGTAAGGCGTGTTTAATTGCCAACAAAATAGCACCGCCCATTGAGCAACAGATACGTGCCTTGAATACATACTTGTCAGCTCCGAGAGTAGCTGCAACAATACACAAACATTCTGTGAATCTTAGATTTTCTGTTCATTTCTTGACTTTGAATTTTCATTTGTGTAATTGCTCCTTTCATCTGAGTGTTTGCTGTGACATGTGTCTATAGTTTTATTCCTGCACAGGCAGACTTGGGTAGACAGGTAAGCAGACAGTTAGACAGACGAAGACAGACAGGCAGATATACATATAGACAGACAAACAGACTGATAGACAGACAGACAGACAGAACACATAGACAGAACAGACAGACAGGCAGGCAGGTAAGATTAGATGAAAAACCTGTCGGAATGTGCACAAATCATTACTGTATATCTTATTCATGCTAATTATTCCCAAAGTAATGTTACTGGGGTTAAAGGAAAAACACCCCCAGAACAAGATAGAAGACTGTTTTGTGTACTGGGATATTAAAGGGGGCTTGTGGTCTGTGCTAAGATAGTGATTGTACGATTGTAGGCCCAGTGGTTGATTGTATCTTTGCTTCGCACTGGAAGATTGTTCAGCATCTGTGCTGTGCTGTGCACTAAGCTTCTTTTTTTTTGTAATAAGTCCGTCCTAGGTTAGGATATACGGTGTATGGTTAAGCGTGTACTTTGTTGTAGATATATGAGTGAGAAGTATATAATATCTTTGTTGTGTCTTCATAAAGGACATTTCAATTTTTTTTAAACAAATTTGTTGATTTTTGTTTGTTGTTCTATTTTGTGGAATGTCTTCTTCTGGCAAGAGCCACCAGTTCTCTTTGTGAGTTAACTTCTTTCAAGATTTCTGCATTGCTCTTTTTTCTGCCCACGTTGTTCTCATCATACTTTGATAAAACCACATCTCCGCACCTTCCACAAGATTCCACTTGAACAGCACTTGAATATGGGCATGAAAGGTTAGATTTTTGTCAGTGATGAGGCCTAATGCTGTGTGTTGAGTTACATGTTCTATTTACATGTTACCAAAGTCAAACTGACAAGCTAAGGCCGAACATTATGAACATCTTTATTAAGAATAAGCGGCAGCTCGGGTAGTTTGCCCAGGAGACGGTAAATATTGGCCATCTGTACTGAGCTGATGTTCGCACTTGCTCCCCTCCAACTTTGCATTAATCCCATATGTACACAGTACAAGGTATAACACCACGTACGTCACCCTTGCAGCTCACATTCACGTAGACAGAAGCAAATATATATATATAATTAAGTATTAAGTATTAATTAGGACGAAAATGCTAAAGGGTAAGTTTTAAGTGTTAAGACACACAATCCACTTGACCGAGCAGAAATTGCCGATTTCTTCCACATGACTATCTGTATCTTGGCAAGGCATCTAGTGACATCTCTGCGTGCTTGACTCGTCTTTCTGTGTATACGTATCGCTCTTGGCGTTTTGTCATTGTCACATATAATAGTATTAGTAGTGTCATTGTCATTGTCACATATAATAGTGTCACGTTACGTTAAACTTTTTTTTTTGAGGTCCCGCGTCCATCTCTAACACCCATAGGCGTGGCGTCTCTATAATTTTCATAGTTGAATGAGCTCATTTGTGTTTATACTTGTGCATCATTGTGCCAGTTCTTCGATGAGAAACACATGTCTTCAACGTGTAGTGAAAGCTATTGTTGAATATACTGATACACCTGGCGTGTAATTAAATTGTAGGAACATTACTTCTGATCCATGCATTTATTGTTTTTAAACACATGACTGAGTTAAATGGTGCAATCATACAGGGATATCTGTAAGTAGCATACATTCTTGAGCTGCTGTAACCGGCAAGAAATCAAGTCACACAACTGCTTCGGCTCACTGGCTTTTAAACACAAGATATTGAATTTCTTGTATAGCAGGAAGCAAACGAGGGCGAATAAGGAAACTGGTCGGTTAACCTCACAAATCTATTATTATTAGCATATCAATCGTTGACAGCCGCCTGCTGGGGCTCTAATAGTTGTTGTCTGTTAGTACACTCCACCTTTCAACGCAATAGGTTTGGGTTCGATCTTCAATGGTGGCTTTACCTGAAATGTACCTGACCAACGCTGCTGTGGGTCGGACCCAGTTTCGTCATAATGAATACCGAATCCTGGGAAATTAAATCGCGGGGGGGGGGGGGGGTCATACACATAAGTTCACTCTCGGTCGATCATCGACAATGTGGACCCAACACCAAGTGCACAGTACGCACTGTCAGTAAACCAATTTTAGCCCAATACCAAGTGCACAGTGCGCACTGTCAGTAAAGCAATGTGGACCCAACACCAAGTGCACAGTACGCACTGTCAGTAAAGCAATGGGTCCATTTACTGGCTTTATTGGGTATATGATGCTGGAGCCATGTTTGTATCCACCGATAATCTCTAGGAGAGTGATGTGGTCAGTATAACGCCTTTACTTTCCTGGACATTTCCTAGAACGCCCTGTAGCACGTGAACCTCCTTACTTTATCTGTGCATCAGCATGCGTGATAAACGTACTGTTGCTTTTAGCTGTCTGTTTATTCTTGTTCAGACTATTTTTGGCCAACAATTATCACTCTGCACCCAGTTAATGGAGTAGCGCAATACCGGCTGAGTGGTCGTGTGTTCAAATCCCCTGCGAAAAGGGATTTTTTTTTTTAAATGACCTGGTCGACCCAGTCTAATATATCTGCCAGGAAATGTACTGGCCAGTAAAGGCAGCCGTCGTGATATTGACCACTTGACCTGTGGAACGGTCATCAAATATGGGATTATCACCACATGAACCACGCCCCATGTTGAGTGAACACGGCCAGGATACAAGACTAACCAGTTCGTGCTGTAGCCAGCTCCGCTGTTATGTTTACTGATGCTCGGCTCCGGCTATTTACCAACAAGGTATCAACTGGCCCGTGAAGTAATCTATCCACAGTGATAATCAGTGGCCGTGTTGGTAAACAGTATCGGTGGTCACGGGATGTGTGTCAGCTGATAGTGACGTGATGACTCACCAGGGAGTATTTGTAGCCCGTAAGCGAATAGATCCGGTTCCGGCTCGAAAGAAATGGGGTCACTAGCTCACCAACATCGTCAACTGCCTTGCCTACTAGCCTGGGAAATCGTGCTTTTCAAGAGATTGCAATTTTCAAGTGTATCTATCAGTTTGTGTGGTGACACGTTCTTCTTCTTCTTCTTCTTCTTCTTCTTCTTCTTCTTCTTCTTCTTCTTCTTCTTCTTCTTCTTCTTCTTCTTCTTCTTCTTCTTCTTCTTCTTCTTCCTTTATATTGTTGTTGTTCTCTGTTAGCCTTGAATGATGTGTGAATGAAATAATGTATGAAAGAGAGTGATAGAAGGGCAGAATGTTAGACGGGCCTGCGTGCCCAATTCTTAACCCTTTGAAAATAAAGTTTGTTCGTTCGTTCGTTCGTTCTTCTTCTTCTTCTTCTTCTTCTTCTTCTTCTTCTTCTTCTTCTTCTTCTTCTTCTTCTTCTTCTTCTGCTTCTTCCTCTCTCTCTCTCTCTCTCTCTCTCTCTCTCTCTCTCTCTCTCCCTCTCTCTCTCTCTCTCTCTCTCTCCCCTACCCACCCTGTGTCAGGATACAAGACTGTTTAGAGTATTCTCTTGATGTCTTGCTCTCTCTCTTCCCCCCCCCCCCCCCACCCTGTGTCAGGATACAAGACTGAAGAGTATTCTCTTGATGTCTTGCTCTCTCCATCCACAAATCTTTCCAGTGATGACAAATTATTCTAGTTTTAGTCTTCTCAGAATGTGGCCGAAAAATGACGACTGCCTCTTTTTGATATTTGTGATCAGTTGTTTTGGGTCACTGACTAGAGGTGCATAACTTGTTATTCCGTTGGAGTTGCTGGGTTAAGTTTGTCAAGAGAAGACAACTCGGCAGCACTGCGATCAACATCCGTTAAGAGCAGAGTGTACGTCACGATATCCACTGGCATCTTGCCGTCTTGACAGACGATAGTTTGTGACGCTGTGCTTCTAACATGTAAACAATATAAAATGACACAAAGTAGTGCAGCTTTACATAACAGAGTTACGACACATACAGAACGTTGCGGCGGTTAGCCTTCATCAGCAAACAAACACATTCACAAACACAACATACAGTCAAGGAGAACTCCTGTGACTACATTAGAAGGTGATGACAGGACGAGAGGAACAAATGCATGGAAGAATAGAAGCAATGAAGAGAAAATGAGAATTGAAAAAAATGTTAATTGAAAAGAATGTTAGTCGAAGAAAATGTTTAATAGAAAAACTGTTTATAGAGAAAAAAACTGCATACTCACCTCACGTGCGGATCTGTAAATGACTACGGAAATCTCGGGTGTAGTTATATACGGTGCTAGATGTTACGGTTCAGTGAGCACTTAGAAAGAAGGGGGCGGGGTTGGAGGCGTGTAAAATTGAACGTAGTATTGACCACGACCCCATTGTGTTATTTAAGGTCTGGGTGGACTGGTGTGCATGAACACGCGTACATACATAGACACACTTCAACAGACAAAATGCTAGTGTATGAGGACATATGTACAGTATATGCAAGAAGAGAGAGAGAGAGAGAGAGAGAGAGAGAGAGAGAGAGAGGAGAGCGAGAGATAGAGAGAGACAGACAGACAGAGAGAGACAGAGAGAGACAGAGAGAGAAAAAGTGCCTGCGACCTACCACATGGGGCATATTGTAACCTACGAAATAGTCAGTATGGTTGCTAGTCATACAACGCGCTTCCGGAGCCCCTCGCCCAGTGCTCGAGTACTGGGCGAGGGGCTCCCGAAGCGCGTTGTATGACTAGCAACCATACTGACTATTTCGTAGGTTACAATATGCCCCATGTGGTAGGTCGCAGGCACTTTTTCTCTCTCTGTCTCTATCTGTCTCTCTCTGTCTCTCTCGCTCTCCTCTCTCTCTCTCTCTCTCTCTCTCTCTCTCTCTCTCTCTCTCTCTCTCTCTTCTTGCATATACTGTACATATGTCCTCATACACTAGCATTTTGTCTGTTGAAGTGTGTCTATGTATGTACGCGTGTTCATGCACACCAGTCCACCCAGACCTTAAATAACACAATGGGGTCGTAGTCAATACTACGTTCAATTTTACACGCCTCCTACCCCACCCCCTTCTTTCTATGTGCTCACTGAACCGTAACATCTAGCACCGTATATAACTACACCCGAGATTTCCGTAGTCATTTACAGATCCGCACGTGAGGTGAGTATGCAGTTTTTTTTCTCTATAAACAGTTTTTCTATTAAACATTTTCTTCGACTAACATTCTTTTCAATTAACATTCTTTTCAATTCTCATTTTCTCTTCATTGCTTCTATTCTTCCATGCATTTGTTCCTCTCGTCCTGTCATCACCTTCTAATGTAGTCACAGGAGTTCTCCTTGACTGTATGTTGTGTTTGTGAATGTGTTTGTTTGCTGATGAAGGCTAACCGCCGCAACGTTCTGTATGTGTCGTAACTCTGTTATGTAAAGCTGCACTACTTTGTGTCATTTTATATTGTTTACACTTTCACAGCTTTACCGCAGTTCCACCAAATTTTATTCATACTGCTTCTAACATGGCGCAACAACACACGATGGTTGTAGCGAATGTTAAACCTCTCCATAGCTCAGAGCCTGGGCTTAATTGTAGAGACCATGTACTTCCGATGTCACATGATCCCTCACTCGGCA
>JACEFZ010005472.1:57500-335716 GCA_014155875.1 Cepaea nemoralis
CCCGTTGGGAAGCCGCCTGCATATAAATATTTGAGGCGTATGCGATTCAGGTATTCATACTTCGTTGGTTCTAGGTTGTCCTAGTGCGGTGTTGGGGCCTCTTGGCGAGAAGACACTAGGACATTATGACGACATACGCGTACAAAGAACGCTATCATGTACAAACACACAAATATTGCTGCGAACATCCAGAACTTTATAATGTCCCTCTTCATTCTGTTCTGATTATGGACTGAAGCATCCTTTGAGCAGGAAGCCTCTTGCCAGGCAGTCTTGCGTTAGTTTGAATTGTCGTTTCTTCTCTGATTGTTCCATTTCATAGCAGATTTCTGCTTCGGGACGCTGGTTACAATACGTAGCAATTAATCCCAATATTTGTTGGCGTTTGTGATTTATGGGAAAGTTTCCGTTCAGTAGTTTGCCATTGCCTTCTGAAGCGACCGGCACTCATACTTTGTATGGAAACCAACGCAAGGCGGTCTGCTGCGAAATCGCCCGCAAACGCGTTTCTAGCGCCGGATGCGAGCTTGCTATCAGAGACTTTCCCCCCATGTTGTTGCGTCTTTGCCTAACGCTTTCACATATCGCTTGCGCGCATCATTGAATTGTAGTTCGCTTGTATATTATTCGGCAGGTGCCCACATCCGTTAGAACACAACCATCCTAGCAAGCGGAATTCATGGACAAGACATTTGACCGGGCGCCGAGTGGCGAGCAACGATAGTTTTATCAGTTCGTAAGAGCACTTCAGATCCGTGACCGTTCTCCATCCTCCAGCCTCGTGATCCGTGGATATAAGTTCTCCATCCTCCTGCCTCGTGATCCGTGGAGAGAAGTTCCCGAGGCTGGAGGATTGAGAAGTTCTCCATCCTCCTACCTTGTGATCCGTGGAGAAGTTCTCTATCCTCCTACCTCGGGATCCGTGGAGAAGTTCTCAATCCTCCAGCCTCGGGATCCGTGGAGAGAAGTTCTTCATCCTCCAGCCTCGGGATCCATGGAGAGAAGTTCACCATCCTCCAGTCTCGGGATCCGAAGCTTGTCGGTTCGTTTACAGACTCCCGTCATTCCGTTCAGGAACGCAATATTTTCGGAGACCTCTGTTACTTGTCGCTGGGGCTGTGTAGTTTGTGCTCTGGGAGTCGTCGCTGGGGCTGTGTAGCTTGTGCTCTGGGAGTCGTCGCTAGAGCTATGTAGTTTGTGCCCTATGCGGCGCTCTCAGTAGCCCGTTCTGTAGCCATGTGGGATAAAACCTGGTGCAAGGAAGCGAATCCTCTTTCCATTGCATCTTATTTGTAAATCTCAAACCCTCTGAAAGAAGGTCTTCATGACTCACCCCTGTTACATCCTGCTCTCCTTGAATACAGACCCACTCCACTTCCCTTGTAATCCGAGGCTGCATCGAATTACCTTGTACCCATAGGCCAGCATTCTCGCTCGACCTGTTGCAGCTGTAGGCAGTGTGACGTCAGTTGGCAACGACTTATCGCTTACCAGCATGGTTGACTCTATAATGTTGCTGAATTGCCTTTGCCCTAGCGAAAGCTTCAAGGGGCCACTCCGGAGATTGATACGAACACTGTACAGTAAACACACACAGACACAAACATATTGTGTGTGTGTGAGTGTGTTGCCCTATTGGTATCCTCTCCCGGATTGCCCAGCCTGTTAGATATAATTTTAATTCGTTCTGTGCCAGGCAATCGCATTCATTTTTTTAGGGGGAGGAATTACATTCTTGTCCTAACGCCGTCATGTCCACCCAGTGTTTACACTAACTCAATCTATTTTATTTGTTACTTTAACCCCTTCCGTGTCTTTGTGTTATTAACGCCTTCATGTTAAATCATATGGTACTTTAACCCTTTCTGTTTCCTTGTGTTATTATGTTAACTCCTCCATGTCTATATATATATATAGTACTTTAGCTCTGTCAGTTCCAGAAGGGTTCACTGTGACATGCTTGAGAGGGTGGGGTGGTGGGCGTTGGAAAATAACCAGTATAAAAAACGACGAAGGTATTACTTTCACAGAGACTGACCACACATTGGGAATGGCCACTGGGACAGCCAAATTTCAAGTTTATGCCCTGACCAAAACTTGGTGACAATTGGCAAGATCGAAGGGAACAGACCAAGGGAAGACCGAGAAGTAAATACCTGGATGGCTTGGCCACATGGCATGGTCGAGACAGGAACACTGAGCTGATCCACGACTGTGGTGATCGAGTGAAATGGCGAGTCATGACCGCCCACGCTTTCCGGCATGGCACATGATGAATGGATGGCCCTGACCAAATGTAAAATATCAGAGAACATATGACACGATGGCTGGGATTCATATGACTAAGCACATTACACAATAAGCGCTGCTTGCCACTGGCAGAGTTAAGTGAAACTACAATCATTCCATAAGTCATACCTGCGCAGAGCTGAAGGCCTAGCTAACCTGGTGTGACAGAATCACTCATGTGGAACTCAGGGAGAGAACTAGACTCCAACGTTCAAGAGATGGGGAATATACATTGGGACAGGGTAGGACACGGATTGAGAAAATCTGATACGGGTATAATTGTATTGTTCTTTCTGTTGGGCACACAACGGCAAAAATAAACAGAGGATGCCTAACAAAAGAAGAGAATTATATAGATTAATGTATGCGATAAATAACAATACGGGACTCTATCGAGGCCCCGTAATTGGAATGAGTACACTTTAAACCCTTTAACGAGGATCTCCGCATCTAGCGTTCGTTGTCTCGGATGGCTGTGTGAGGTGCACCAAATTGGGATCTTCCCAGCCAACGCAAGTTAGCGAGGCAGGCGTTTCGAGAATGTAACCGCATTGTGCAGCTAGAGTCGTGGTTTGAGCGGGCAAAAGAGCAAATTTGTACAACCGTCGACAAAGTCTCGATAAGCGCCGACTCTCTCTCTCTCTCTCTCTCTCTCTCTCTCTCTCTCTCTCTCTTCTCTCTCCTCTCTCTCTCCTCTCTCATCTCTCTCTCTCTCTCTCTCTCTCTCTCTTTCCTCTCTCTCTCTCTCTCTCTCTCTCTCTCTCTCTCTCTCTCTCGATAGAGATAGAGATAGAGATATAGATAGAGATCGATCGAGATCGAGATGAGTAGCGGGCCTGCAGTCAGTAAGCTGGTATAGCTTTTCGGTCAGCCCTGCCGGCGTAGCTTGAAAGCTCATCGGTAGGCGTCCAGTGGTTTTGCATGTATCACCTTGTACCGGGAGGGCGCACTTTAGCGATGCTACTCTTAGCCTGTGTGTGTGTGAATAGTCCGTCTATCGAGACCCCGAAGTTTGAATTAATTGAGTACACTTGGAGGGCAAGTTTCATTGTCAGTTCAGTCCTACCTCGCACAGCTCGAAGCTTGCCAGCAGGCGACAAGTGGATGTGACATGGTAGTTAGTAGCAAATATACATGGGTTGAGTAGGTAAGGAACCTACGACTGGTCTAGCAAACCGGTAGGGAATTTACTTGATCCTAAAATTCTGCTCAAGATCCATGGAGAAAATTGGAGGAAAGGCGCTAGTTACAGGCTCCGGAACTTCAATGACCTCCACCCCCCCCCCCCCCCCCCCCACGACGCCTAACGGCATAAGTGGAAGAAACAACAACAACAACAATGTATGCGAGGATCATGGTGGAAACTGCATGATGTGGCAACGGATAGGACGGCCTGGCGTTAGTTGGTGGAGGTCTTGTGCTCCAGTTCGTTCAGAAAACAATGGCAAACTACTGCACGTAAACTTGCCAAGAAACTACACACAGCCAAAAAATTCTAGGGTAGACGGCGACTTTCTGTAAAGGATATGCAGCTAAATTTTTTATGTAGAGAATAAAATGTACAGGAAGAAGAAGAACCGTTTGAGACGTATTAAAATATCACCGAACACTGCCCAGCAAGCACGGAAAATATGTAGGATAAAATGAACGATAGCAGCCGGTAAACCGATACACAAAGACAATCAAAGTGTTTGTGACAATAACAACAAAAAAGATAACACTGAAACAACTGGAGGAATTAAACTATTTAGAGTCAGTTCTAGCAACAGGTGGGGCAAATAACAAAGGGATTGCATACAGAATAGGCCAAGTATAGGCAGGATCACGTCAGATTGAGAACAACACACTGTGTAACAGATTCTTGTGTGTGGAAGTCCTAAAACATGTTTTAGGATCTTGTATATTGTCTACACTACTGCACTGCGACAGTGTGTAAAGCTTGGACACTGATTGGAGGTTTGTCAACTTCCGGTGTGCTGCTGCCGAGGTTGCTGGTTCAACCCATTCAGCGGACAGTTGGACTAAGATGTTGACTTCTCGTCCTTGACTTGGCGACGTACATTACAAGTACCTCAGAAGTCCGAGTGGATTCGCCTGATGGCGAGGGACACTGGTAATGGGGAAAGCTAATCCACACAGACAAATCAGTCTAATGCACTAGAAGTAGTAACACGAGTTTGGACTACGCCGGAGTTCAAGGCGAGGAAACGAAAACCAAATAGACACTGCATAATGAGATTGTGTGTGTGTGTGGTTAATCTAGAGGACACTGTGATGTAGTTTCTTGGTAGAAGGCGAAGGACGCCAATATGTAAGTACTGAAAGAGACAAATGCCAAGAAGGCATGGTTACAACAAGTTATATAGTGAGTTCCCTTGAGCAAGATGGCGGGACATTTCTTCGTCCCGTAAAAATGGAACGTGTTTTTTCCGAAATGTGTATGGATTAAGTGTTTTTTCGTGGTGAAATGGAGTTCGGACCGTGCAACGGAGTTCGTGCACGCGCGTCCGGTCTTCTTTCGGCGTATCATCGGCGCCCGGTGGCGATAGTTAAGCCTAACATGACGGCCAGACGACCAGCTAGGACACAACGTGGTAAGAGGGCGGGCGCGCGCAGAAGGCGCTTAAAATGTGACAGATTGGGTGTCGGAAATGTTCGAGTACTGTACTGGAACTGTGCATCATTTAGTCAACGCCGACCCATTCTTGAAAAACTACTCTACGGAAACGATATTGTAGTCTTGCAAGAAACACAGCTCACCGACGGAACAGTCAATGTTGCGGGATTTCAGGGTTCCTTAACAGGCGGCACCTCGGACAGGCCATTCTGGTCCGCGACAACATACTAGTGTCTGAGATCGATATGTCCGCCTGGAACAGCGATGCCCTGCAAGTGCAGGCATTAAGAATAATGACACCAGTGCAGCTTGTAATCGTTAACGTCTATGCGCGAAATGGGAAGGTCGACGTGCGACAATGGCAGAGTTTGTTCGATATGGATGAAAGGCATATCATCTACTGCGGGGACTTCAATGCCAGAGGCAGTCAATGGGGGAATTGCATCACCAATAGACAGGGAGAAGATTTGGAGGACGCCCTGGCATCTGCTGCCCTAATCTGTCTGAATGATGGGAAGGTCACTAGAATGGCCACTCGACCAGGCGACTCTGACAGCATCATTGACTTGGCTCTGGTGTCGCCCACCATCGCACCAAGGTGCCGGTGGGGCACACTGGGATACCACGATAGTGACCACTACCCTTGTGTCATCCTGATCAAGAAAGACGGGGCCATGAGTCAAAGAAACAAGACCAATGCCTTCCCTTACGACACCACTGGTCAAGACGCCATAAGCAAGATCAGAAGAAGGAAACTAACTTCCTCCCGTAGGAGACAAGAAAGATGGCTGCAGCCACCATGGTGGAATGGAGAGGTCGAGAAGGTGTGGCTGGGAAAGAGGCAGGCTGTCAAAGACTGGCAAAAGGCCAGAAAGGCTAACATGCCACAGGTTGAGTTGGCGAACCTGAAGACTGAGGTCGTTAGGACGACGACTTTATTCAAATCCTGCGCCAAACAGGCCAAGGCCGACAAATGGGACGAGTTCTGCAGGAAGGTGTGCTCCGAGCAATCTCTTACGACATTCTGGCGCCTCCACAAGAGCATGAACGGTGCTGCACAACGTAGGGGTATTCCAGACTTTCAAGGCACAGACCTCGCATGGAAAAAGTCGGATGCGGATAAAGGTAAGGCCCTTCTTGCACGCTACATAGAACAGACTGACCAGAAAGACGAGCCCGCCAGACAGAGGACCACAACAACACTCTCTCAGTTGTGCGAGGGGGTCGGGACAGACGAAGAATGGACAATCACAGTTGACATATTGCGTGCGATGCTCAAGAAATCACCTAACACCGCCCCAGGCCCAGACGGCATCCGATATGGTGACCTAATGGTGATATCAGATGATGACATGGAAGAACTGGCCAGAGAATTCAACACCAGTATCCAGAGGGGTCAGGTCAAAGAAGAATGGCTACACAGCTACTTGCTGCCGCTGCCAAAACCGAACAAAGACCACTCCAAGATAAGCGGCTACAGAATCATTACGATGCAGAATACTGTTGGCAAGCTACTGGAGAAAATTGTAGCACACAGACTTGCTTGGGACTTGGAACAGCTCGGCTGCTTCCCGCCCACACTTGGAGGATACAGACGCAACAAAGAGTCATGGCTGAATGCGGCGGTCTTTGCTCAAGATGTTTACGAAGGATTTCAGGTCAGAGAAGAGACATGTGCGGCCGCCATAGACTTAGAGGACGCATATAACAGAGTATCTTTCGAGCACTTGATGCAAACCCTCCTCAGACTGAAAGTGCACCCTCACCTTGTACGATGGATAGCTGCAGTTCTACTCCAAAGGAAGGTGGTGCTAAGATGCGGGAGTTGGTCTTCTGAGCCGATAACGATATGTCCAGGATTGCCGCAGGGTTCACCACTGTCACCAGTACTATTCAACGTGTATACGGTGCCGATCACTGAACAACAGTTGGATGGGAGGGGTAGGACTCTATCATTCGTTGACGACATCCTCGTGTATCGACAGGGTCGAGATAGACAGGCGGTTGCCAACTATATGCAGGGCGAACTAGATCGAATTTCCTCATGGTGTGCTGATGCCGATGCCCTTGTCAACCCTGCAAAGGCAACGGTTACATGGTTCTCACTAAACAACCATATTGTGAAAACAGACCTGCCGGCAGTAAGAATGGATGGGAGCATTCTGAGTAGAACCCAGTCAATGACATATCTTGGCGTGAGGCTTGATCGTAGCCTGTCCTTCAGAGATCATGTCGATTATGTCATAACGAAGGCTCGAAAAGGTTTGGCAGCAATGAGAGTCATGGCGACTGCCAATATCGAGCAAAGACTGCTATTACTTCTGTTCCAAGGACTTGTGCTTTCACGCATCGAGTATGCCCTGGCCATCCTCACTGTCAGCCCTACACAGATTGGAAGACTTGAAAAGGTACAAAACGAAGCCATGCGCATCATTTTGGGCTGCACGAGAGACACCAGCTGTGTAGCAATGAGATACCTCCTTGACTTCCCGACAATGGAACACAGGATCAAGATCTGGAGAGCTCGTGCATACTTAAAAATAAGTGCAGATGAGCAGCACCCTCTGCATGACGCTGTATTCAGAGAAAAGGGTGACAGGCTAAAGAGGGGCAAATCATGGATGGGTCGGGCGGAAGATGTCGTCGGACAGGTCTGCAGTCTTACCAGTATCAACCCCGGCAAGGAATGGGTGCCGGTGCCTCCAGCTTTTAAGTGTACCTTCTCCTGCATTATCACACTCGACAGACGGTGCAGAGAGCAGAACCCTGCCGCTGTCAATGCAGAGGTTAACGCGCTCATCTATGATCACTCAGATAGCCCCGAAGTGCTCATCTATACAGATGGATCTGTTGTAAAGCAGCAGAGAAGTGCGTGGGCATTTACAGCCCGTTCAGCGGGCCGAACCGTTCAAGAATCCAGTGGTGCCCACTCTATGACCACGAGCAGCATGACGATGGAGGTGATGGCAGTTACACAGGCTTTCATATGGCTGGAATCACAGCATTATACCAACGTGTGTGTACTAAGTGATTCAATGAGCATGATTCAGAAGGTCGAAGCTGGATCTGTACGTAGACAGTGGACTGAGTCGCTGCGGAAGTCTGTTGTCCGCAAAGTCACCTTCATCTTCGTCCCGGGACATGCGGGAGTCGAGGGAAATGAACGAGCTGATAAATTGGCTGGCTCTGCACCCCCTGTAGATGGCCAGCCCATGGATCGTGCGGATGTTATTAACGCCCTTAAAGATATGGCGAGAACAGAGGATTTTGACGCCAGTGATTCCACATCGCTTTCCAGGATGAAAGACCTGGGAGTAAGAATCGGCACAGCCAGACGCGAGAGGTACATCGGGAAAACAAAGCGCCTCGTCAACCAACACAGAACTGGCACTATTAGCCACCGGACGCTGATGCATATGCTGGGGGGAGGATCTGAGCACCTATGGACATGTCCGGAGTGCAACGAAGATACCCCAACTGATAACTAACTAACTAACTAAGTTATGACTAGGCAAACCTGGGTATTTTTGGTCTTTAAAGTACTTGAGAATATGGAGAAAGTTGTGACAACTGGGAAGATCGACTGTGTTTGATGCAGAGATTAAATGATGAAGAAAATGTTGGGTGGGTTGTCAGTTGGCCACTGAAGGCAATCAGTGGTCGAATATTTCAGTGCAAGGCTAAATCGCCCGCAACTGTGATTCGAACGTGGTATGCGGGATTACGAATGGCTTTCGTTTTCCTTTCGCCACAGTGCCAGCTGTATTAATAACAATAATGATAATAATAATAATAATAATCAAAACAATAACAATAGCAGCAGCAGTTGTAGTAATAGTTGTAGTAATAATAGTAGTAGTTGCAGCAGCAGCAGCAGGAGTAGTAGTATTAATAGTAGTAGTGCTGTAGTAGTAGTAGTAGTAGTAGTAGTAGTAGTAGTAGTAGTAGTAGTAGTAGTAGTAGTAGTAGTAGTAGTAGTAGTAGTAGTTGTTGTTGTTGTTGTTGTTGTTGTTGTTGTTGTTATTGTAGATGTAATAGTAGTGGTGGTTGTGGTTGTGGAGCCACACTGGCATTGTGGTTAGTGCGCTTGCCTGCTAAGACAGTGGTTTGGGTTCAATCACCGGCGGAGGCAGAATTATTTTGTCCCGCCATCACAGCGCTGGGGTCGACCCAGCCTCGTATCAATGGGTACCTGACAACTTTCAGAAACTGTTGGCAATTGTCGGAGAGAGTCAGATGATAAGCAAGTGAACTCGTCATCCCAGCACATATGTCCTGGCCTGGAATATCTGAAGGCCTAACGTTTCACACCACAACAAAAGTATCTGCTATACGACTCCTTTTACAGGCCTACCTCTGAGTCAACGCAAACACACAACATCCACTGCATAGTGGAAATAAGAAAGTAATAGGCAGCAGGTTAAAAAGAAGACATTCTTTAACAGGTGTTTTCATTTGAGGACTTAGTACATAGTGAGGAGTGGGTATAAGTGCCAGCAGTTCTTTTCAGTTTGCATCCAACTAGACAGGAAATGCAGACAAGAAAATCCGGCTGCTGTGGAGGCGGAAGTACAGGCTTTGATCTTCGAGAATTCTTTAGAGGGTGATGCTGTCATTCACACAGATGGGCAGGTCGTTTGATGAGTGAGAAGTTCACGGCTCAAGCTGGAGGGAGAATTGAGACGGAAGATTCTGGTGATTTTGCTTTGACCACAAGTATTCTGACCATGGAAGTCATGGCAGTAAATAAAATAATTACATGGCTCGAGCCACAGATCTTCACTCGGGTATGTTTCCTTAGTGATTCAATGAGTATGCTCACAAATATAGCGATGGGGTGGGTCAGAAGACAGTGGTTGTTGTCTCTGGGGCGGTCACGGTTGGCAAAGATTAGTTTCATTTTCGTACCAGGGCATGCAGGTGTCCGAGGAAATTGGCAGGCTGACAGGCTTGCAGGTAAGGCTACTGTGGAGAGAGGACGAGCCATGGACCAGAATGTTATACTGAATGCTCTACGAGAAGTAAATGGTTTGCGATAACCAAGTGATACCTGTGAATCTACTACACCATGGTCAGACTGCGAGAACAGAAAGTTAAAAGAGGTGTGGCCAAACAAGAACACTATGCAGGAAGCCAAAGAGGATTAATAAACCAACACAGAACTGGTGTCGTTAGCCGCTACACGCTGCGGGATTTACTGAGGAGGGGATCCGAGCACTTATGGACTGAATAGTTCGATGTGCAATGAGGATGATCTGTCGACTAACTAATTAACTAGTTAGCTTTGTTTAGTTTAGTTAGTTAGTGTAGTTAGTTTAGTTAGTTGGTTAGTTAGTTAGTTAGATAGCTAGGTAGGTCGGTCGGTAGGTATGTAAGTAAGTAAAGTAAGTAAGTAGTAGTAGTTTTGTGGTGGTCGTGGTGTGGTGGTGGTGGTTGCTAAGTTTGTTTGTTTTTAAAACATGAAAAAATAGTCATGTTTGTCAATATGTTTCTTCCTGTAATAAACAAAAACCAAAAATATAGAAAGATATTTCTATCGGAATGATCAGTTGTGTATTTGCGGAGTTCCTTGGCCACACCTGTTATGTCAATGTGTGTTTTCTATCTTGGCTCCATTTACAGCAGTCACCGCTATCTAACCATCTGCACGCAGTGCAAACTGGCAAAGCACATTTCTGAGCGGGCCTACCTAGGTTACCACGGGAATGTCACCCAACGCTACAGAACAATTACACACATCAGAATGCAAGATTCAAATTCAGGTTCTACTTCTCCACATCTACAAAGTCTGTATAACATGGTTTTAAAAAAAATCTAAAGATAGGTACAAAGCAAATACTGCCGGTGGCGTGTGAATTTTTAGGCCTTGGCATTTTCTAGGCTAAGACACTTTTAGAGGGGAAAAGCCATCTCTCATCATCGCTACCATTCCTTTCCCGAACGTCCGGGAAATTGCCTGGTACCCACCCATTTTTAGATAGCAGATCTCTTTGAGTTGATTTCGAGGGTATAAGAGTCAGGCGTTGAGAAAGCAATGGCAAATGGTTAAAGTTAGTTGCAAGTCCTTGTACAGGACGTAGCAATCAACCCCAGCATGTTTGGCTGTTAGTGATTTACCAGGCGATTGTTACGTTGAATAGTTTGCCAAGGCTGACAAACTGAAGCTCCCGTTTTACCCCCACACCGTTTATTCATTGCCATTGTTTCTGCAACGTACAATCATGTAGAGTAAATATAACACCCGATCACTCTTGGCTTAGTTGTAACAGCTTTTTTTTTTTAGAAGTAAGAAGCTGTTTCATATTGTTACACGTTCCTGTGGCCCTCCCTATTCTCTACCTTATTTCTGCTTCACGCCCATCGTCAGATGTTATTATTTGTTCCAGGTAGACACTGTTGACTTTTTCAGGGTTTTTCCCCACCCAGTGTAATTGTCAGCATTGCTCGGTGCTATCTTGTGCATGACTGATTAATTCTTGACGATCCTGTCCTGTTTCAGCGATCCCAATTATCATTTGCGTATCTTATCTTGTGTACCGAGCTTCCCCCAGTGTCGAGTCCTTTCTGTTTAAATAGTGTACAGGCATGGGGGTAACATGAGGGTGCGTTGGTGTGATCGTTATGGGGTTATGCTGATAGTATCCTGATCCCCAGGAATGCTAATCTGGTCAAAAATGCACGCTAAAGTCGGATGTGTTGGCCTAAGGGTTTCGGCCCAAGGGTGCCTAACCAGACACACCGCAATTACATCTGGAAAATAAAACACCTCGGATGAACGCAGAAGAAGAAGTATCCTTATCGCGGTCGGGCGAGGGTTTGACGCCTGCGCTCGTCTTTCGCTAAGAGACGTGAACAACTGGTCACATATTCATCCATGCAGTCAGACCTGCACAATGGTAGGGACCTAAAGACCTCACATGCACACAGGCCGGTGACTGCTAGAAGCACTTGTTTTGTTTTATAGGGATAATACACGCCCTGGTCTCACACCACCGTTTTATTTCTAGGAGAAGTGGCGTTCAATTTCCTGGTCGTACTGCTACTTTTGGTCTTCGATACAAGTTCATTATTAATTTTCACTCTTTAGTCATCAACACCTGCCTTCATTCGGACATAAATGATTTTAACATCCCATTATCTCTATCGAATACCTGTTTATAGTCTATGGAGCACACATAGTTACTTTCTTTGATCCTCAGTATATTTTGTGCCAGTGTTGTCAAACAAAATATTACTTCTTGTGTTCAACTTTTCTTTCGCAAACAAAACTGTTCTTCTGAAACTTCAACGTCTATTTATTGTGCATTCTTTCATTTCCATTGTGTGGTTCATAAGATAGGCTGATTATTCTAAAATCTGAGTACTCAGCTACTGCTCAAGTTTTGGGCAGAATTAAAGATATTTATTTTTCCACGTCTTATAGTATGAAATCTGTATTGTATTGTATATGCTGGCATGATTCAGTCATTTTATATACTCCTAAATCCTCAAGAATATAAATCAGGGAACCCTCTGGGACCACTAAGGTAGTTCATAAATAAGCAAATATGCATTGTTTGACACTCATAGAAGTAGGGGAAAGAATTAGAGACTAGAGGACACACTAGATAACATAACAGTTGAAAGCTATAGTTACCGACCGGGATTCGGACCATCCTGTTGACACAACATTCTCATTCAATAGGATATGTCAGTGGTTCTCAACCGGTGGGGAATTCCCCCCCCCCCCTGGGGGGGGGGGGGATTTTAGGGTTTCCGGGGGTGGGGGAAATTTGATTATTTCAAGATCGCGTTAATACAAGAACCGATTACTTGATATTGTTTTTCCCTTCATACTTTACGATTCTGTTCGTCTCAGCCTTCTGAAATTCATCTTATAACATAAGTAGACCCGAAATCACGTTTTATTTAGACGTCTAGACTTGTTTTAGTATGTATAATTAAATTTAGCTTCCATTATTACGTATACTGTGTAGAAGCGGGGGGATTTTAGGGAGGAAATACGAAAGGGGTAGGGGGGATGACGTTCTGAAAATAATGTGAAGGGAGGCGCGGGCCAAAAAAAAGGTTGAGAACCACTGGAATATGTCATCCCTTATTACTCATTTTAAATAAACACACATACAGGATCCATTTTCACGTCATGGTAAAACTACTATGGAGTAAGAAATATATGTTAATGGGGAAAAATTGGAGGTGATGGATAATTTTGAATATTTTGGGTCATTGATTACCAACAATGGTGACACAATGAAAGAAGTTAAAATACGAATAGCTATTGCTCGTAAAAGACTAAAACAACAGAATAAACTGTGGAGAGGGTCAGATAGAACTACAAAATTCAGATTTTTTAGAGCATGCATCTTTCCCGTTCCAACATACGCCTGTGAGACCTGGATACTTATTAAACAAGCTGAACAGCGCTTTGAATATAAGTGTTATAGGCGAGTTCTAAGAATATCTTGGATAGAGAATAGAACAAATGCATCCATACTTCAAGAGCTGAATATTGAAGAAGGGTGGCTATTAAAGACGATAAAACAAAGAAAATTGAAATATTTGGTCACTTGAAACGTCACGAAAGTTTGGAGAGAACAATAATAGAGGAGTAAATGCATAGGAAGAGAGGAAGAGGAAGGCCAAAGAGAAGATGGGTGCAAGATGTGACGGATGATCTCCGGATGGGTGTATCGGACGCAGGAACATCTTGCTTATGATCGAGAGGTTTTCCGGAAGGTTGTTAGGGAGCGAGGTTCTGCAAAGGACATCTAATGAATGAATGAATGAATGAGGCGTAATGGTCATGCGGTTTCCGATCCGAACTTATTTGTAGGAAAAAAAATAACTTTCCACCTCGTTCAACCAGCCTCAGTGGCGTTGGTTATAGTCGTGGTGGTTCATAGTGCGGTGTTGGTTGTTCTGGTCTTTTGCGCATTGGACGACTTTTGTTGATGTATGTCTGGCCGAGTTCCACTGTTTCATCATCCTCCGTTTCTTCCTTCACCGATGCGATATTCGTTGCTTCTTCCATTATTACTGGGTGTACCTGCTGCCACTATCGCTTTCCCCCTCCCTCTCGTTTCCGCTCTTTCTTGACCCTGTGTGCTTGATTTTTCTTGCGTTGTGCCCTGCCAAGGGATCACCTTTTATCTTCAGCGTTTGTTTTCTAGGGCTAATCCTGTGAAGGGCCCGCCTTTTATCGTCTGGATTTGTTTTCTTGGGTCTTGGTTCGGCGGTGTCTTTGTACAACGTAGGGGAGGGATTATTGCGTCTTTCTTATCCAGCGTTGGGGAGGTTTCTTATTGTCTCCTCTTGCCAAGATCCGGAAGGGTTTTCTGCGCGTCCCTCTTGTCCAGCGTCGCGAAGGTTTTCTACCGTCTCCTCTTGTCCAGCGTTGGGGGTGGGGGGTCCCCTACCATCTCTTCTTCTACATCGCTGGAGGTGGCGGGGTTTCTTGCGCGTCCCTCTTGTCCAACATTGGGGAGGTTTCCTACCGTCCCCTCTTGTCCAACGTTGGGGAGGTTTCCTACCGTCTCCTCTTGTCCAGCGTCGGGGAGGTTTCCTACCGTCTCTTCTTGTCCACCGCTGGGGAGGTGTCCTATCATCTTATCCTGTGCGCCCCTCACAACTCACAAATCTCAGCTCTTTGTGCAATGCTCTACATTCCGGAGTATTTTCCAGTACTTTTTTGTCTGCCCTCTTTGATTTGAAAGTCTTCTTTCATCCCAGCTTTGTTTTTCGTTCTTTTCTCTAAGAAGAAAATGTTATTTGCTGATCTGAGCGTGTCATGTTGTTCTGTCCTCTAAGAAGACATTATCTTAACTAACACATTATCCTTTTACTGTGTGCCTGGTTTCCACAAGTAACTATTCTAGGTCTTGAGTAAAGTAGCAAGGCCACGCCCGTGTTTAGCGCCCACTGATTGTATTAGTGGTGTACACATATCTTTTCCAAGTAATGAGCCTTTGGTCATCTAGTCTCAGTCACGCATAAGTAAACTACAATAGTATGAAATATAAACACCATTTCACTCTATGATTATCATTTCGATACTCGCTGTTTAGAATTCTACCTGCGCATTTGTGTCTTATGATGAGCAGGCACTACAGAAACAAAATCCCTCACAGTCCACAGATTCTCCTGGTAACGTAACATAACCTACCGCCTACCCCCGCATACTATTAATGATGGTATCATACCCAGTGACGGGCAGGGTCTACAATATTGGTTGCCATGAGACAAGGCTGGCAAAAGGACATTCACATTTGTAACATATTGTCCAGTGTTTAAGGAGGCCCACTTCATTGGGGTCCCACAGGTCCTCTTGCGTTGGGGCAATCTGCCAATCTGCCACCCTGCCAATCTGCCAATTTGCCATCCCGCCAATCTACCACCCTGCCAATCTGCCACCCTGCCAGTCTGCCACCATGCCACCCTGCCAATCTGCCACCCTGCCAGTCTGCCACCCTGCCAATCTGCCACCCTGCCAATTCGCCAATTTGCCACCCCGTCAATCTGCCACCCTGCCAGTCTGCCACCCTGCCAGTCTGCCACCCTGCCAACTGCCTCCCTGCCAACTGCCTCCCTGCCGATTTGCCACCCTGTCAATCTGCCACCCCGCCAATTTGTCACCCTGCCAATCTGCACATCTGGCACCCTGCCAGTCTGCCCTTGTTCATACCTAGTGTGGATTGATGATGGAAAAATGAACGTTTCGTCGAACCTGCTACTAATTCTAATGTAAACGAGTAAGATAGTTTCTGCTGACTGCTCCTACATTATGCGTTTATTCTTTTCAGATTCTGCGTACGCAAAGAGGCTGACGAGGAAGCTGCCAACGAGTTCGAGACTTTTGTTAGAATACTCCAAGTAACGAATCAGATAATCAGGCATCATGGGAGAGTTCCAGCATGGTCTCTTTGGTTGCTTTGACAACATCGGCCTCTGCTTGATCACCTACTTCGTCCCTTGCTACACCTTTGGGAAAAACTCTGAAGCAGTTGGCGACTCGTGCATTCTCTGTGGGTTGATATATTTTGTACCCATCGCGAACTTAGTTGCCCTTCTACAGATCAGAGGAAAGATTAGAGAATCTCGCAACATCGACGGCAGCTGCATGTCGGATTTTTTTTCTATTTGTTGCTGCCATCTGTGCGCTTTGGTGCAGGAAGCACAAGAGGTGCAGTCGCCAGGAGGGCAACACATGGCTAGGAGTTAAGCAAATGGCTACTCTCCAAGAACAAAACGGAGAACGCGAGCAAGAAATGTTTACATTTATTCTCTTTAAATTAGCTTTTACTCTTCGCGATTACAAGTATTAATCGAAACAAGATGTGTATGAAAACATTCACCATGAAACATATAGTCTGTGATTTTGTTAAGGTAAACTCTCGGAATAAATCCAATTAGCTGCAAGATATCTAAACTTTAGATACTTCTCTCTCCCCCTCCCTCCTCTCTCTCTCTCTCTCTCTCTCTCTCTCTCTCTCTCTCTCTCTCTCTCTCAAACACACACGCACTCACACACGCACATACGCAACACACATATGAACGGGTAATTCGTATGGAAACTTTAATTTTGTATAAGAAGTGGGTCAAATGTGCCATTTGGTAGTTTATTGCTTAGGAGGTCAAGGCTGTCATGTGGGTGGAGACAAACAGAACTAGCACAGTACACAGAGTACTGGTTCACAGCATGAGTACACAGAGTACTGGTTCACAGCATGAGTACACAGAGTACTGGTTCACTTGTAACATGCACAACTGAGGAGGCCCGTCTGGCATCGAACAAGGGGGGCGGGTGCCGCCGAGCTGTTTCTGGGACACGAATAAACACAAGTGGTGATCAGGAGCTTCTGGGAGACAGACAGACAGACAGAGATAGAGAGGCCAGGGTCTTTCCATGACAGTCGTTATCAGCTAACACACACACACACACACACACACACAGCGCAACACATACACACATACACGCGAGTGTTTAGAGTAAATCTTTATCAACACACACATGCATAAACACACATACACATACACAAATACAGGCGATTGTTTCGATTAGTCTTTATCAACTAACAAACACACACACACAAATGCAGGCGAGACCGTTTCGATTAAAGACTTTATCAACTCACTCTCACACACACGCAGGCAGACAGACAGTCAGAGAGAGGGAGGGAGAGAGAGAGAGAGAGAGAGGGGTGACCGTTTTGATGATTACAGTCTTTATCAGCTAATACACACACACACACACACACACACACACACACACACACATGCGGGCGAAACTGTCCATTTACAGTCGTTATCAACAACAGATTAAAATTTACAACAACAACAAAATACTTAACTTTAACCAGCTAAGTCTTCTTGTTTGTTTTGTCTTGTGTTGTTTATTCCTAGCACGTTGATGAAGACTGATGGAAATGCTCGCCTGGATCTGTGTGTGTCCTTCCTCTCCTGAGGCTTGCTAGATATCTGTTGTGTTTACTGGGATACCATTGATGAGGCGCGTTCTGCTAGTGTGCTTGTAAACACCTCAACTTGTACAAGTGTAGAAATATAACAACACATAATACGTACTTATATACTTAAGCTAAAAGATAAAGATCAACTCAACATATACATTTAGAACATGAAATGACTTCTTGGAAGAAAGATTCGATATGAAACGAGAGAGAGAGAGAGAGAGAGAGAGAGAGAGAGAGAGAGAGAGAGAGAGAGAGAGAGAGAGAGAGAGAGAGAGAGAGATTTGTGATTGTAAAGTTGAAAACATTCAAACTTCTTTTGTCGTTGCTAATACAGATAATTACTTAGTTTGCATATAACCAGCTTTGTACCGCACCATATAGGCTTTTGGCTTCATGTAAGAATCTTATATTGTGTGTGTGTGCGCGCGCGCGTGCGTGCGTGTGCGTGCGATCGCTGAGTTTGAACTCAATCGTCGTCCACGTGCGACTACTTCTAGTGCACTAGACTGATTTTTGCTGGTGGAATGAGCTTTTCCCTATTACCAGTGTCCCTCACTATCAGGCGAACCCACTCCGACTTCTTAAGTACTTGTAATTTACATCCCCAAGTCAAGGACGAGAAGTCGATATTTTAGCCCAACCGTCCGGCGTAGGAGTTGGTGCCGAGATCACCATTTCAATATGTGTGTGCGTGGGCGCGTTTGTGTGTGTGTGTGTGTGTTTTTTTTTTTTTACTTCTATAAGTGTCCTTTACTTCTATGAGTGGCTATCTATGCTTGTGAATGTATTTCTCTTATGTCAATGACCTGTTATTTCTCTATATGTATATTATGGCCAACATGTGTTACTTTCATCACGTGAACGCTCGTCACTGTTGACTCTACGCCCCACACTATGACGTCTACACCTGTTACTTAATCATTTCGTGCTTTGCTTCATCCTGTCCCCTAATACTTCCCTACCGCTTATATCATCTTCATACATGTTGTTTAATTGCCGTATAGCTCTACATTGTAATGTGTAAACGCGTGTGTTAAGTCAGGCTAAACATCTTTCACAGCTAGTTATAAAATGCATCTTAATGTGTTAATACATGTGCCTTGAATACATTGTAATGTGTAAACATAGGCACGATGAAATAAATTTTAATGTGTACACATAGGCACGATGAAATTAATTGTAATGTGTAAACATAGGCGCGATGAAATACATTGTAATGTGTAAACATAGGCACGATGAAATACATTTAATGTGTAAACATAGGCACGATGAAATACATTTTAATGTGTACACATAGGTACGATGAAATACATTGTACACATAGGTAAGATGAAATGCATTTTAATGTGTACACATAGGCGCATTGAAATATACTTTAATGAGTACATATAGGTGCATTGAAATACATTTTAATGTGCAAATGCACGTTCCTTGAAATACATTTTGATGTATAAACATGGGTGTCTTTAAATATATTTTAATGTGTGAACAAAAGCGCGATGAAAAATATTTTAATGTGTAAACATGCATGCCTTAGACACGTGAATATTTTTACAGCTAGCGTTAAAATACATTTTAATGTGTGAACATATATGCCTTGAGATATATTTTAACATGTAAACATACGTGCCTTGAAATGTATTTTCATGTGTGAACATTCGTGCCTTTGAATATATTTTAATGTACCTTGAAATATATTTTAATGCGTAAAATACATGCTTTGAAATATATTTGATTGTGTAAACATACGTACCTTGAAATATATTTTAATGTGCGAACATACGTGCCTTGAAGTCTATTTTAATGTGCAAACATGTATGTTCTGGACACGCTCAACATCTTTTACAGCTAACTGTGAAGTATATTTTAATGTGTAAACATGTGCCATAATCACGCTACATTTTTCTAAAGCTGGTTTTGAAATAAAGCACACCATATTTATAGTCACTCGGTTTTGCTTGGTTTTTTAAAAGAATATTTGTTTGTATCGTTATTTTTAAATGTATATATAGTGATTATGTCTGTAAGAACTACTAACCCCGTGTCTTGTATGTGGGCTAATAATTGCCTGGAAATGAAAGTGACGGAACTTAAATAAAGGTATTTTCCTCTCGGTCTTCCTCTTGGTCTGTTCCCTTCGATCTTGCCAGTTGTCACTAAGTTCTCCAATCTATTTCTTCTCATAACATGTCCAAAAAATTGTGACTGTCTACGTCTAATTTCTCTAATCAATTTACGATCTTCATTTGTCTCCTGTAGTACTTGGTCATTGGTTTTTCTGTCTGTCCATGGTATTCTTTGCATTTTCCTCAGAAACCACATTTCTACAGCCATCAGATGTTTTTCAGCTTGACTGCACATTGTCCAAGTTTCACATCCATACAAAAGAACAGGCTCTATTTATCTCCTCAACACTCTTTTTCTTGGTCAGAATTTTTTTCATCTTGCTAAAGGCTTCTTTCGCCATGGCGATTCTTGTTCTATTCTCTTAAAGGTATCTCCCATCAGATATTATGACTGTTCCGAAATAATTGTACCGATTCACTTGTTGAAGAATAGTCCCATTTACTTGTATATTACATTGTGGTATTTCGTTCTTCCTAGTGACTACCATAACCTGTGTCTTTTTACAATTTAATTCTAACCCCAGTTGCTCACTGTGTATAACAACCGCATCTACTAATTTTTGCAGATCCTGCGCATTGTCTGCAATCAATACTGTATCATCTGTGTGTATATATGTATATATATATATATATATATATATATATATATATATATATATAATATATATATATATATATATATATATATATGTATATAGTACTTTTCCAGTAAAAACCACAGAATAACATAAACTTAAAAGTGGTTTCATGGGGAATACTGCCGTTTGGGTGTTAACTTCTTGGCCTTAACTATGGCAAAATCTCCGCCTGGGATCACGCACGACAGGAGTCTTCTGAACATCAGAGGCGGTACCCCCTCGCAGTGGCGTGCAGAGGGGGGTGCGACGGCCCCGGGCATCCAGCCGGGAGGGGGGCATCCAGTTAGGGAGAGGGAGTAGCACAGTGCAGTCGGAGGGGAGGAGGAATGAATGAGGTAAAGAACAATTTAGGGGCATCCAATCAAGGGGTTGGCCACGGGCATCAAAGAACCTTTGCACGCCACTGCCCCTCGCCGAATCTTCCGGCCCCTTTATCGAAGCTGATGGTGTATTATAGCCTTTCAACTGCACAGTGATTTCTGAAGACTGATAACTCGTTTCCAGCCGCACTGGCATATGTTCGGCTAATCGATTTGCTAATAGTCATTCCGTTCTGACTATATTTCTGACTTAATAGAAGGGAACTGACTATGTATTAGCGGATTTCATAGTTTATTTCCCCTTTTCTCCTTATAACCGGTACAACAATCTATGTCTGCATAATACATGTTATAATGAGGTTTGTACACTTCAAGTATTCTAGATAACAGCAATATGGGGTTAAATAACTATCTTCATTCCTCGTTGTATGTCTTTGGTGACATTTTCACTAGTCTTGGGGGACAACAGAGACGAATACAATCGGATATTATAAAGAAATTCGACCAAGCCTGGAAAATCGATCGAGGGAATGATGTGCATCAGAGCCAGCCACACGACTCTCTTCGACACTGACAGGGCTTCTTTGTGTAGAATCATAAAGATATTGTCAAATAACGCCATAGGCATGAGACTTGTTACGCCTTCACACATACTAGTTTGAGAATTCAAATGTACGCTGCCAGTCCCAGAAACATCTGTGGTGATGACTTTGGGCAGATCCCAAAACTATCTCCGGCGGGCCTATTCTCGCTGGTCGCGAGATCCGCACAGTGGAAGGATGGGAGATTGTTCGCAACAGACGAGCAATATCTCCGGCAGGCCTTTTCCCGGTGGTCGCGGGATCAGCAAAAGTCAGGCGGGGAGTCTGACGGTATTACACGCTTTCACAGGTCCAGACACTTGCCATCGACAGATAACGTGTCCTATAGTCCAGGCGCGTACGAGGCCCTCACCTGTGGAACTTGGCTGAACGCCTCTAAGTCAGGTTTCATGGGTTCCAGGGTCTGGCCACCACTCGCCACCTGCTCGCCACCTGATAGTCAGTTTAAATTTTCCATAGTAAACAATTCAAATTACTTGGTGAATATGTATGCAGTATTTTTATGTTTGAAGGATTTATCTTATTGTTTTAGTTTATGTTGTATGATTTCTGACAAATAACTGAAGCAAACAAAGCCATCTCAGCAAAATATATAAGAACAGTAAATTAAACAACAAGAGATTGTTGGAGGGAAAAAACAGAAAACCTGAACTTTGACAGGGATGGAAACAAACTATGGAAACTAGTGAAAACTATGAACAATGAAGGACTTAGAAACAAACAAATAACAATTAAACAAGAGAATGCCTTGCTTACAGGAAAAAAGGCTTTAAATGCACTAATTGAACACAATGCTAGTGCGAACCACACTGATATTACAACCGAACAGAAGAAAGCAATCAAGGATAAACAGACATAGTAATACAGAGACAGCAGCAGAATATATGATGGCAAATCTAAAAATGGAAAAAATGGAACAGGCAATGAATACCATAAAAAAAGAAGAAATCACAAGGAAAGGGTGGAATCACAAATGAAATACTAATAGGACTACGTACAAAAGCAAAAAAAAAAAGAAACTACTAGCAGTCCTAAATTACAATTGGAGGAGAGGAATAGTCCCACAGGCATGGAAGGAAGCTATACCAATACCAGTTCCAAAGAAAGGAAAAGACCTGGAAGAAACAAATGGCTATCGACCTATCAGTTTACTTTGCTGTGTAGGAAAATTAATGGAACGCAATATCAGTGGCAGGCTAACATGGCATCTGGAAGAAACCAACTCTTAACACCACCCAAGCAGGATTAATAATGTGCAGATCCACTGAATATCAAATAACCTACATAGCTTAAGAAATAGAGGATGCCTTACAAGAGAAAAAGCACACACTAGCGGTCTGGATAGATTTAGAAAATTTTTTGATAAAGTATGGAAGAAAGGACTGAAAGTAAAACTGCAAAAAATGCATATTTGTGGAAAAATGTACGAATGGATCAGCCAATACCTTGAGGAAAAAAACTGCCAGGACAAAAGTACAGGGACAAACCAGCAAAAAGAAGCTGTTGGAGCAAGGTGTCCCCCAAGGAGTAGTTCTTTCACCAACATTATTCCTAGCATATATAAATGACATCACAGAAAATTTTCCAGCCAGAGTACACACATCCTTCTTTGCAGATGACCTAGCCATATGGACATCTGAAGAATATATTAATACAGCTAACCGCAGAATACAGCGAGCATTTTTAGCGCTAGAGGACTGCTCAAAATCATGGCTAGCGAAGATAAGTGAGGAGAAAACAACATGCACAGTGTTCTCCCTCTCAAATAAAACTTAGCATCCTAAGCTGATATTGAATGCAAAAATACTGCGCCAGGAAGAAACTCCAAACTATCTAGGAGTCACCTTTGATCGTCGCCTGACGTGGAAGACACAGATCGAGAAAAATCGAACAAGAGCAAGGCAAAGAATGACAGTCATGACAAAGCTTGCTGGTATAACGGGGGGAGCAGATGAGAAAGTTCTCAAGAAGTTATATACTGGACGGGTGAGGCCAGTACTGGCATATGGCATTGCAGCTTGGTCAACAGCAGCAAAGTCAAACTTTAACAAAATAAGTAGAGTCCAAAATCAAGGAATGCGGATCATAACTGGAAGCCTGAAGACAACGCCTATTAATGAACTAGAAAAGATCACTTGTTTACAACCAATGCAGGATAGAAGAGATAGCAGAGCCCAGCAACAAGCAGAAAAATTTAGAAGACTGACAGACCGTCTCATGTATAAAAGGTTTAATGGTTTTGGATAGGGAAGACTGAAGCGTAAGTTTAATGATTTTGGATAGGGAAGACTGAAGCGTAGCAACTTTGTAGAAACAGCAAAACGAAAGATTAGGGCAGATCCTATACTCAACATATCAACAGTCAAACCCATTTACAATGCACACAAGTTCCCTGCTTGGAGTCAGCAGCAACTGCTTGAGATGATAGAAAACATTCCTGTATTGAGAAAAAGAACCCTCAGAATGAAACAATGAGAAGAAAAATCGCCCTAAACTACATAAAAGAACAAGCAAGAAGCAATTTGACCCAAGCATATACAGATAGATCAGCCAAAAATTCAATAGAAAATAGAGGAGGAGCAATTCTCCTAAATTTAAAAAATGGATGAAAAAAACACAGACAGTGGCAACTGGAAAATATTCAAGTAACTTCAAAGCTGAGGTAGAAGCCTTGAAAACTGCAACAGAATTGCTCTTCTTGGAGGAAAATAAAGAGAAGCAAATAGCTATTTTCACAGATGCACAGTCAGCTGTCTCAATTTTTTTTTCTTTCATATCCTTACACGACGTTGCAGTCAACATCAACATTTTAAGCTGCTGTTTATGTAATAGGCAATATTACGCTCAGTAGTTTGCCATTACTTTCTGAGCGACCGGCTCACATACCCGGTAAGTTCCCAACGCGGCGAGAACCGCTACTGATTCTGGCACAGATTACTTTACTCACGAGAATATACGGGATTACGGAGAAAGACGTTAAACCTAGGCCAGGGAGACCGGCGCTGTCTCAATACTGAAGAGCAAAAAGAGTACAGAACTAGCAGACCTATGAACAGCACTTCATGGACTATGTCAGAAATCAAAAAAAGTTGTAGTACAGTGGATCCCATCACATTGCAGTATACCTGGAAATGAAGATGCTGACTAACTGGCAAAAGAGGGCGGACTACTATCTCAACCTGACATAGACATTGACAATAATGAGGCAAATAAGTTAATTTAAAAAAAGCACTTATAGAACCAAATGGGAATCAGAGCGTCCAGGCCACCAGAAAGATGATGCGTATTACAAACTCGACCGAAGAGAACAATTAACAATCTTCAGACTCCGCATAGGACATAACAGGCTGAAAATGGCAGCTAAACATGTGCTGCAGGAGTGCCCAATATATGCAGAACATAAAAAGACATTTTGACCCACACCTGCTTCATTTGAGGACAAGCTCTATGGAGATATCAACAAGCTCAAGTTGACCGCAGCTTACTTTAACTATATTCAGGTTGACATTTAAAGGTGCACGAAGATGTACTTAGACTGCCACACTTCATACCACAGGTATGTCGGTAGCAAAAGCGTCCCATAGGCATGAAATGGAATATTGCTTGGCTAGAAAATCCATTAAGTGGAAAGTCCGAATGAAAAGCTCATTGTGTGGGCGTCATCAAAGGTGGAAAAAGTGTCCTAGTGGCACGAAATTGAATATTGCTTGGATAGCAAATCCATTACGTGGAAAGACCGAATCGAAAGCTCACTGTGTGGATGTCATCTGCACACTGCATTCTTCTGGTTTCCGGAGGAACAGTCTATGGTGAACGGAAGGCCCAATATACGGAGGTGAGGCTAAGCAGCCATGTGCAGGACATGACGATTCCTTGGGTGATCCCAGTACCAGAGCGCTATGTGTCGGCTCTGCGATTATGGAAGCCTCCTAGGATGGCTTGGAATGCCCATGGTCTGCCCCTGCCTTCCCTTGAGGGCTGACTGGGATGTCTTCGGCTGTTCTAAATTGGCCAGCTAGGATGGGGGATAACACCACAACAGTGAGAGTCAAACGTCCTACGAAACCCCCGGGAAGGTTAACCCGGTCAACAAATGCCCGCAGAAGTCGGATGTGTCTGCCTGACGGCGCAAGAACGCAGCTCCGCTGTAAACAGGCACAAAGCAATCACGTCCGAAAACCTTCTCCGGATGAACGCAGAAGCAGAAGAAGAACCTACAATAAAAGTAATCAAAGGCCTACATCTTTGCCTTATTGATTACACTAAGGTTTTTCGGTAGAGTAAAACACACGCACATGATAAAACTGTTTGCAAATCTCCAAACCGATGGGAAAGGCTATAAATAAGCGAAGAATATACAATGGCAACATCATGGTGCCATACAGTTTGATAATGAAGTAAGACATTATCAGCAACTCAAAGGGACGAGAAGGTGGGGGAAGTAATTTATCAAGACCTTTTTCCCTGTCTCAATTTAACATGAGAACTGTCCTGTAAAAGACACTTGATCATACAGATGTAATCTTTTATACTTGGATGTTTTATGATAGTACAAAGTTTTGAAAGTACGCTGTTTCGACAATTTAGATGCAGATAATGATATTGTATGTCTTGTGAAAGACACTTGATCATACAGATGTAACCGTTTATATTTAGTTGTTTCATGATAGTAGAAAATGTTTTATAAATCTGTACTGATGTTTTAGATGCAGATAATTATGCTGCGTCTCCTTTGCAGGACGTTCGGATCAAATCCAGGTTGATTGTCTAGATCAGTGTTTACCAACGTGGGGCCCACGCCCCACAGGGGGGCAATTTGATTGTTAAGGGGGGCAATTCGAAAATGGAAGAAATCGGCTGAATATAACAAAACGGGGAGACTTGAGACTGAAGTTAACTACATTGGAACCTGACATAAGATCTCTTTGCAGCAAGCATCAAGCGCAAGGATCTCACTAAATTTAAATAATAAATAATTACTAATAATTAAAATAATATTGAAAAATCTTTCATTAAAATTATTTTGTACTTGAATTTCAGTTCTCCATTATATGTTTTGAAAATTTACTTACTGTGTTTGCTCAATAATTTCCTAGTGATTTCTTCCTAAAACCTATCATTCAAGTTTCTTTAGTGAACATTTCAATTTTTGAATATTAAAAATAATGTATATGTTGAGGGGGGGGGGGGGCGTGGGGCGGGGGAGGGGGGCAATATGAATTTTAGAAAGGCTTAAGTGGGGCATGGCACAAAAAAGGTTGGGAAACACTGGTCTAGATACTTTTATGTGGTAGTTTGCCATTACTTTCTGAACTAGAAACCAACGTTTAAATCCAACAGACCGGCGTGTAGAATGAACCCATTACCCTGCCGTCAGCGCACAGGAATTTTAAGCGACATTGTCTTAAACCTCTCGCCAACGCTAACCGCTAGATGAGATAACATGGGTTATTGCACTCTTGTAAATATACAATGTCTATCACGAGATGATTATTGCACACTTGTAAATATATCACTTCTATCACAAGACGGTTATTGCAAATATGTAAATATACAATTTCTATCAAAAGATGGCGGAGTGATAATACATTTACAGACCTACAAGCACTTGGAATCAATGACTGGCAAGAGAAGGTCCACCAGAGAGACGAATGGAGACAGATTGTATCTGCAGCAAAGAACCTCAATGGCTAGGAACGCTGAAGAAGAAGAAGAAGAAGACAATTTTTATCACGAGACGGTTATTGCACATTTGTAAATACACCATTTCTATCACAAGGCGGTTATTGCACATTTGTAAATATACCATTTCTATCAAAAGATGGTTACTGCACACATGTAATTATATCAATTCTATCACACGACGGTTATTTCATACGTGTAAATATACCATTTGTATCATAAGACGGTTGCCTGTTCACATGTAATTCGTTCTGTTATAAGGCCAAGAGAGTTGCGGTGGCACAGTAGCCAGGTCGCTTGCCTACCGGTCCGGTAGTTATGTGTTCGAATACCCATCCAGGTATATTTTGTAAACTGACCTGGGCAGCCATGTTGACCCACCTTAAAACGGAGGAAATATCTTGAGAAATAAAGGTGGTCGGTGTGATGTTGACCACAATACAGCCCAGTGCCGATTGGTCTTCAGAAATACGAGGCCAGCAACATGTACCAAGTGCGTCCCAGGGCATTTACACGAGTCCTTGACCCACTTTACTACAATCTTGTTGTCTTCTACACTTGCAAATAAACACTAACTTTGTTCCAAACAATTTTCTGCTGTGGGTCTGTGGTGTGTCATGGTGCGATCACATCTTGTGGGTCTGTGGTGTGGGATGGCGATCACATCTTGTGGGCCTGAATCCACGGAGGGATACGTGGCCAATCTTTCCCTCACTTAGGACGTGACAAGACCAGGTGTCGAACCCTCGCCACACCGTGTTCGTGCCATTATGGGCGCAGTTCCCTGAGCAGCCTTGTCCGGTAGGAAAGTCACGTGCACACGGTGACACCAGACCACTGAGTGCAAAATTGTGGACATGGAATGTTCGCACCGTGACAGCCTTTTGCAAGATGGAAAACGTGCTCACCAATAAAAGATCTATCAACTGCAGAGAGGAAAATAATTTTGGAGTCCTATATAGAACCTATACTATTGTATGGGTGTGGAACATAGACAATAAACAGGCAGGCTGAGAAACATCTACTATCAGCGGAAATGTTGTCTCTGGGCAAATGCAAAGAATACCATAGACGGACAGAAAAACAAATGAGAGAGTCCTTCAACGGATATATTACAACTGATTAGAAAAACTAGACGTGGACAATCAAGACAATTTTGGCACAAAATGCGGAGAAATAAAATTCCCTCTGTTGAGACTGTCCACTCGATTTCACAGCTGTTTCTCCTTCCTCATCTTATTGTTGAGATTTCCGTCCATATCATCCATACTTTGATACATTTCGCAGCCGTATTCGCTGCCTGTCCTCTAAACGTGCAGGAGAGTTTGAGAAATGCTTCCATGGTTCCAAACTCGATGAAAGGAAAATCCAATTACAGCCCCTCATGGTATGTAGAGTTGAGTTGAGTTGACCTGAGTCAACAACTGTCATCACTCCACTCGGGGCGTTCCCATAAATGCTCAGTCCTCATGGTATGTAGAGTTGAGTTGAGTTGACCTGAGTCAACAACTGTCATCACTCCACTCGGGGCGTTCCCATAAATGCTCAGTCCTCATGGTATGTAGAGTTGAGTTGAGTTGACCTGAGTTAAAAACTGTCTATACTCCACTCGGGGCATTCCCATAAATGCTCAGTCCTCATCTACAAGAGTCAGCGAAGAGTTCCAATACTAATGGTGCTCGTTGCAATCTGATTATATGTCTGTCGTGCTTTACCTTGAATGACGACAGTCTACCAGAACCTCTGACAACCCCTTGCTGCTCCTCAAGGTAGAAAATACTAAACACACTTTTTTGTCGCATATCTTGTTACAGGACATCGCTGTCAACACCAGCATCTTACCGCAGTTGTTGATTTCTTGGCAAGATTATGCTCAGTAGTTTGCCTATGCTTTCTTATCGGCCGGCTCACATATCCCGTAAGTAACGGGCGCGGCGAGAACCGCTACCGATTCCCCACGCAGCTGCGTTTGCTTACGTGGATAAACGGGATTAAGGTGAAAGTCGCTAACACCTAGGCCAGGGAGACCGGCACTAAACACACTACGGTGTGGCAAACGCTGCCTTGAGATTATCCACAAGTTAAAAGGTTGCTAAAGGCTGCGGAAATTGCCTACAGCCATGCGAATGTAGAAATCAAAGGGGAATAACCACATTATTCAACCGAAGACACTTGAAATGAAAGACAATTTTTTTTTTTTTAAATCTCACAGGTCTGGCCGGGAGTCCCCCAGGCCAGGCAGATCATTTGCGCGAAATGGAGAAGAGACTAACGCCGAAGTGAGTGTGGGTTGTAGAGATGTCTGCAAAAGACCTGGGGGGGGGGGGGGGGGGGGGGGGGGGGGGGGCGCGAATGTGAAGAAATTGTGGATGGACTTTGAAATGTAAAAGTTTATACAAGGGCAAATTACCCTTGGTTAGTGGGGAATTCAAGAAATAAACCTGACATAATTTCTGAACACAGATCCGCGGGACCAGGACACTTTGTGACACAAACAGGATCCATATTTATATATTCGGGGAAAGGGCAAGGTGGGCAGGGCGAACAGGATGTAATAAGAGCGCGTTCGACAGTCCTGCCTTTTCCCGCTTGTATGTGTCTTACTGGCTAAAGATTGGATAATGAAGACGACAACAACTTCCGCTTTGGCAGGGCGTCTGGAAGTTCGCTAGCCACATTCTTCCCCCTTCCCACATACGAAATAAGAAGCAATATGAACTAATGGGACTTAATGGGGGATCACAACAACAGTGTCTAAAATGCAAATGGGGGTTCGGAGGAGGGGGGGAGGGAGAGCCGGTTTCCCTGGCCTAGAAGCTAACATCTTTCTCCGTGATCCCGTATATTCTAGTGAGTAACGTAACCTGTTCGAGAATCGGTAATGGTTCTCGCCGCGCTGGTAACTTACGGGGTATATGAGCCGGTGGCTCAGAAAGCAATGGCAAACTACTGAGCGTAATCTTGCCTAGTACATCAAAAGCAGCTGAAAAATGCTGATGTTGACTGCAACGTCCTATAAGGGATATGCAAAAAAAAAAATATTGACATTATTCATGGCCTCATGTAGGGGGTGATACCTATCTGCTGCAACTCTCAGATACCATCTGGCTTAAAAGACCTTATGCCTGTCCGCCAATGTTGGTAGCGCATGGCTACATCCTGTGTGCGCTACAGCCTTTCAATCTGGCTCTTTGATTCTGTCAGCAGCCCCAACCCATACTCAATGACAGAAGTGAATTCAGTGGTACGTAACATCATGCAGACTTCTATCATGCAGTGAGTGAGTTTAATGGTTTGTAATATCATGTATACCTTCCATCATTTACTGAGTGGATTCAGTGGTGTGTAATGACAATGAGACCATTCGTTATTTACTACCTGAGTTCGCTGCACACCGATAAATAACGACATATCAATATATTTATGTATATTTACATTTTTGTTCCATGGTGTGGCCCACGTCTTTGTTCATGTAGGCACTTGTGTTTTGTAAGTTTGTGTTCCGTTGACTGTCATCAATATAAACAATGTACGCGTGTGTTCGTTGTGTAGCCGCAAGGTGGCACAAGCTACAGGCCAGGGTGCCTGTTACAGATACAGAAGTTTGTCCCAGAAGGATCATTTGGGCTATCCTACACAACGTTTTCTGTGTGTTAGATTTCCGGCAACTACTAGGGCTTTGAGAACGAACAAACCAACGAACAAATTTTATTTTCAAAGAGAATTGGTTTCGCAGGCCCGTCTGACATTCTGCCCTTCTTATCATTCTGCTCTTATGCATTGTTTCATGTATACATCACTTATGAAGCTAATCATAAACACCAACGACAACAGCAGAACAATATGTTTTAAAAGGCATGAGAAATGTGCTATACATGACTCACTAAAACTAATTTTTGACATGGCAATTATAATTACCTAAGGTGTCTAGCTCTACATTACGCGGGGAACCGCTCTAGTGCAGTGGCTAGCACGCTTGCCTCTCGGCCCCATGTTCTTGTGTTCGAATCCCAACGTAGCTGAACATTTCTTTTCAAGATTAATTTGAGCTCCCAGTTCGAAGTAAAGGCGCCGGAATTATCATAACCATCTCACCCTTACACTATACGCCCAATAGGCCAGTAAAAGGGTTGTGCGTGTGATATTTCAAGCATGTTTTAATGATGTGATATTGTAAGCATGTTTAGAAAGTGATATTTCAAACATGTTTGAGAATGTGATATTTCAATCTCGTTTTAGAATGTGAATTTCCAAGCACGTTTTATAATGTGATATTTCAAGCATGTTTTATAATGTGATATTTCAAGCATTTTTATAATGTGATATTTCAAGCATGTTTTATAATGTGATATTTCAAGCGTGTTTTATAATGTGATATTTCAAGCATTTTTATAATGTGATATTTCAAGCATGTATTGGAAGGCATTATTTCAAGCAAGGGGGGGGGGGGTGTGATTGGCCTCGAGGTATTGTGTCCGTCTCGAGTGCTGGAGGTTCCGGGTTCAAGCCCCGATGAGGGCCGGGACTGTTTCACGTGGCCTTCTAGTAACAAAATTTCCCCTGGTCTCTGGGTAGTGAGATCGGACGCCCGTGTGTATATCTGCGCACGTTAAAAATCCATTGGCAGTTGGAAATCGAGAAAGAGTAGCCTAACGCGCTGCCCGGGCAAAATATCGAGTTAAACATCTACTCAAAGTATTTCAGGATCCTTGTCGCTGCTACGGAGTTCGTGCACTAAGCTGAGATTCTCCGTACTCAGGCTTGAGCTAGGAGTAGAACGGAGCACTTAAGTGTTACACCCGTGTGCCGTGATGTTGACCCATCGACTAAACTAAACTAGGCTTGATTTTTTAAGCGTGGTTTAGAGTTTACTATTTCAAAATTGCTATGCGTTTTATTTTATCTCTGTACCACAATTTATTAACTGCTTTTATCTGGCTCGGCCAGCCTGATACTGCAGATAAAGCAAAACAATGGTTTAGCATGTGATCCTATCCTAGTCCCACCCCTCCCAATCCTCCATCGCCCCCCCCCCCCTTCCCCCCCAGGACTACCCTCCTTCTCCCGATTAGGATGGGTATGAATGTAACTTCAGCGTGAAGAACACACTAGTCCGCTTATCTGAAAACAAAAGTAACGTCTGATTTAGACCTAGTCTCATAGTAAAACAGGCAAACAACAGCTGAGGTACACACCTCAAATTGAGAAAAGAATAATAAACCGAAAACAAATGGCGTTGCCTACACGAAAGCAATGACCAATCCTCTTTCCTTACATTTAGTTTGGTCTCTTAGTCACACACACACACACACACACACACACACACACACACACACACACACATAAGCGCGTGAATGTGCACTTGGTCACGTGCATGTAAGTACTTGACATTTCTTCTATGAACACAGTTGGAAATGCCATTCAGTTTTGGAGTTCGAGCTTTTTAACTGTTTGGTTTATAATACATTAATAGTAATTTAGTACCCTTAAATAATCAATTTTTAACGAGCCAAAACATCGGTTATTTTTATAAAACATACCAAGTATAGGGCAAATAAAACCAGCAACGCATAAAAAGTGAGTACTTTCGCCTGGTAATTTTCATAGAGAATCCCTCACTTCGCCATATAAATTCCCCCACTTCGTCGTGGAGATACCCCCACTTCGGCGTGGAGAGCCCCCCACTTTGCCATGGAGATTCCCCCACTTCGCCGTTGAGATTCCCCCACTTCGCCGTGAAAATTCCTCCACTTCGCCGTTGAGATTCCCTCTGTAGATTCATTCAGCAACTGGGTACTTTTCTCTGATGTAATTGACACACTCCACACGTCTGTTTGACTGTCATTTTTGACCACATTGTGACCATTTAGTGGGGTCCTGCGGCGGGGTCACAGTGGTGAAGTGATTCGTGCTCCATATTCCTGAACCATACGGTCTGTTGGTGGAAGGCCCATGCCACGATAGGATAGGGCATAGATGGCGAAAGAAGAACAAGAAGAAGACTCCACAGATAAAAGTGTTTGCAGCTGTTGCATAGGATTTTTTTTTTAAAGTTAGTTGCATGTCCTTTACAAGACGTCGCTGTCAACATCAGCATGTTTTGCCGTTGTGATCTCTTGGCAAGTTTACGTATGAGGGATTACGAACTGGGTCCGTAACATCAACACCATGGAGGTGGCATATAGGTTATAAGGATGTCCATATATCAAATGTGGATGTTCCCAGCGTGGCACTCAGCTGTCCTGTTGCTAACTGAAAGACAGCACTGAACATTAAGTCTTCATATACTAGTTAGTTAGTTAGTTAGTTAGTTAGTTGGTTGGTTGGTTGGCTGGTTGGTTGGTTGGTTGGCTGGTTGGCTGGCTGGTTGGTTGGTTGGTTAGTTAGTTAGTTAGTTAGTTAGTTAGTTAGTTAGTTAGTTAGTTAGTTAGTTAGTTAGTTAGTTAGTTAGTTAGCTAGTTAGTTGGGGGTACGGGGTGTCAGGCATTGGTAGTACCTTTGGTAAGGATGACTCTCATGTCTTCTTCAGGACCCATCCCCCACTGGTCCAAGCCTGACATCCAGCTCACGCATGTGGCTCCTATTAGCTGTCAGCATGCGATAGCGGCCACCCCCCGGGCAACATCTGTGAGAGGCTGACTAAACCAGGCGTTGGTAGCCGTTTTAGTGTGACACCTAAGCGGTGAACTAGGGTATACCTACCCAGCATGTGAAGACAGGATTCGGCAGACTGTGCGAAAGAAATCATTCCTGATTCAACGGGCAAGACGTCGTTTACTTGCAAAGCGTTGTGGAATGTAATGAGCACGGCAAGGCACGTAGAGCGCCCTGGTCATTCACTGCACCTGTATTCGTCTCCAGTCGTCTCGACTTGTCTTGCCACTGGACTCAGATGGACTCAGGCGAGACAGTGAGGTCGACGAATTGCGCAACTCTTCCTCACTTTAATCAAATTCATCGCGCAAGTCATTCTTCATCCAACTTCATATATCACCTTCAAGCCCTGTGGCGATGGGCGAGCGGCGAAGCGGCAGGCGTGGGTACGCTGGCAGTCGTAGTCGCAGACCTGCACACAGGCGGCTCAGGCCATATGGTCGTCTTCTACTGACCGGAGCAGCAGTGGGATTCAGAAACCCCCTGAGTGAATGAGCAGCCCTCTATAGGAACACATTGATCACCTCCATAGCATGAGGAAGGGGCTAGAAAAGGTGCTTAAACATTGTCTGCTCCATCATTACCTAACCAGCTAGCCGCGGTTGGTGGGTACCCTATACTGCTGTCGACATACAAACAAAGAAAAAAACAGGTAAAGCTAAAAGGAACACTGCTATATGCTTGTGAAACATGGACTGTTTATCAGCGACATGCTAGGAAAATAAACCACTACCACACAGTCTGCCTTAGGAAGCTATTGAAGAGTAAATGGCAAGACAAGATCCCAGACACTGAAGTTCTAGATAGAGCGTCCATGCCCAGTATCCACACTCTACTAATAAAAAAATCAGTTTCCCTGGGCTGGTTACTTAACTCGTATGCCAAATCACAGGCTCCCTAAACAAATTTTTTTTACGGTGAGCTGCATTGTGGTAAACACTCCCAAGGCTGCCAGAGGAAACACTTTTAAAGACACTCTGAAAATATCACTTAAAGCTTTTGGAATTAATCCTGACACCTGGGAGACTGCTGCTAAAGACCGTAATTCATGGCATACATCATTACATAAGGGTGCAGTCACGTGTGAAGCAACCAGGACTGCAAGAGCTGTGAAGAAAAGGCTGGACAGAAAAACCACTGCAGGAGATCCTCTTCCTGGAACGTCAAGCATTCTTTGCCCACATTGTCAAGGAACATTTCGAGCCAAAATAGGCCTTAACAGCCATCTTAGAACTCTCGTTTCCATACTTTCAAACCCACTGGATGAAATGAATGGTCATAATCATTCTTTATGGACAAAAAATAGTTAGTTAGTTGGTTAGTTAGTTAATTAGTTAGTTAATTAGTTAGTTAGTATGTTAGTAAGTTAGTTAGTTAGTTAGTATGTTAGTAAGTTAGTGAGTTAGTTAGTGAGTTAGTTAGTTAGTTAGTTAGTTAGTTAGTTAGTTAGTTATTCGTGATTCCAACTTAACGGCAACAGGTCTTCCCCATTATGCCCCGTTCCTGTGCCAGTAAATATCACACATAATTCTCCTCACTGCACAATGTTATACCGCCGCCAGAATGCCAAAACAAGTCCTCCACGAAATATACAGTTCATCGTCGATGGACGCGGCAGTCACCAGAAAGACTTCATTGACCCAGGTTTTATCCCATATGACTCGGTCTCTTTCCGCAATGCGACCTGCCGAAAGCACCACACAAAGCACAAACTCCGTAGCTCCAGCGACGTCTCTCAGGGGTCTACTGAAAACTGCACTCGTGAACCGAAAAGGCAAACCAGGCAATTCAGCAACAGCCGGCTGTCATCGTTCCGAACATGCAGTTCACGCTACAAACAACCGCGGACAGATGTAAAAGCATTCCACGCGAAATTCATCACAGCTCACAGTGTCGCGCCACGCACTCCCTCAGTAGCAGGGCGACGGAATTGTTCATATACTTCAGTGTGGGTGTGGCGGTAGAGCACTGACTTAACGCTTGACTGTCGGACCGGTGGTGTTGGGTTCAAATTAGCATCAGGTTTTGATGTTTTAAATTGATCTAGGTTCCCAGGTCGACCCAGCCTTAAAACGTACCACAAATGTTTTGGGACGTCAAGGCCGCCGGCGTAACATTGAGACCATCACCTCTGCAGCGCAGATTGGTTTATAGATACTTGGGTCATGCATATGCCCATTCGTTATAGTCATTACCCTTTATGGACAACAGTTCGTTTCAGATTAATATCCGACTTGTAGCTGAGTCGGTCACACGATTATTAATCTGAGGCTGGTGGTTTACTCTAATATAACTTTTCTTCTGAGGCTGACCGGGGTAGAGGTAACGGAAGAACAACAACATATGCACAACACGCCTAAAGACGTATTATCAGGCTCATTACGTTGTTTTTTTTTACCTCGCTGGTGAAGTTGTTAAACCTCTTGCCTCGCGCTTCAAGGGGTGTGTGTTCGTTTTCAGACTGCCATTCGCTTCACGAGTGCAAGAGACTCCTGGAGGGTCTTCGCGAGAGTTACGGAGCTCGTTCTATGTTCGACTCTTTTTGTAGGGTGATCTGTGGAAAGATATCGAGCTACATGGGATAAACCCTGGTGCAATGAAGTAAATCGTCTCGTCTTAAACCCTCCTTTTAAACTGCAGCTTGTTCGCATAAGTTAACATGTTTGAGCAATCATTGAATTTGGTGTGATTTGCATGAAAGTAAATAAAGCACTGGTTTTAGTGCAGAAACGATGCCAGTTTCTTGTATTCTATGTTGAAAACGTACTGTACATACATTCTCTATTTGGCACGCTCACGATGAAAATATTGCCATGCGGGGGTGCGGGGGAATGAACAGGCTGATAGGCTGACAGGGAATGTACCTCCTTGGTGGTAGATTGCCTATGGACAAGGGGGAGGTGATCATGTGTTTGTGGGACCAGGTGGAGAAGGCGGGGAAACAGACTGAGAACCCGTTCGTGGAAAGAATGAGATTGCGGGGGATCGGTAGGGGTTCTGGAAGAACCTCAAAACTGAGATGCAAGACCAGGAGAACTTTAAATCATATAGCGGTGGGAACTATTAGTAGTATGACTCTTCGCTGGCTGTTGAATGAGAGGACGGAGCACATATGGGAATGTCCTGAGTGTAGTGATGTCGGTTCTTAACTCAACTCAACTCAACTCAACTCAACTCAAAAATAATCTTTAATCACTTACGTTTTGTTTCCTTAAATGTTTAAGAAAGATAGCAATGCTTTTCATTTTTTTTTAAACTGCAACTAGAAAACAAGGAGTTCAGAAAGTAACACGGAGCGGGAATAATTATAAGTATACAAAGATTTTAATGAACAATAAAATTCTTCAAACACACAAGGAAAAAACATATAGTCTTCAAACACACAAGGGAAAAAAAAATATAGTCTTCATGTCTGTGCTGAATGTTGCTTTGTATTGTCTCGTTGTGTGCTAATCAACTCACTATGCGTTGAACAATGATTACGATCGAAATCTCTTTGTAACTCATTATAATTTAGATAATGTATTTCTTTTACTTGATTATATTCAGACATTTGGATTACTTGTGACTGTGACATTTGGTTTACTTGGTATTGTGACATTTCAGTTGCTTGTAATTGCGACGTTTTATTGCTTGTTTTCGTTATTTTTAGATACTTGTTATTGATACATGTAAGTGTCCTAGCTAAGTAGTTTCATTTGTCTGTTCGTTGATAACAATTTTTGTCGAAACGTTCGTCTGTATCTGTCTTTCTGTTGGCGAGCTTCCCATTCACATTTTGTGTTCACTCTGTTCAGTAGCAGCTCGACAGCAGTGATGCCTATTTTCGACGCCGTAAAACAGGCAACTTATCGTATATGTATTATTGACTCCATAAACCGCACGTGTTCCCAAAGCAATTAATTGATTACGGGCACTGGCTGATAAATTAAATCGTCTTATTCAAACTTCCCGTAACAGCCATGGGATTATCAAACTATAGTTAAAATACCAACACAGTAGGTTCACTTATTTAATTTGATATATAATACAATATGTCTGCTACCATATTAACAACTTGTGAGTCTTAGCTGTGACACACCTCTACTTCTCATTTTCCGCCCTCCATTTTTATTTGTCTTTATGTTTGGCACTGAATGTGTGATCATGTTGTCAGTAAATGGTCAATGTATGGTGAGTCCCCTGCTATCGACAAAGTTAGCATCTTGCCATCTGCTGTCCTCCAGGCGTTTGTACCTCCTGTGCCTCCTGCACCAGCGCACACAGACTGCAGAAAAGGATGGTACATAAGTCGCCGATGCAGCTGCCTGCAATGTTCCGAGAGTCTCTGATCTTTCCTCGAACCTGCAGGAGTGCTACCAGGTTGACTACAGGCACAAAGAAGATGAGGCCACAGAGAAGGCACGAGTCGCCCACTGCCTCGGCGTTCTTACCAAAGGTGTAACAAGGGACGAAGTAGGTGATCAAACAGAGACCCATGTTGTCGAAGCAACCACAGAGACCATGCTGGAACTGGGTCATGATGTCTGTCTGCACAGCGAGGATACTTCACCGACAGGTAGTTGAGGTATGCAATAAGTGGGTTTGCTGAAAAGAAAATATATGACCAAATACATACAAATCATAGATCGTAAAATAGCACATACACGTTTATACATGAATGGTTATAAAATATATTTAAAGAAAAATGGATCGACTTCATTACACCGGGTTCTATCCCACGTAGCTCAGTTCTTTTTCAGTGGTGCGGCCTGCCGAAAGCGTCGGACAGAGCATGAATTCAGTAGCTTCACAAACACCCCCAGAACCTCCCGAAGAATGGAACTCGCGAACCTAATGGCGTGTCCGTAACACACCCACAACCTTCTGAACACGATACAGCTGGTGTAACCATTCCACCACGGCGAGCCACAATGAAAAGATTAGCCGCAGACTGATGGACCGTCAGAAAAACTGATAACTAGTAGTTGTATAGGTATGTTAACTCTGGTGATCGAGTGAGATGGCAGAACATGACCGCCCAAGCTTATCGGCATGGCACATGATGGATGGATGGTATAGGTATGTAAATATGTAGACAGACAGCCAAAGGTATGGCGACTGGTAGACAGGTATAGGGTGACTCAAAAAAAAAAAAAACAGAACCATTAAATCTTTGAATAATTGATAAAGCTTTGAGCATCATTGGGACGACGCAGAGGACTAAATCGAGATCAAACAGTAGTTCCAGCAATACGGGGCCACACCACACACATCAAATGACTTTCTATCCTAGGCTGAGAGAGCAATTTTAGGGGAGCAAGTGTGCACCCAACGCCGGGGAGACCATTTTGGAGCATATTTTGGAAAGAAGATAATTTTTATGCAAAGCGACCTAGGTAACTGACACTTTCGGAAATGATTGTACACAGACTGAGGTTGACGTTCACAAAGCAATTCGCTTGACCTGTGTAGGATTTAATACAATTTTTACGGGTTCTGTTTTGTTGTTGTTGTTTGTTGTTGTTGTTAGGTCACCCTGTAGCTTCATGGTTAGACAAACAAGAAGATTAACAGACAAGTTAATAGACGGACGGACAAGCTTTTCTATAATGTGTTTCACTGATACCATCATGTGACCACTTTGAGATTGCTACAAGAAGTTTATAAATTGTATTTATCTTTACTGAAATTAAAGAAAGAAAAAAAACTAGGCCAGGGTTCGATTTAGATTTGGTAGGCTTGTATCCATTATCACCGGAAAGCTGATTTTTAAGTTGTTATCTTGAAAGCTGTAATGTATTGTGGGTCATGTGTACAAGACCTTCCTGCGACAAGAAGTATCAAACGTGTACAGGTATATCCGGTTACAAAGAAGGCGGATATCCACCAGAAATTATATTATTCTCGACATGAATACAGCGGAAGCAGAGGCCTTCAGCACTTGCGAGGGCTGATAGCGTTCAGTGTTAACTCTTCTTGTATCCTGCCGGTTGAAGAGCCGCGGTAGTGAAGTAGCTAGAACGCTTGCCGCCGGTTCTATGGTCCCGTGGTCGAATCCCTCTCGAAGTGGGGATTACATTTTTGCAATTGACCTGGCCTCCATTACAGCCTTACACTGGTACCATGAAATGTAATGAGAAGTAAAGGCGGAAGGAGTGATATTGACCACACGGTCTATCAATGGTCGATTGGTCTATACAGATGTGGGCTAGTACCGTCCACCCAAGACCACTACAGGTGTGGGGAAGTGTCCTTTACTGTTGACTTTTATTGCAGGGGGTATAAGTCAAGGACGCTTTTTCCTGCCTTAAGGCGTATTCGGTATATGGTGCTAGAGCTAGATCCATATTTTTTATAGACCAAGCGGCACTCGGTGGGTGCCTCTACTTCCTGGGACATCTTCTGCTACCTATTTTAGGCTGGGTCGGCCTGGGAGCCCTGGTCCAGTTTTAAATATCCGCCCCGGTGTGAGTTCAAACCCATGACCACATGGCTGGTAGGCTAACGTTCTGCCACTACCTTTTTAGCCACTACCTGTTAGCCACTACCTGTCAGCCACTACCTGTTACCTGTTAGCCACTACCTGTTAGCCACTACCTGTTAGCCACTACCTGTTACCTGTTAGCCACTACCTTTTAGCCACTACCTGTTAGCCACTACCTTTCAGCCACTACCTGTTAGCCACTACCCGACCACGAATCCCGCAGGTGGTGTGATATTACGTATATGGAAAACACTGGGATACAACTATACAGTCTCCTCCATGAACACCTAGTGCATGTTCATATTCAGACCCCCATACATGTAGAGGCTAAAGCTATCTACTACAACAGCCTAGACCATTGTGGGTCCGACGATCATTGGACCACTGTGTTTCCAACTCATGGTCCGTTCTTACATTGAGAATAAACAAATATTGAATATGGATAACCTCCACTGGGATGGCTTCAATCATCAGCAGCGTTATGCACCATAGCTACATGCTCCTGAGGTCCCCACTCCTGAATCCACCTGTCCCACACACGACACTGATCCGTGCCTCTTCTTGCTTCAGCTTCACTTCACTGTTTCATCTTGTAGAGTATTGGCAACGAGCGCTGTTTTGCCAGATCATTTTGCTTTCAGGCAAATTTACATAGCTGCTTATTCCGTGCGCAGTAGCTTATTTCACAATTAGTAACCGCACGCACTTCGAAAGTAGCTTCTTCCTTGGCGATCATAAGCAAGATTGCTGGTTATCTATACCTGTTTGAGGTAGTTGCAACTAAGTAACATAGTTGAATTGTTTAATTTGTAATTTTTACTTTGTTTTACTTATTAAATTGTTGTAAATTTTCTCATGTTATACTTGTTAACATGTATTCATTTATTTTTATATCTGTACTCTCTCTACGTACAGTTCATTGTCATTGTAGGCGTAACTATGTCTTTATTATCATAATCTTTACATTTACCTTTATTACATTACTGAACCCAATATTCATAGATGTAGATTGCCTCTACATATGTTTTCATATCCATATTCTTGTTTTTGATCTTCTCATATCTGCTTCCATTTCTTCCACTTTCATCTTTATGTTAAAACACCGATTTTTTTTTGTTTCTCCGTGGCGAAGGCGTTACAGACGCAGCTCGCATTCGAAGCACAGCTGCGGGCGATTTGACAGCAGACCGCCTTGTGTTTTGCGTTTTTATAAAATGTTATAGGTGGCGTTGCGGATGAGCGCAATTGGGAGGGTACAAGCCTCATCCTAGTGCGAGAAAATGCAACCTAAGGACTAAATGTCGAGGCAGGGCAGACCAGGCCCTAAGCCTTGGTTGGTAACTGGTCTAAGATCGAAGCTCCGACAGGCGGTCAGTTAGAGCATTGCTTTGCTGATCCGGCAGCTTCTGCAGCTTGTCTTGCTCCAGACGTAATGGTGTTACCTTGCCTCTGGAGTAAACTAGACAGGCCGAGAGAGGAATCATGCTGCATGGGCAACACATGGTCTTTAAATTCAGCCCCTGCTTTGTGTTATGGAGAGGCATAACTCCATTTTACAAACTATCGTCTGTCAAGACGGCAAGGTGCCAGTCACTCAAAGGTGCCGTTAGTTCAGAAAGCAATGGCAAACTACTGAACTTAAACTTGCCAAGAGATCACAAATAGCCAAAAAAAATGCTGGGTTGACAGCGACGTCATGTAAAGGATATGCAAATAACTATCTGTGTGTGTATATACATACAGAAATCATATTTATAATTTTAACAATATATTATAATATTTAATCTTGATTTGTTTGGTATTTTCATTCCATTCAATTTATTTGATGTTCCATTGCCGTTCCCGTCATGTTAATTGTCATTACCCGTTTGCTGATGTTCACTTGAAAAAGACTTTAGGTAGACACGTTGCGTTGTGATTGTGTTAATTCATATTACAAGATCAAGAACATACCGGTCACTGCACTACTTATTGACCAACTTCAAAGTATTGAGTATAATATGAGCATTATCACTTAATATTTCTTCTGTTATGTAGGCGTGTACATTTATTTAACTTTAATCTTGCCATTGCCACTATCGCTTCTCAAGTAGTACCAATATCAGTTATATTTTCCAATCACCCGGATCCCCATTGATTAAAATAAAATTGTTGTGTTATCATACATGAGCTTGTTTGTTTGGTAGTCAACGAATACATAAGCTCCTGTCACAGTCCTCTATTATACAAGCGCCTGGGCTGGAGCAGGCATTGGCGATCACGGTTCTCCAAATATTTCTGCTGCTCATTGTGCAATCTATTGTAGTAAACATAGGTTTTGAAGTAGCGATTCTTCTATGTATGTGCCACATCCTCCATGAGGTGCCACCAGTGTCTATAGGAATTCATCCCCAGTGGCGTTTATTCCATGTGCATAAATCATTCAGTTTGACAAATCTAGCAATGTTATGTTATGTTATGTTATGTTATGTAATGTTATGTTATGTCGAACAACGCCACTGCACATTGAGCATTCCTCTAACGTTAAATGTAACGTTAACTAACCCTTGATACACTGAGAAAGCCTGAGAGTAGCATAGCTAGAAAACCTTTTGTCTGATATCTACAAGGCACTACTTGTTGATCAACTTCAAAGTAGTGCTTCATAAGAGGGCTATCACTTGCTGTGTATATGCTGAGAACATTAGTTCAACGTTGTATAGAAATAAATAAAGACCTACATCTGTGCTTTAATGACTACACAAAGGCTTTCGATAAAGTAAAACATGTAAACATGATAAAGATGCTTGCAGATCTACAAATTGATGGGAAAGACCTTAGACTTATAAAAAATATATATTGAAAACAAAAAACTGCCTTAAGGATTGCTATTGAGTAGGTAAATATCAGCCTATTACGAAAGGTGTGAGACAGGGGTGTGTAATGTCTCCAGATCTTTGTTCACTGTACAGTACAAATATTTTCAGAAATGTAGGAACTATGAAAGAAATCATTATTGGGAGCCGTAACATCAATAACACTAGATATGCGGATGATACAGTATTGATTGCAGACAATGAGCAGGATCAGCAATATTTATTAGATGCGGTTGTTGCATACAGTGAACAGCTAGAGTTGGAATTAAATTCTAAGAAGACAGATTATGGTCATCACTAGGAAGAAGGAAATACTACAATGTAATATACAAGTAACGGGTAATATTCTTAAGCAAGTGAATCGGTACAATTATCTTGGAACAGTCATAATATCTGTTGGGAGATGCCTTCAAGAAAATAAGAAAAAGAAACGCCATGGCGAAGGTAGCCTTTTGCAAGATGGAAAACATACTGACAATACAAAGATGTCATTTGCAACGGGAAAAAGAGCGTTGATGTGCTACATAGAACCTGTACTTTTGTATGGATGTGAAGCGTGGACAATGAATGAGCAGAGAAACTGAAAAGCATCTGATGCCGTGGAAATGTGCTTTCTGAGGAGAATGCAAACAAAAAATACAATGGACAGACAGAAAAACAAATGACCAAGTGCTACAAGAAACAAATGAAAATGATCAGCTTAGAGAAATTAGACGTAGACAGTCAATATTGGTTGGCCACGTTATGAGAAGAATTAAACTGGAGAACTTGGTGATAACTGACAAGATAGAGGGAAGGAGTACAAGGGGGAGGCAGAGAAGTAAATACCTGGATGGCTTGGCCGCATGGTATGGTCGAGACAAGAACTCTGAGCTGATCCACGACTCTGGTGATCGAGTGGAATGGCGAATCATGACAGCCCACCCGTATCGGCATGGCACAGGATGATGCTGCTCACTTATTATTTCTCCTGTTAAGTAGGCGTGTACATTTATTTAACTTTAATCCTGCCAATGCCACTATCGCTTCTCAAGTACCAATATATCAGTTATATTTCCTAATGACATTTGAAAACGATGTTTTCTTTTGAGGGTGGGGTAGTGTCACATGCCTGTGTTCAGTGGCATTAAGGTGAGTGGCCGTACAAGATAAACAGTTCACGAGATAAAATGGGGCGGATGGTGGGTCCCCCAGAGGGCGTAAATGAGAGGACAGTAATTGAAGGGGCGAGCTGAGAAGAGGTCAGCTGGTGAGACAGACAGTTGGAGCAGTGAGGTTGTGTGTTGTGTGTGAGGCATTGTGGGGGATAGAATTGTTGAAAAGAGAGGGACAAAGATTGACGGACAGTTGAGGTTTGGACTCCGAGCTGAGAGGAGGTTGAGTGTAGACCAGACCAGGAGAAGGTCGTGGTCTGATAAAGTGAAGAATTGTGACGGAGTTCTGAAGATAACTCCGCACTGTGGGTTCCAGGGATAGTGAGTGGAATTCGAGACCCATAGTGGGTTACTTTGAGTCGGGCCTAGAGAGAGGCTAGTATACCTGTCGTGTGGGACGATATTTTAGTAGCCTTGAGAGGCAGTGTTATTCGACGTGTTCCATTGGGATGGAGATATATTCTTAGAGAATTATTGTTCCTGGATTTATATGTTACATGTGTCTGTGTTAATTCAGAATTAAAGGAATATTATGTGCGCAAATTAACGCTTGTTCACTGACTGGTGTTTGGTGGTGATGCATCTTGATTAATCTGTTGTTCAACATCACATTGTTACAAGGACATACCCTAGACATAACCATAGCCACTCTATCTGTCACTTAGTCAACATTCACTTTGTGACAGAGAAGATTTCTGGGAGGCTTCGTCGATTAGAGAGAACACTAACATCAGAGACATTAGTCGGATGCCCAATTACAACAACAATAATGAGAGCTCTCCTGTCAAGAATAAACACCATTTTCAGTAGACAACGCATGTCAAAAGTGTCGGAGAATTAATACAGAGTCCACGAGAAACCAGGTAAACATATCATTTCTCACTCGGAGTGGGGAGAGTAGACGGGGAAAGTGTGTCCACGATATAAACACTGGGGTTTCTTCCGTGCGGGAACTGGGTAGCACATAGGTCACGAGAAGGTCAGGACAGGTAAATTGGATACCAGGCAGTATTTCTTCGGCTATCAGGGACGTCAGAAAATTAACGCAAACAGGCGCGTGTGTTTATAGGTCAAGTGAACAGTACAAAAAGTCGGCGCCATGATACTGGCAAGATGATATCCTGACAGGTGCGTGTGGGTGTGACGAAGACAGGATTTAAGACAGTGAGCAATTTCGTTGAGAAGTCCTGGGCGTGGTGACACATCTTGTGTGTGTGTTGAGGACAAAGCACAGTGTGGTTGCAGGGCGATAGGTTAAGAATTCACCACAGGTAAAACGGGTGAGGACGGTGGAAATTGTGAGTCGCCACGGACAAATTGGGTTGACAAGAGGGTCAGTGCTGTTTACGAGGACAGCGAAGTATGTGTGGATAACGGAAAAGTTCCGGACATTACTTTGTTCGCAGTCAGTGAAGATTGTAGTACACTGAGGTACAAACAGAGATGACCGGTGGGTTCATGTCAAGGCCGAGAACCAGGGAATTTGACGGAAAAAATTTCCACGGAGAATAACACGTTGTGTTTCTACTGAAACTACGATTCACGTTTAACGTCTTTGTGTGTGTGTGTCATCATCGGCAAACAAACCACAACAGTCATTCAGGTGCCGTCTTCGCAAATATGAGCGCATTTTTTCACCAAAAAAGACTTGCGAAGCGGATTTAAAGCGCGTGATCATTTTCTGCTATTCGTTGGTTTAACCGGGTCAGCAACAGTGAAACCATACCATCACTTCAAAGCGACAGTGACTACGCAGATAAACATTCATTGATTTTAAAGGTATTTTCGGCTCCCCAAAACGCAACGAAAACCCAATATTTCTGGCAAAACAAGAGCGTTCACAGACATTATACAATCACAGGCCATCCCTACAGGGAGGGTTACAAAAACATTACGGACTGTGAAGATACAAGGCGTTGGGATAATTATCATCATCTTCAACTTTTACGACAGTCGAAAATCGTGTCACCACGTCAACAAAAAGTGACAACGCATCAGAACTTTAATTCATTGTGGGAAGCTAACGTCGTAATCTTTTCAAAACAGTAACCGACAAACATTTCCAGGCGATTTTCGGAGACTATTGAAAACAAATTAAGGACTTTTTTTTAAGATTCTACCATCGCATTGGTGTCGGCAACCCTTGTTTGCTTCTGTTGTTCTCATCGTCCTAAGTATTGTTGTTGTTGTGCGTTACGTAAATATTTGTATGTGGTCCAGTGGTCGTAATAAGTAGGATATTTTTGCTTTATTTCTCGAAATGCGGGAGACAGAGCAAAGGTGAAGTTTCTAGGTGCACATTGTATTGGTTGAGAGACAGCTGACGAGTCAGTTTGTTTTGTGCTGTGGCATTGGGTCGTCTCGACATTATACATGGTGTCCAAGTGTCTACGTCAAATCTGTGTATATTTTCAGTATATATTCCTTTCTTTCTCTCTTTCTTTTCGTTATATTTATATATGATATTTGTTGTGGTCGGATATATGTTTTTATTGTGATCTTTCGTCATTTCTGCTGTCTAGTGGTCTTTGTCAGTTTAAATTTATATATTACGCGCACTGTGGATGTCCCTACACAAGCTTGTGGTTTTACTGTGGTTTATTTCTGTGTCATCATCGTCTCCGTGTACTCAGCTTGTGAAGTCTAGCGTTGGATAGTCATCACTTAGTGTTATCATCCATTTGTTTGTATATGTATTTATATGTATGTTTAACAATATTTTCAGGGACTTTATGAACTTGTGGTCATAGATATATATACGAGGGAGTATAGGTGATACTTCCCCCCTCACTACCTAGTGCTTATAGAGTGACTGGGTGAGTACAGAGTGATATTGTAGCACTACGGATTTACGTACACAGGGAGTGCGGGTGTACTTAGGGAAGTGACACAAAGACTAACAGCAGAGTCTGTACATTTATAGTTGGCTGATTCACAGCAAAGTGTCCACAAGTACAAGATGCCTACTTTAATGGAATATATTGAAGCAGGTGAACGAATAGGCCTGAAGGGTAAAGAGTTACAGGAGTATGCCGAAGCAAAAGAACAAAAACAGATTGAAAGAGAGGAGAGGCATAATGAACGCGAGGCAAAACGTCTGCAGGAAGAAAAGGTAGCTGAAGACAAGCGTCTACAGGAAGTAAAGTTAGCTGAAATGGAAAACAAGCGTCTACAGGAAGCGACACAAGTAAAACTAGCTGAAATAGAAAACAAGCGTCTACAGGAAGAGACACAAGTAAAACTAGCTGAAATAGAAAACAAGCGTCTACAGGAAGAGACACAAGTAAAACTAGCTGAAATCGAGTTAAGAAAACTAGAACTATCTTCGAAAGGTCAAAGTCAGGAAAGCAGAAGACCGTCACAGTCGTCACAGAGATTAAAACTGCCATTTTTTACGGACCGAGACAACTTGGATTCCTATTTGTCGAGATTCGAAGCATCAGTGAAGGTATTAGGCATCCCAGAAAGCGAGTACGCAATTAGACTGGGCGAGTATTTAACGGGTAAGGCCCTAGAAACTATGTTTAATTTACCTGTAGAAGAAAGGAACAACTACACTATCTTACGTCAACGTTTGCTGACAAAGTTCCAACTAACTGAGCATGGATATAGAACAAAGTTTAGACAGTTAGGGCCAGAGACAAATCAAGATTTCACAGATTTTGTTAACACAGTAAAGAATACATTTAATAAGTGGATGGAGCTGGCAGAGGTAGGAAAAGATTTTAATAAATTAGTGGATTTAGTGTTAAGAGACAAAGTGTTATCATCATGCAATACAAACTTAGTAGCTTTCTTTGAGGAACGGAAGCCAAAGGACATAGACACAATGTCACAGTTAGGGCAAAACTATATGACTGCACATCCTAACAGTTCTATTGGGAAACTAATGAGTGAGGAAATAGTCTGTGCAGCGTACACTAAACAGGACCAGAATCCAGTCATTAGACCAAGGGCGAAAAGTGTGGAGTCAGCACAGAAAGGTGAGCAACAAGAACTTCAAGATAATGGTTTCCGAGGAAACAATGTTGGTAGAGTAGGACGGTACCCATATAGAAGAGGGAACTTCCAGAGACGTCCAAATTATGCCGGATGTTGGAATTGTGGGAGCTGGAGACACAAAATGGCAGATTGTGATGCACAACCATCAGATGGACCAACGAACAACAGTAAAAGGGAGATCACTTGTTTCAAATGTGGAAGGAACGGGCATGTCAGTCATCAATGTAGGATGAGAGAAACAGAGCACTCAAATGCAGCACAAGTAATTGAGACGCTGAACAATGAAGATTGTAGTGGGTGCAAACCTCTTTTTGAAAAAGACAGTCAGCCAGTCTTAATATGTGGTCACACAGTTAAAGCAGGATCAGCAGTGCATGAAGGAGGAAGTCTGAAGATGCATCATGGGTTTGTTAATGATAGGCCAGCGTTAACAATTAGGGATTCCGGATGTACGTCCATCGGGGTGAGAAAGAGTTTAGTGCAACCCTCGGATTATACAGGGGAAAAGATTAGATCCATAACATTTAATGGGACAGTAGAATTCTACCCAATAGCCGTGATAACAGTAAAAACACCATACATAACAGGAAGAGTGACAGCATGTGTTTTAGACTCACCAGTGGCAGATCTCATCATAGGAAATGTTATAGGAGTTAAAGAGTGTACAGAAGAGGAAGTAGTTTATTGGGACCAAAAATATAGTGTAAGCAGTAATGAGGTAGTTACCACAAGAGAACCTAAATTAGAGAGTATAGCTGAGGTAGAAGAGGCACTTGAAGTAGACACAGGAACTCAGGACAAGGATAGTACAGCTGAGCAGATGAGAATGGATCCCAAATATAGTGCTAGTGACTCCCAGAGACAAGATACTACTCTGAACAAATGTTCACATGGGTGTAGGAGAGTAGAACATAGGCAGTCAAAGAAAGGTAGATGGTGCTTCGAGAGGAAGAACAATGTTCTCACTCGCCACTTTTCAGATGGCGGAACTGCATGTGGGCAAGTAGTATTACCGTTAACACATAGAGACCGATATACTAGAACAGCTCAGGATAGTACATGTGCAGGGCACATAGGCATAAGGCGTATGCAGCAGAAAGAAAGGTGCCAGATATATGGGCCAAGATTGAATAAAGAGTTCAGACTAAACAGAGACTCAAGTGTAACAGTACAATATGCAGATAGGAAAGTTGAGTCAGGTCAAAAGAGTGTTCGCGACATTACTGACCTAGGGATAGCAAACAGATGTTGTAATTGTAGAGGTACCATGAGCCATGGGTACATGAAAGGTAGACACAGCATCGACAGGAATCAGAGGTGGGTTGATGCAAGAAAAGAACCACCTGATATATGGTCGGTACACAAATAGCTTGTGTCTTCTTAAAGATATTAATAGACCTGTGGGTACATAAGTATAATGCTTTTCTATGATGTATTATTATTATTATTATGTGATGTATTAGTTCATGCATTGATACAAAAGATAGAAAGTTGTTTGTATTTATGTGTGGGGATTATGGGAGTTTACTATGAGTATTTGATATATTATTAAGTGTGGTAGCTAGAGTAAGTTGCATTTATACTAACGACTACCCAGGCAATGTGTCTGGGTCACATATTTGATAAGTATGAGTCTCCCAACATTTGAAAACGATGTTTTCTTTTGAGGGTGGGGTAGTGTCACATGCCTGTGTTCAGTGGCATTAAGGTGAGTGGCCGTACAAGATAAACAGTTCACGAGATAAAATGGGGCGGATGGTGGGTCCCCCAGAGGGCGTAAATGAGAGGACAGTAATTGAAGGGGCGAGCTGAGAAGAGGTCAGCTGGTGAGACAGACAGTTGGAGCAGTGAGGTTGTGTGTTGTGTGTGAGGCATTGTGGGGGATAGAATTGTTGAAAAGAGAGGGACAAAGATTGACGGGGACAGTTGAGGTTTGGACTCCGAGCTGAGAGGAGTTGAGTGTAGACCAGACCAGGAGAAGGTCGTGGTCTGATAAAGTGAAGAATTGTGACGGAGTTTGAAGATAACTCCGCACTGTGGGTTCCAGGGATAGTGAGTGGAATTCGAGACCCATAGTGGGTTACTTTGAGTCGGGCCTAGAGAGAGGCTAGTATACCTGTCGTGTGGGACGATATTTTAGTAGCCTTGAGAGGCAGTGTTATTCGACGTGTTCCATTGGGATGGAGATATATTCTTAGAGAATTATTGTTCCTGGATTTATATGTTACATGTGTCTGTGTTAATTCAGAATTAAAGGAATATTATGTGCGCAAATTAACGCTTGTTCACTGACTGGTGTTTGGTGGTGATGCATCTTGATTAATCTGTTGTTCAACATCACATTGTTACAAGGACATACCCTAGACATAACCATAGCCACTCTATCTGTCACTTAGTCAACATTCACTTTGTGACACCTAATAACCCCGATCCCCATTGATTAAAATAAAATTGTTGTGTTATCATACATGAGTTTATTTGTTTGGTAGTCAACGGATACATAAGCTCCTGTCACAGTCCTCTATTCTACAAGAGAATATTGGCGCGGGCACTGGGCATTGTCAATCATCCGAATAGTTCTGCTATTTACGGTGCAATGTATTGTAGTTAAAATAAGGTTTTAAGTAGCGATTCATCTGTTTATCTCAGTGTCACATTCTCCGTGAAGTGTCACTATGTGGCCTGGGTATGTAATAAAGTTGTCACAATGGACACGTCAAACCGTGGCTATAGGAAGTCATCCCCAGTGGCAATTATTCCATGTGCATACATCATTCAGCTTGACAAATCTAGCAATGTTATGTTATGTTATGTTATGTTATGTGACAGATCTATCAATGCTATGTTATGTAATGTTATGTTATGCTTTTGTTATGTCGAACTACACCACTGCTCATTGAGCATTCCCGTAACGTCATACTGTAACATCAACTAACTCTTGATACATTGAGAAAACCTGAGAGTTGCATAGCTAAAAAAAACCTTTTAGCTGAAATCCTAAAGGCAAAAGAATCGAAAGAAGACCGAAAATCACACGGAGGAAAGAAGTAGAAACCAGAAATGACTATTATGGAAAATGGCTGGACCTGCATGTGAGAGCTAGGGAGAGGACGAGTTTGAATTAGTTGGTTGAGGTTCTTTGCCACGATCGGGTATAAAGAACGAAAAAAGAACAAGAAGATCGTCAGTACACTCCAGACCAAAAGCCCAGATGGAGCAGAGTTCACATCAACAGTCAAACGGTCAGTCAAATAATGTAGTTTCCACAATGAATATTAACAGCCATGGATTTGACATTTCTGACAGACTGCTGTTCGTCCAAATCTTGTCTCTGTCTTTCCACTTGTATCTTTGCCTACTTTATGCTGCACTCGGTTTTCCCCTCCAAACGTAAGGTAATATTTATTGTCGAGTAGGATTTTTAAAGTCTGAAGACGAGAGTGTGTCTAAATAAAATTCGCTATATTTGAATTGTTCGTTATGATTGTAAATTTACGCATTATCCTTCCATAAGTCTTCTTCTGCTTCTTCTTCATTTGCTATTCGTCTATTCCACCATGAGTCTCGAACAGGACGGCCCACTTGAAGTCTTCACCATTCCTTTCCCCAGCGTTAGTCTAGAAGTTTCGATTTTGTGGACCGTTTTTTTTAAAAGATCTGTCTGTCTGCCTGCCAGCCTGCCTGCCAGCCTGCCTGCCAGCCTGCCTGTCCTGTCTGTCTGTCTGTCTGTCTGTCTGTCTGTCTGTCTGTCTGTCTGTCTGTCTGTCTGTCTGTGTCGAAGTCAGGGCAGTATTGCAGGACATGCTATGGCACTGGTTCTCAACTTTTTTTTGGTCCATGCACCCCTTCACCATATGTTCAGAATGTCATCCCCCCTTTCGTATTTCCTCCCTATAAATTCCCCCCCCCCCCCCCCCCCACACACACACAGTGTGCGTAAAAATGGAAGCTAACTTTAATAACACATACTAGAACAAGTCTAGACGTCTACATAAAACGTGATTTGCAGATCTACTTACGTTATAAAACGCACTTAAGAAGGGCAAGAAGTACAGAACCTTAAAGTATGGAGGGAAAACCAATATCAAGTAATCGGTTCTTGTATTAACGTGATCTTGAAATAATCTTAATATCCCCGCTGGAAATCCTAAAATCCCACCCCCACCACCCCCCGGGGGGGGGGGGGAGGAGGGAGAATTCCCTACCATTTGAGAACCACTATGTTAATGGGCTTTGCTTAGGTGCTCCGCATTTGCAACTGGCAGAGTGGAGGTGTGTCCTGAGTCTAAAACAGTGGTTCTCAACCGGTGGGGAACTCTCCCCCCCCCCCCCCAAAGGGGAGGGGGATTTTTAGGGTTTCCACGCGGGGAATTATGATTATTTCAAGATCGCATTAATACAAGAACCAGTTACTTGATATTGTTTTTCCCTCTAAATTTTACGGTTCTGACGGTTCTGATAGATTGCGTTAGTGGTGTTTTTACCTCCCTACAGTTCTGGATTGGATAGGCTTCTTATTCTCCATTTAATTCCTATTAGAGGACATATCCTCAGTCTACTCACTTCAAGTCGTCCTATCCTCAGCTATCCCATACAGCCCCAGTCATGCCCACTCCTTATTACTAATTTCTGTTTCCACTTCTGGCCTCCGTGTGTTTTTAGTCGTCCTCTATTTACTTTGCCCTGTGGATTCCCAGGCGGTTCATACAGACGTAAGCCTCTGCTCACACGTTATTAGTTTTCTGGGTAGTTAGATAGTTAGCTAGATAGCTAGTTAGATAGTTAGTTAATTACTTAGTTAGTGGGTTGGTTGATTGATTGGGTGGATGGGTGGGTGGGTGGTTGGGTGGGATGGTTAGTTAGTTAGTCGACAAATTATCCCTATTGCACATCGAACCATTCAGTCCATAAGTGCTCGGATCCCCTCAGTAAATACCGCAGCGTGTATCGGTCAACGACACCAGTTCTGTATTGGTTTATTAATATTCTTCGGCTTCCTGCAGAATGTTCTTGTTTGGCCACACCTCTTGCAACTTGCTGTTCTTGCAGTCTGACCATGGATGTTGATTCGCAGTCATCACTTTGTTATCGCAAACTGGCAACACTGCTTTACAGTGCGTATTACGTATTTTTGCTACCTAGATCAGTGCTCTGCAACCTTTTTCCAGCCACGTCACACTTTCATAATTTTAATTGCTGGTGACGCGCCAAAATGAAATCTTATATAATAAAATGCTATGTGTATTTATTAATTTATCCGGTGTCCTACCACAAGAAAATAATAGATACAATCATATAAAGAAAAGGGAAGGATAAAAAGCTTTTAAAAGTAACAAATAATGATTTTTAAAAAAAATAAGGTTAGCTCTGACGTAGATCAAGTTGCTTTTTTGCACTCGCTCGCTTTTGAACTCAAACGTAGTCCACACACACTATTTATAGTAGTGATGGACTGAATTTTGTGTGTAGATTAGCTTTCCCTATTAACAGTGTCCCTCGCCATCAGGTGAACCCACTCCAACTTCAGAGGTACTTGTAATTTACCTCCCCAAATCAAGGACGACAGGTCACCATTTTAGTCCAACTGTCCGGTGTAGGAATTGAACCGCTAACCTCGGCATCAGCACACCGGATGTTTAAGAACACGTGTTCTTCTTATCCATAAGACCTGCATCAAATTGCTATGACATGGCTACTGTCCCAAAGGAAATACAAATGCGTGCTGCCCATCCCATCCCATGGGACCTTTCCCATGGGATTCCAGGCCTGGTGACCCACTTCGATGACGATCGGCAACCACCAAGTGATGGTAAAACGTCCTGCCTCTGCTGGGGTCTGTAGAGAGGCGGTAGCGCAGTGGCTAGGAAACTTGCCTACCGGTTAGATGTTTATGTGTTCAAATCCTCATCGAGACTCCTTTATTGACCAGGGCTCCCAGGTGGACTCCTCCTTAAATGGGCACCTGAATTTGCTTGGAGAGTAAAGGCGGCCGACGTTATACTGACCACATCACCCATCCAGTCCCGATAGGTGTACAATATGGGGCTAGCACCATATACCTAAATGCCCCATAGAATGAAAATGGCCTTCCCCGCGTTTGACTGGAGACTGAATATTAAAAGTTGCTGCCATACTGTGCAATACATACAGCTCCAAATGGCTGGAAGTTTTCTGGAGCCGGGTTTCCGTTTTTTTTTTTTCTTCTTCACACCAGGGGTATCTGTAGCCGAGTGGTTAAGCCACCCGAGTCTGACTCCGACGGTGGTGGGGATCGTCTCCGGACTCCGTCACTCGTTTCACAAGTGCAATTTTCTCGGAGATTCCTGTGAGTTGTCGACGGAGTTACGGAGTTCGTGCTCCGTTTTCGGCAAGTCGCTCTGTGGCAAGAGATCGAGTCATATGGCATTCAACCTCATCATCATCAAGTGCCGTGCCGACTGGCGTAGGCGTTCATGACTCTCCACAGATCTCTGTCTTGGGTTTTCTGGATCAACTCTGCTGTTGATATTCCTCCATGCCACCGACGCAATCCAGCTAGCATCATTTCTCGTGGTCTGCCTCTGCCTCTCTTCCCCTCGATCTTTCCAGTTGTCACAATGTTCTCCAGCGCCTCTCTTCTCATCACATGACCAAAAAAAGCTGTTTCTCTCTCATTTAACCTCAGCATTTTTTTTTTGCAGGGGAGGGGGGGGGGGGGGGGGGTTGTGGTTTACTTGATAATATTTAGTTGAGTAGTTTGCCATTCTGAACAGCCGACGCCTCATACCATCGAAAACTACTCGTACATAAAGCTGTGTGCTTCCAAATCACATGCAGTGGAATTCGAACTCTCGACTCTGTATATCGGGGACTTATGAAACTGCGCGTCTCACTATCCCCAAGACCACAGCGCCGGTTGGTGTAACAGTTACAAGGAATAATTACGTATGCCTACCTGGAAACAACTCGTAATGTTTTAAACAGATCTGCTGAGTTGGCTGGGCCTTTCAATTAATAAATAACACGCCAGTGAGGCTCAGTTTTTGCCGCTTAAATACCGGCGGAGATGCTGAGCCGGCGACAACTTGCCTTGCTACTGTTGCACTTATTTTAAGAAACTTGCGAAACATGATACGCCCCTTTCCAATCTCTGTATTGCAACACTCCAACCTATTTCAGGTCCCTTTTGTCCCGCACACGAAATCTAAGGCGAGATAAATTAAACGCCTTAACAGGTCTCCTGTTTGCGGCCCTGTCCAGCCCATCTGTGTTCTGGTGTTCCAAGTATATCAATTTTATTCCACACAAATTCTTTATTAATCATAATACATTTTCCCTGATATCGACTTCTAACAATTCATGTTCCCATCCGTATGTTCTTTGTTAGCCCAATGGACACGCTTTCTATAGCTGTGAGCTGCTATTACTCTAATTTGTTCAGTTCCCCAATTGATTTCATTGGCCTGGCAAACTCGCCATTAGATCTGAGTGACTCATTTTCTAGAGCTATGTTGGGTGTCTTGGGATGAACATTGTGGGACTGTTCAAGAGGCTAACTGGCTAGAGCAATGCAGAGGCAGCAGTAAGAAGCCTATGGCAAAATACCAGTAAACAAATCAAAGTGGGCAGAGTACAGTGGGTGAAGGATCGTGATGTGATTACTGGAAACAGCCGGTATCAGCAACACCCAAGGAGATTATGAACATGGAGGAGTCCTGACAAACTTGTCGGATTGATTACATCCTCATCAATAGAAGATTTCGAAGTGCCTTACAAGTCACAAAATCTATATAAAAATGCAGACTGCTATAGCGACATAGATTAATCATAAGCAATACACATATACAATTAAAGACAATTAATATACATCAAGAAACACAAAATTTGACCCCTGGGCACTGAGGAGTAAGGAGATAAAAGATAGTTAGTTAGTCGCGGTTCCAACTTCACGGCAACGGGTCGTCCCCATATTGCCCCGTTCCTGTGCCAGTGAATATCACACAAAATTATCCTCACTGCCCCATGTGAACAATGGAATAGGCAGGAGTGTCGGCAAGCCAACAGCCCGCACAGGTACACTGTGCATAATGCCGCCGCCAGAATGCCAACACAAAAGTCCTCCACGAAAAATACAGTTCATCGTCGATGGAAACGGCAGTCACCAGAAAGACTTCATTGATCCGGGTTTTATCCCATTTGGCTCGGTCTCTTTCCGCAGGGCGACCCACTGAAAGCGCTGCCCAAAGAACGAACTCCGTATCTCCATCGACGACTCCCAGGAGTCTCCTGAAAAATGCACTCGTGAAGATAAAAAATAAATTCAACGTATTGATAAAGAACAAACTTGATACATTGATCCATCTGGAAATTATAATTCAAGATGTCAGTGCCCAATGGGAAATATTGAAGAACTCAGTCAGCCAGGCTGCAAAAACAACTATCACAAATCTGAAGATGATGGGGCGTAAAAATGGATGACGGAAGACATCTTAAAACTCATGAAAATTAGAAGAAATAACGACAATAACCATGAAATATATTAAGAAATTCATAGAGAAAATCAGAATACTCTTAACCATATGAAATCTGGCAAGACCCCTGGTCCAGACAACATCTCAACAGAAATGATCACTGCCATAGAAGAATGTGGAAGAGATCAAGTCACCAGACTGCTGAACACAATATATGTTACTGGAGATATACCTCCTAAATTATGTAATTATATATTTATTGCAATCCCGAAGAAATCAGGAACCTTAGAATGTAATCAATATCGAACAATTAGTATAATGAGCCACATCACAAAGATTTTGCTAAGAATTATCATGCAAAGAGTTAGGAAGAAAATACAACCCGAAATAGGAGAAGAACAATGTGGGTTTGTAGAAGGCAAGGGCACAGTAAATGCTGTGTATGTGCTGAGAACATCAATTGTATGTTCTATAGAAGTAAATAAAGACTTACATCTTTGCTTTATTGACTACACAAAGGCTTTCGATAAAATAAGACATGTCAACATGATGGAGATGCTTGCAGATCTGCAAAAGGATGGGAAAGACCTTAGACTCATAAAAAACATAAAAGGGGCATTCATTTGAAATCCGTTCGTGCCGCACAGCGCGTAATTGCGTACGTTGAACATGATCATGTCATAGTCATGTGATAAGTACTGACCAATGAATAAAAGAGCACGTGCTTATTGTCCCATGATGCATAGGTTCTGTTTCTTACCGTTGAGAAAATGGCCGGGTTAATCCAAAATCCGTCCAAAGAGCGGTGATTCAGTTTCTTTCATTTGAAGGATGTCGACCAATGGACATTCATCGAAGAATGCAGCAGCGTACGGTAACAAATGTGTGTCCAAGACACCAATGACAGACTGGGAACGAATGTTTCGGAAAGGACGTCAGTTCACGATAGATCTTCGACGGCCGGTTCAAGCGCATATTGTTGCAACAGAAAAAAAAAAACATCGCCAAAATTGATGCAGCAGTACCGATGAACCGTTGTCGAAGCATACGTTCACTAGTGAAAGAATTTGATGTGTCATTTGGCACAATTCAAAAGTTTGTTCATAAGACACTGCAATATCAGAAGGTGTGTTCATAGTTGGTACCACTGGTGTTGACCGACCACCAAAAAGAGGGACACATGGGATGGTGTTTGAACCACTTGCTGCGTTACAGAGTGGAGGGTGATGCATTTCTCTTCCGCATAGTGGCAGGCGATGGATAATGGTGTCACCACTTTGAGCCGAGCAGCAAAAAAGAGAGCATTCAATGGAAGCACGATGGATCACCAAAAGCCAAATAATTCAAGTTACAGGTTTCTGCTGGTGAGGTTATGCTGAGCGCATTTTTTGACCATGAAGAGCTATTGTTGGCTGACTTTAAAGAACCTGGTGTCAACATCAACTCTTCTTCTTCTTCTTCGTTCATCGGAGTTTTTTTTTTCTTTTCCGGACGTGATTGCGTTGTGAATCTTTACAGCAGAGCTGCGTTCTTGCGCCGTTAGGCCGACACATCCGACCTTTGCGGGAATTTGTTGACCGGGTTAACCTTCCCGGGAGTTTCGTAAGACGTTTGACTCTCACTGTTGTGGTGTTATTCCCGCATTCCAGCTGGCCCATTTAGAACAGCCAAAGACATAACGGTCAGCCCTACAAGGTAAGTCAGGGGCAGACCATGGGCATTCCCCGCCATCCAAGGAGGCTTCCATACTTGCAGAGCCGACACATAGCACTCTGGTACTGGGCTCACCCAAGGAATCGTCACGTCCTGCAAATGGCTGCTTAGCCTCACTTCCGTATATTGGGCCCTCCGTTCACCACAGGCTGTCCTCCGGAAACCAGAAAATGCAGTCTGCGGATAACATCCACACAGTGAGCTTTCGATTCGGACTTTCCACGTAATGGATTTGCTATCCAAGCAATATTCCATTTCGTACCACTAGGACATTTTTTCCACCTTTGATGACGCCCACATAGTGAGCTATCAATTCGGACTTAAGAGCAGCACGCCACATGTCAAATGCCATATTCCAGTACTGGCTTCACCCGTCCAGTATATAACTTCTTGAGAACTTTCTCATCTGCTCCCCACGTTATACCAGCAAGTTTTTTCGTGATTGCCATTCTTGGCCTTGCTCTTGTTCGATTTTTCTCAACCTGTGTCTTCCATGTCAGGCGACGATCAAAGGTGACTCCCAGATAGTTTGGATTTTCTTCATGGCGCAATATTTTCCCATTCTTCTTCTTCTTTTCGTTCATCCGGAGTGATTGCGGTGTGTCTGTTAAGCGCCCTTGGGCCGAAACCCGTAGGCCAACACATCCGGCTACAGCGTGCTTTTTTGACCAGGTAGCATTCCTGGGAGACTCTCACTTTTGTGGTACCATCTACAACCCAGCTGGCCAAGTTGGAACGGTCGAAGGCAACGGTCATCCCTCAAATGAAGGCAGGGACAGTCCATTGCATTTTCCGCCATCCAAGGTTGCTTCCATAGTTGCAGGGCCGGCACATAGCGCCCTGGTGCTGGGCTCACCGAGGGAATCCCGCTCATGGCTGCTTTAAATCCTCACTTCAATTTATTGGTCATTTCGTTTGCCCCGGGCCATTCCCGCACAAACCAGACAGGTTTGCAGACGGTATCCACTCAGCGAGTTTTCGGACATGTGCTTGTCGTTGCGCCCGTCAGAGCTGTTCCAGGCACGACAGACATTCGGAAAACTACCTAGTCAGAGCTGTTCCGAACAAGAGCGGCATTCGGAAACTAGGTAGTCAGAGCTGTTCCTAGCACGAGAGACATGCGGACGAGACATTTCACTCGGACGTAATTGCGTAGTGTCAATTTTTAGTTTGCCACCCGTAGGACGACACTTCCGACTTCCGGCGGGCATTTTTTAATGAGGTTAGCCTTCCTCTGGTTTCGAGGCACGTTAGACTGTTGTGATGTCGCCCTCATCTCAGCTGGTCAAGATAGAACGATCAACGACATCGCGGTCGGCCCTCAAGGGAAGGCAGGGGCAGACCATGGGCATTCCCTCGCTATCCAAGGAGGCTCCATAATTGCAGAGCCGGCACATATTGCTCTGAGACTGGGCTGACCCGAGGAGTTGCCACGTCCTGCTCATGGCTGCTTTAGTTCCTCACTTCCATGTGTTGGGCATATCGCTTGCCACTGGTCGCTCAAGCACACACCAGGAGCGGTCAGACTGCGAGCGACATCCACTCGGTAAGCTTTTGCTTTTGACTTCGGACCACGCAATAGGTTCGCTCGCCGTGCGTTCCATTTCGCGTCATTGAGACGTTCTTCCACTTTTGTCTACACTCTCTATGAGTTAGATACAGACAGTTTTCGTAACCATTTCCTTCGACTGGGGCACTTTTCTGACTTTTTGTACTCGCTCACGAGGTAGGCTCAGCACCTTACCTTCGTGCAGCACTGAACGAGAAACGGCCAGGCTCTCTCATCCGGGAATCCCTCATATCCCCCAGCTGAGAGCCTTCGAACATGTATCAGACCTGAGCATGTAGCTTGCTTAGTATCTCGCCCCTATTTTTCGGTAGGTGGGGATCGGCCCGGCTCTCAGATCCGAGGGTTTGTGGCTGCCACAGCCCTCGACAGGGAGCCTTAAGAGTTTTGTCCGGACCAAGAACTTCTGCCTTCGTGCACCTGATTTAAATTTTTGACTGCTATCCTCAGTCTAACCTGCAGAGCAGCAGGTTGCGTCTCTCTTAGTCTGGTCCCTATCCAATATGCTGTCCGATATGTAGTTTTTCATCCATCGGCAAGCAAATGGGGACGATGGGACACGCAAGCTCCCCAACCACGGCAAGGTGGAGACACATCGGGGGAGATTTTCCCATTCAATACCAGCTTAGGTTGCTAAGTTTTATTTGAGAGGGAGAACACTGTGCATGTTGATTTCTCCTCCCTTATCTTCACTAGCCATGATTTTGACCAGTCCTCTAGCGCTAATAAGGCTTGCTGTATTCTGCTGTTAGCTGTACTAATATATTCTTCAGATGTCCATATGGCTAGGTCATCTGCAAAGGAGGATGTGTGTACTCTCGTTGGAAAATTTTATGTGATGCCATTTATATATGCTAGGAATAATGTTGGTGAAAGAACTCCTCCTTGGGGGACACCTTGCTCCAACAGCATCATTTTGCTTGTATGTCCTTGTACTTTTTTCCTGGCAGTTATGTTCTCAAGGTAGTGACTGATTCATTTATTCATTTTCCCACAAACATGCAATTTTTGCAGTTTTACTTTCAGTCCTTCCTTCCATACTTTATCAATTGCATTTTCTAAATCTATCCAGACCGCTAGTGTGTGCTTTTTCTCTTGGAAGGCATCCTCTATTTCCTGAGCTATATAGGTTATTTGATCTTCAGGAAAAAAGGCTGCAAATGCACTAATGGAACACTATGCCAGTGCAAACCACATTGATATTACAACCGAACAGAAGAAAGCAATCAAAGAAAAACAGATACATCATAGTAATACAGAGACAGCAGCAGAATATATTATGGCAAATCTAACAATGGAAGAAATGGAACAGGCAATGAATACCCTAAAAAAGAAGACATCACCAGGAAAGAATGGTATCACAAATGAAATGCTAATAGGACTAGGCACTAAGGCAAAAGAGAAATGCTAGCAGTCCTAAATTACAGCTGGAAGAGAGGAATAGTCCCACAGGCATGGAAGGAAGCTATTCTAATAGCAGTCCCAAAGAAAGGAAAAGACCTGGAAGAACCAAATGCTATCAACCTATCAGTCTACTTAGCTGCGTAGGAAAATTAATGGAACGCATTATCAATGGCAGGCTAACATGGCATCTGGAAGAAAACCAACTCTTAACACCACACCAAGCAGGATTCAGAAAGTACAGATCAGATCCACTGAAGATCAAATAACCTATATAGCTCAGGAAATAGAAGATGCCTTCCAAGAGAAAAAACACACACTAGCGGTCTGGATAGATTTAGAAAAAGCATTTGATAAAGTATGGAAGGAAAGATTGAAAGTAAAACTGCAAAAAATGCATGTTTGTGGAGAAATGTACAAATGGATCAGCCACTACATTGAGAACAGAACTGCCCGGACAAAAGTACAAGGACATACAAGCAAAATGATGCTGTTGGAGCAAGGTGACCCACAAGGAGGAGTTCTTTCACCAACATTATTCCTAGAATATATAAATGAGAATCACAGAAAATTTTCCAGCCAAAGTACACACATCCTCCTCTGCAGATGACCTAGCCATATGGACATCTGAAGAATATATTAGTACAGCTAACAGCAGAATACAGCAAGCTTTATTAGCGCTAGAGGACTGGTCAAAATCATGGCTAGTGAAGATAAGTGAGGAGAAAACAACATGCACAGTGTTCTCCCTCTCAAATAAAGCTCAGCAACCTAAGCTGGTATTGAATGGAAAAGTATTGCGCCATGAAGAAAATCCAAACTATCTAGGAGTCACCTTTGATCGTCACCTGACATGGAAGACACAGGTTGAGAAAAATCGAACAAGAGCAAGGCCAAGAATGGCAATCACGAAAAAAATTGCTGATACAACGTGGGGAGCAGATGAGAAAGTTCTCAAGAAGTTATATACTGGACGGGTGAGGCCAGTACTGGAATATGGCATTGCAGCTTGGGCAACAGCAGCTAAGTCAAACTTTAACACAAAAAAGTAGAGTCCAAAATCAAGGAATGCGAATCATAACTGGAAGCCTGAAGACAACGCCTATTAATGAACTAGAAAAGATCACTTGTTTACAAACAATGCAGGACAGAAGAGATAGCAGAGCCCAGCAACAAGCAGAAAAATTCTGAAGATTGACAGACCACACTATGTATAACAGGTTTAATGGTTTTGGAAAGGGAAGACTGAAGCCTAGCAACTTTGTAGAAACTGCATAACGAACGATTAGGGCAGATCCCATACTTAACATATCAACAGTCAAACCCATTTACAATGCACACAAGTTCCCTGCTTGGAGACAGCAGCAACTGCCTGAGATGATAGAAAACATTCCTGGTGTTGAGAAAAAGAACACTCAGAATGAAACCGAAAGAAGAAAAATAACCCTAAACTACATAAAAGAACATTACCCAAGCAGCAATTGGACCCATGCATATACAGATGGATCAGCCAAAAATCCAATAGAAAATGGAGGAGGAGGAATTCTCCTAAATTTAAAAAATGGAATGAAAAAAAACAGTCAGTGGCAACTGGAAAATTTTCAAGTAACTTCAAAGTGGAGGTAGAGACTTTGAAAACTGCAGCAGAAATACTCTTGATGGAGGAAAATAAAGAGAAGCAAATAACTATCTTCACAGATGCAAAGTCAGCTGTCTCAATACTGAAGAGCAAAAACGGCACAGAACTAGCTGACCTAAGAGCAGCACTCCATGGTATATGCCAGAAATCCAAAAAAGTTGTAATACAGTGGATCCCATCACATTGCAGTATACCTGGAAATGAAGAGGCTGACAGACTAGCAAAAGAGGGCGGACGACTACCACAGCCTGACATGGACATAACCTATAATGAGGCAAAGAACCAAATGGGAATCAGAGCATCTAGGCCACCAGAAGGATGATGCATATTACAAACTCGACCGGAGAGAACAAGTAGCAATCTTCAGACTCCGGACAGGACATAACAGGCTGAAATACCACTTCTTCAATAAACTAAAGATAGGAGATACCGATGAATGTAATTGTGGAACTGGTAAAATGAACATTTGCTGCAGGAGTGCCCAATATATTCAGAACAGAGACAGATATTTTGGCCCACACCTGCTTCATTTGAGGACAAGCTCTATGGAGATATCAACAAGCTCAAGTTGACTGCAGCTTACTTTAACTACATTCAGGTTGACATTTGAAGGTGCATAAAGAAGTATTTAGGCTGCCACACTTCATACCACAGGTATGTCGGTAACAAAAGCGTCCCAGAGGCATGAAATGGAATATTGCTTGGATAGCAAATCCATTACGTGGAAAGTCCGAATCAAAAGCTCACTGTGTGGGCTTCATAAAAGGTGGAAAATTCGTGTCCTTGTGGCACGAAATGGAATATTGCTTGGATAGCAAATCCATTACATGGAAAGTCCAAATCGAAAGCTCACTGTGTGGATGTCATCTGCAGACTGCATTCTTCTGGTATCCAGAAGTACAGCCTATGGTGAACGGAAGGCCCAATATACGGAAGTGAGGCTAAGCAGCCATGTGCAGGACGTGACGATTCCTTGGGTGAGCCCAGTACCAGAGCGCTGTATGCCGGCTCTGCAAGCATGGAAGCCTCCTTGGATGGCGGGGAATGCCCATGGTCTACCCCTGCCTTCCCTTGAGGGTTGACCAGTATGTCTTTGGCTGTACTATATGGGCCAGCTGGGATGGGAGATAACACGACAGTGAGAGTCAAACGTCCTAAGAAACCCCCGGGAAGGTTAACCCGGTCAACAAATGCCCGCAGAAGTCGGATGTGTCGGCCTAACGGCGCAAGAGCGCAGCTCTGCTGTAAACAGGCACAACGCAATCACGTCCACAAAAAAAAAAAACTCCGGATGAACGCAGAAGAAGGAGAAGAATGCCTACGGCGACTTGTTCTGACCAACCCATGGTGCATAATTCATTCAAAATGAATACTTTGTTTAATTCTACCACACCTGTTAATGTTTCTTTCATGCTTTTGTAATAGAGCCATTGGAATAGGTTTCAAATGAACGTCCCTAATATATTGGAAACAACAAGCTGCCATAAAGATAGATAATGAAGTAGGTCAATATCAGCCTATTAAGAGAGTTGTGAGACAGGCATATGTAATGTCTCCAGATCTTTTTTCCCTTGTACAGTGAAAGTATTTTCAGAAATGTTGACGATATGAAAGGAATCATCATTGGGAGACATAACACCAATAACATTAGATATGCAGATAATGCAGTATTGATTGCAGGCAATGAGCAGGATCTGCAACATTTAGTAGATGCGATTATTGCACACAGTGAACAACTTGGGTTTGAATTAAATTGTCCGGGAAGGTTAACCCGGTCAACAAATGCCCGCAGAAGTCGGATGTGTCGGCCTAACGGCGCAAGAATGCAGCTCTGCTGTAAACAGGCACAACGCAAGAGATTAGAATAAGAATCATCATGGTGAAGGCAGCCTTTTGCGAGAGGAAATACATACATACCAATAAAAAGATGTCACTTGCAACGGGAAAAAGAGTGTTGAAGTGCTACATAGAACCTGTGCTTTTGTATGGATGTGAAGTGTGAACATTGAGAAGACAAGCTGAAAAACATCTGATGGCTGTGGAAATGTGGTTTCTGAGGAAAATGCAAAGAATATCACGTTATGAGGAGAAATAAATTGGAGAACTTGGTGACAGCTGGCAAGATCGAGGGGAAGAGAAAAGGGAAGGGCAGAGAAGTAATTACCTGGATAGCTTGGCCGCGTTGTATGGTCAAAACAAGAAACCACTGAGCTGATCCACGATCTGGTGATCGAGTGAGATGGCAAAACATGACTGCACACGTTTCCCGGCATGGCACATGATGATGATGATGATAGTGTCTTTTACATCTAGTGCTGCAGGATTCCGCTTTCTTTATCTCAGATCGAAATGTGAAAGGATAGAAAAGATGTCTCAAACTGTTGCAGCAACTGGATTCCATTCTTTCCCAGGATCGAAATTTGTGGGCTTGAGTGGGCCAGACTGCCAAAATCTGAAAATGAACTGGGAACATTTAGATCTTCAGGCTAATGCTTCCCCAACCATACTTGTTAGGCTGCCCTACAGAGGTAATGGGTGATCAAACTTTCAAGGTATCCCCCAGACAGAGACTGCCGTTGAGGTGTGAATTCTTAGGCCTTCACATATTGATTGATTGAGGAATCGACATCACAGCATTCGGGGCATTCCCATAAGCGCTCTGTCCCCATCCTCAGCAGCCAGCGAAGAGTTCCAACACCAATAGTTATCAGTTATCAGTTGGGGTATCTTCGTTGCACTCCGGACATGTCCATAGGTGCTCAGATCCTCCCCCCAGCATATTCATCAGCGTCCGGTGGCTAATAGTGCCAGTTCTGTGTTGGTTGACGAGGCGCTTTGTTTTCCCGATGTACCTCTCGCGTCTGGCTGTGCCGATTCTTACTCCCAGGTCTTTCATCCTGGACTGCGATGTGGAATCACTGACGTCAAAGTCCTCTGTTCTCGCCATATCTTTAAGGACGTTAATAACATCGGCACGATCCATGGGCTGGCCATCTACAGGGGGTGCAGAGCCAGCCAGTTTGTCAGCTCGTTCATTTCCCTCGACTCCCGCATGTCCCGGGACGAAGATGAAGGTGACTTTAAGGACAACAGACTTCCGCAGCGATTCAGTCCACTGTCTACGTACAGATCCAGCTTCGACCTTCTGAATCATGCTCATTGAATCACTTAGTACACACACGTTGGTATAATGCTGTGATTCCAGCCATATGAAAGCCTGTGTAACTGCCATCACCTCCATCGTCATGCTGCTCGTGGTCATAGAGTGGGCACCACTGGATTCTTGAACGGTTCGGCCCGCTGAACGGGCTGTAAATGCCCACGCACTTCTCTGCTGCTTTACAACAGATCCATCTGTATAGATGAGCACTTCGGGGCTATCTGAGTGTTCATAGATGAGCGCGTTAACCTCTGCATTGACAGCGGCAGGGTTCTGCTCTCTGCACCGTCTGTCGAGTGTGATAATGCAGGAGAAAGTGCACTTAAAAGCTGGAGGCACCGGCACCCATTCCTTGCCGGGGTTGATACTGGTAAGACTGCAGACCTGTCTGACGACATCTTCCGCCCGACCCATCCATGATTTGCCCCTCTTTAGCCTGTCACCCTTTTCTCTGAATATAGCGTCATGCAGAGGGTGTTGCTCATCTGCACTTATTTTTAAGTATGCACGAGCTCTCCAGATCTTGATCCTGTGTTCCATTGTCGGGAAGTCAAGGAGGTATCTCATTGCTACACAGCTGGTGTCTCTCGTGCAGCCCAAAATGATGCGCATGGCTTCGTTTTGTACCTTTTCAAGTCTTCCAATCTGTGTAGGGCTGACAGTGAGGATGGCAGGGCATACTCGATGCGTGAAAGCACAAGTCCTTGGAACAGAAGTATTAGCAGTCTTTGCTCGATATTGGCAGTCGCCATGACTCTCATTGCTGACAAACCTTTTCGAGCCTTCGTTATGACATAATCGACATGATCTCTGAAGGACAGGCTACGATCACGCCTCACGCCAAGATGTGTTCATTGACTGGGTTCTACTCAAACTGCTCCCATCCATTCTTACTGCCGGCAGGTCTGTTTTCACAATATGGTTGTTTAGTGAGAACCATGTAACCGTTGCCTTTGCAGGGTTGACAAGGGCATCGGCATCAGCACACCATGAGGAAATTCGATCTAGTTCGCCCTGCATATCATTGGCAACCGCCTGTCTATCTCGACCCTGTCGATACACGAGGATGTCGTCAACGAATGACAGAGTCCTACCCCTCCCGTCCAACTGTTGTTCAGTGATCGGCACCGTATACACGTTGAATAGCACTGGTGACAGTGGTGAACCCTGCGGCAATCCTGGACATATCGTTATCGGCTCAGCAGACCAACTCCCGCATCTTAGCACCACCTTCCTTTGGAGCAGAACTGCAGCTATCCATCGTACAAGGTGAGGGTGCACTTTCAGTCTGAGGAGGGTTTGCATCAAGTGCTCGAAAGATACTCTGTTATATGCGTCCTCTAAGTCTATGGCGGCCGCACATGTCTCACACACCAATAGTATCAGTAGCGATCTGATTATATGTCCGTCTCGCCTTTCCTCTGTGCGTTGAGCGTCAGCCAGATCCCCTCATCACTCCTCGCTGTCTCATTCTTGCCAGATCACGATAATCCATTTGCTCCTCCGAGGTGTACACGTGCTCCCACAAGGCCGCAACCATGTCTGCCTTAGTCATTTCTCCACCAAGTTCTGCAGAGCCAGCCAATCTGTCCCAAGAAAATCCTAACCTGCACAGTTCGCGGCGACTGCACTAGCCAAGCGGCCTTACTTCCTCAGGCCCAAAAACCCCCCTGCCATACACCGCATACATCTTTGATAGCTGATGTTTCTGATACAGAAAGTTCTCTGTTTTGCATTCCTATTACTACAATGTAAAACAGTTGCTGCAGATCTTGCACATTGCCAGCTATCGGTACTGTGTTATCTCCATGATTCAGATTATTTATAACCTGTCAACGAATACAATCAATAAATCAAAGCCATATCATGGACAGCAAGAAAAACCGTGCTGGTAGCCATTCATGTTAATGGCTAAAGTAAACTTTTCACACAAAACTTTGCAAATTGGAGAGATTTGAAAGTGATAAAATGTGACAAATGACAAACACAGAAGAAATGTAACAATTTAGCCGGTTAAGATTGTGCAGACATAAAAGAACACAAAATCAGCCTTACAAAGAACATATGGGCCTGACAATATCAATATGCTATTACATTCCCTATGGTGTTTTTGTTGCTTGTCCACCCTTTCCAAAGAGTACTGTTTTGTCATTTCTCAGTCCAAGAGTGGGGTCAGGGCTGCTGATTAGACCAAACTGATCCAGGAAACATCAGCTACTATAAGAGTCCAGGAATGCCCAATGTCAATCAGACGAGGTAACTTCCCCTGAGATGTTCATATGCTACCTCTCTGTGTAGCAGCCTGAATTCTTCAGTACCCTAAAGCTGCCTTGCCAGCTGAGATTTGATACACCAAGCACAACGATCAGCAGCAATATTCTCAAAATTGTCAACTTGAAAGTTCTTCAGTTTGTCAGCTGCAACACTCTTGCCAGAAACATACTAGTCCAACAAAGACAGACAGAAGACAATGTACTGACACACTTGTGGATAACTTGAATTTTTATTGTCTGAAAACTTCACGACATAAACAAACGTAGAAAAAGCATGACATTAAAAGCAGAAACAATATTAATGTACGGTCTTATCTAAGTTTGCAACTCTTGACAATATGTTAGATTACACAAACTATAACACTTCCTGACATGTTCTTACCACCACCAGGGTTTTATCTATCACACAGACAGCACTGACCCAGGAAGTTCTGTAATGGCATGTAACTGTATCAGTAAATGCCAATATGAATCTCTTCATTTATAAACCCAGACATTTCCCTTCAGAGCTAGACTACTACCATCATGTCAGTTTGACAACTGCACTTTCATATATCTTTGAGACCATGTACCTTTCATGTCATGAAACCATTCTATGCTCAATACAGAAGCAAACTGGGAGCTGTTGAACTTCAATGTTACAGCAAAGTTCTTAGAATATTCTGGACCAAGAAGAAGAACAATACTGACGTTTGACCAGAGCCTATCTGAACATCGAAGAAACACAGGCTCACAATCATGTCTGGGAAACAAATACTATGGTCACATGAAATGTCACAGTAACTTGGCAAGAACAGTCATGCAAGGCAGTCTCTGAAATAACAGGCAGGGCCCACCAGTATGGAGATGGACATAGGTTACTGCAGACAAATGTCATGAAAGTGTTTCAGGCAGGGGAGATGGCCAGAGATTGAGACACTTTTTGGCAGGTCATGATGAGAGCAATGTTCTGCACAGGGCTTTTTACATGATGATATGTTTTTAATGAACCTATACATTTGCCTTCACAGGTGAACTGTCTATAACAACCCTGCTCCCCTGGCTGCAGTCACTATCCAACCTTCCCAGCATCAGACCATTTACACCGACTTCCAACACAGATCTTTTCACCAGAATAAACATCTAACAGATATTTTAAAAAATGACCAGAAATAACCCAAACACTTTAACAAACAACAACTACACCTTAAACAACAAAGCATATGAAGAATGAGCCAGAACAAAAATGGGGTCGTGTGTTTGAAACAGTCTGTGTAACTTCAACATAAATGGGATCGGTGTATGAAACAGTCCATGCAACTTCAACATAAATTGACAATGATTCACCAACATTAACCACTTCCGCAATGATTCTATGATTACAACCTCATTACTTGGGAGTAATAGTAGTACATTTTTTATGTATAGTAAATATGACAAATGACATTAACAATTCTTTCAGTGAGACACATACAAAAACAATGAATGTTTGCTTCTTGTCTACTGAACATAATATTCAATAAAAGAAAATGTATATATTTACATCATCAGATAACCTTGATTAACTAAATAAAAGGTTGCTGCCTGCTTCCACGCAGATTTAACGCTTCTTGCTGCTTCCTGCGGATGACAAGCGTGAGGAGCATCTAGAAGAGGGTACTCTTTCTTCCTCATCCTGTCAAAGTCACAAACAGAAGACAACCATCACTATCAGATATGGAAATTTTACATATACAAATCTAAATCACAACTATGTCCCATCAGCATTGTTGTCACAAATAAGTAAAGACCCTATGATCTGCCACTGCATTTGGCTGAGGGTTGAACATTCACATACTAAAAATCAAACCAGTAGTATGTAGAATCACTGACTGAATCGTCTGAGCAGCTTCTGACCTACTTAGTGGATTACATTAAGGACTTTAACAAGCCAAGCATTGTGTTTATATGACTCTCACAAGTGGCGTGGCTTTTTAATACAATAAAAACATAATGGAGACGTGTGCAGTTGCAACACATTAGATAATGCTGGACATAATAAATGTAAATAATGCTAAGAGAGTAAACACACACTGTACTGATCAATCAAGGTTTTAACAAAAAGCAGAGACAGAATGAAAGAACAAAGGACAGCTACTAGAAATTAATTCCAAACTGAAATGTGACAAATTTTACTTCTCAATCTAACATGCCATCTTGAAATATTTCATATTTTTGCTGTAATTCTCTGGCTGATACAAAGGGGAGGTGGTCGTGCGCTTGCGGGACCGAGTGAAGAAGGTGGGGGAACAGATTGAGAACTGGTGTGTGGAAAGGATGAGATTGCGGGAGATCGGCAGGGGTTCTGGAAGAATCTCAAAAGTGAGAGGGAAGACCAGAAGAACTTTAAATCAGATACGGTGGCAACGATTAGTAGTATGACTCTTCGCTGGCTGTTGAATAAGGGGATGGAGCACGTATGGGAATGTCCTGAGTGCAGTGATGTCGGTTCTTAGCTTAACTTAACTCTCTGGCTGATGTACCAAGTGAAAACACACATTCAAATTGAATACAATATTAAAGGAGGCATAAGAATGGCTCAGTTTCCAGTATTATAAGTACAGGACCCTTTAATATGCCTAGCGGTGCAATAAACATGTGGTGCTAGACCCATAATTCTGTAGACCAGCTGGCACTCGGTGGCTGACAAGATAAGTATCTCGATGGCCGCCTTGACTTTCCAAGACATGTCCCGGTACACATTTTAGGCAAGATCGATCTGGGAGCCAGGTTAATTTTTAAAAACTCAAACCCGCCGCGAGCAGATGGAACCATGATCACAGGTCAGTGTCCAGACCTAATGCTACCATAGCTTGCTTAAAGTATTCACTACTGTGAATAACCAGATGGAACTGTGCCATGCCCTAAACAAGGCCTGTATAAAGACAGCGGGGTCCCTCAAGCTAAGTATTGCACCCCTTTGAGGTAGTTATCTGCTCAATTGTACCACTACCCCTACCCCGTTCAACATAAAAGAGAAGTTATATAGTGGCTGACCATGGTTTTACCCACACAGGATATTTATTTGAAAGTGATTGTTGTTCAAAGGAGGTTGTTTTCTTTTAATCTCCTCCTGATATGACTAATGGCTATCAACAGAACTTTAATTAAAATGCCATGGTTCTAACAAAGCACAAATGCGTCGAAGACAAGCATAAAAAAGTATGCAGTAGTGTTTGGAGCTAACTCTCAGTAACTAAAACACCATCACCACACATTGACTTGTAACCCCCACATGACCAAACAGCTACCGTAATAGAATGAGTCAGCCAAGAACATGGAGTGCCTGGATGCAGTCACTATTCAACAAACAGTTGTTTGGGAAAATAATAAAAACTCAAAGTGTGAAATGAGTACAGTAAGAACACGCTCTTATAAGAATATCAGCAGAAAAATCTACTCTGAAACAATGGCCACATGATCATGCTTCTGCAAATCCCAAACTGCATGTATCAATTCGTGTGCTGAGATCTTTCCTTGCCATGACAAGAGGCTCAAGGATCATCTCTTGGTGTCTTTCCATAAATCTTTGCAGCTGTCACAACATGTTCCAGCTTTCCTTTAAACATGTGGTCAAAAACTGATGACTGCCTCTTTCTGATGTTTGTGATATGTTGTGCGATGTACCTTAACCTCTTTCAAAACATTTAAATTACTCCCAGCATTCTACTATAAAACTATATTTCTGAGGTCTCAAGGAATTTGTGTTCAAATGTCCAGGATTAACAGCAATATGTTAAAACTGGTCCTAAGTAGCATGCAAGAATTCTTCTTCTGGCTTCCAATGACAGGGATTTATTGTGTAAGGTGTTCTTTTATAAAATGTAAATTTTGCTTGTCCTATTCTGTTCTTTATCTCTGTGATATATCTTCCATCTGTTATCCATATGCCTAGATAATTCAATTTCTATACTTGCCCAATATTAATACCACTAACTGTACATTTAGGCATGATCTGCTACTATAATTATGCCATTACTTTTTCTGTCATTCTGTTATTCAAGCTGGAACCCATTTTTCCCACTTTCAAATACAATACAATACACTAATATGTAAATGTAAATGTGAAGCATGCACCAGTGATAAAATATGTACATATATACAACAATTATACTGATCAATATATGTTAAGAAAACTGAAAAATATTACTGATACTCATGCAAATAATATACACATATATGCCCTCCTACTTCCAAGATTCTTCCCTTTGTTTTCAACTAGCCTATAATTCACAGATTTGAACTCAACTTTCTTATTGGCAACAGTTTGCTATTAAACAACAAATGGGTTTTGTCTGTGATGAGCAAGCTGATACTATTTCCTTATACATTGTACTATCAACTTTAATCCCAACACAATGAATAATTCATTTAATGTACTCTTCAATACAAATATTATGTCTGTGTTGTCAATGATTTTGTTTCACCCCTTTGCTTAATTTACTATAAATCGTATAGCTATTTGCTCTCTCCCCAACCCCTTCAATATCTCCTTCAAAAAGATATCTACATAATTCTACACCAGCAAATTTTGCAGTCCAAATTTCCTTCTTCATCTCTTCACTAATCGCTGTTTGTAGCCCTGTTGTTAAACTTATGGTTAGAAACATGGGATCTGTCCAATATTTGTAAATGAAACAAAACAAACAAACATAAACACCTAAAACTGATTCAAGGCTCTTTGATGACGAATCAGCAAACGTTCCCTATTACATTTAACATAACTACAGGAAGTGATGCAAGTCCCTGACTACAAATAGAATCATTATATGTTGGATCGCCTATGACCTAAAGATAGGATATGTAACAGAAGAGATAAATAACAAATACAAATAAAGAATACACCATTTATAGATAAGGGTGGGAGAGAACAGGACCTTTGTTTCCACTGTTTCATCTTCAGTAACAAAGATAAACTAGTTCCTTACACATGTGAGGGTTTCCAGCAATGTATAAAATATAAAGTCAATATTGTTATTAATCAAGCAATGCCTAAACCTTCACTCTTTGGCCCAACACTATTATCTTACGTATGTTACTTTGTTTAATTAGTATATCTTTGATCTGGTCTTAGAGGAATGAGTTTTCTTAACACGCTGAAGTCATTTTGTCTGTTCCTCCACTTGCTTATGTAAAGCCAATAGCAAAGAAACCCTGTTCAATGATATTGTGGACATACTGTTATTTTAACCATGTTTTTAGGCAAGTCAATGACATTCACAGAGGCAAGTAATGGGTTGAGCCAACATAACAGATCCCTTCACAAATTGGGCTGAAGTGAAAATTTTGAACGGATGAATCCACATCAATAGTTAGAATGCATTAGTTCTGATTTAAGATTAGAGTTGCCAGAAAAGAACAGCACACCAACTGCATGAATTGACTTGTAAATCCAAATAAAACCGGCACAGTTAGTCACTGTATGCTGATGAATTTACCGCACAGGACATCAGAGCCCCACGGACACGCACAGAATGCACTGGTAATAACCAGCACCGATCTAAACTGACAAAGCACAGTCATGCCAGGTACTCTGACAAATCTGTGACCCATATTATGAGGCCGGGGTGGCACTAGAACCAAATTGCTCATGAAAACCCTGCCACTAGCAGAAGATTGATTCTAGCTCTAGCAAACAATACCAGCTACAAGGACAACTACCCCACAGATCTGGTTATTACAGGACAATACTGAGTACACATCAGGTTGCTACAATGTTGTTTTTTTCTAAATCAAAAATGCACTTTTCAAAGTAAACATATCCTGTATATTTTCCCCCCACATATCCCATTTACAAGACATCGCTGTCAACACCAGCATTCTACCGCTGTTGATGTCTTGGCAAGACCACGCTCAGTACTTTACCATTACTTTCTGAGCGACAGCTCATATACCTCCGTAAGTAACCAACACGGCGCAATCTGCTACCGAATCTCGCGCAGCTACGCCACCCCATGTGGATATATGGGATTATGGAAACAGTCAATAACCCCTTCGCCAGCAGTGTGTGCCTACTTATGGGGAAATTAAAAGTGGCAATGTATCTAAAAAATGTATGTTAAGATAAGTATTCCATGAAATTATTACTTGTGTTAGAATATGAAATCAAGAGTCCAAAATCCTCCACCATTTAAAGAATATTTTAAACAAGTTTCATTTATGTGAAATGTTATATTTCTATCCATGAATATAAGTCTATAGTACAATGACAAATGTTTCAAAATGTGCACAGGATGAAAGTATAGGTCTCCTCTCTTGTAGAGAGGTAATCATAGTTGTTCATGTTTCTGTATCACTTGTTTTTAGGACGAAGGAAATACTACAATGTAATATACAAGTAAATGGAAATATGCCTGTGAGCACTATGTTCCCTCATGCTTCAGCAGCAATAATCTTATTGTATTTAATAAGAGGAAATCTTGAAAACTAACTTGCTGGCTGACTCTAGAAATGAATTGAGCCTGTTTGTGCCGTCATTCACTAGAAGGCAAATGTATGGGACATAAGAAGCGCACCAAGTACATAAAGCCATATTGAGTTATAAAATGATGTGTCCGTTGTGCACATTAAAAAGTTACAATGCACTTCCGTATGTAATAAGCATGGGTGGTCATGATTCGCCATTTCACTCAATCACCAGAGTCGTGAATCAGCTCAAGTGTTCTTGTCTCGACCATATCATGTTGCTAAGCCATCCAGGTATTTACTTCTCTGTCTTCCCCTTCTCCAATTTATTTCTTCTCATAACATGCCCAAAAAATGTTGACTGTCTACATCTAAATTTCTCTAATCAGTTTATGATTTTCATTTGTTTTTTTGTAGGACTTGGTCATTAGTTTTTCTGTCTGTCCATGGTATTCTTTGCATTTTCCTCATAAATCACATTTCCACAGTCATCAGATGTTTTTCAGCTTGACTGCTCATTGTCCATGCTTCACACATCCATACAAAAGTACAGGTTCTATGTAGCACCTCAACACTCTTTTTCTCATCGGTCAGTTTGTTTTTCATCTTGCAAAAAGGCTACTTTCGCCATGGCAATTATTGTTCTAATCTCTTCAAGGCATCTCCTATCAGATGTTATAACTGTTCCAAGATAACTGTACTGATTCACTTGTTTAAGAATATTTCCATTTACTTGTATATTACATTGTAGTATTTCCTTTGTCCTAGTGACGACCATAATGTGTCTTCTTACAATTCAATTCTAACCCTAGTTTACATCACCCAAATTACAAATGTTCTCAACAATTAAGTAAGAATTTAGCACTGTAGATCCAACAACCTCTAGTTTCTGTCTCCAGCACCAGGAATACCCCTCACCTCTCAATTCACTAATGTTTGTTTAGTTCTCTCTCTGACCTCCACATTGGTGAATTTATTATGCCATTCTTGTCCCTATATTGTGTGCAGATACCAAGTAATGCATGTTTGTAGTTTATGAGTCATTGTTTTAGTCGTTCTCCATGTTTCTCGTCCATATAGTAGTACTGATTTCACATTCAAGTTAAATATTCCAAGTTTGGTGCTGTTCAATGTCTTCTGACTTCCACAAATTATCTCAATATACTTTGAGCAAATCTGATTTAATTTTAACCATTAATTTTACTTCATATATTCTATTATATTATAAAGAAACTACACCACAGATTCAGAAACATAAATGCAATTCATGACTTCCAAACAAATACCGCATTCTTCTTCTTCTTCAGCATTCCGAGCCATTGAGGTTCTTTGCTGCAGATACAAGCCATCTCCATTCGTCTCTCTGGTTGACCTTCTCTTGCCAGTCGCTGATTCCAAGTGCTTGTAGGTCTGTATGTATATTATCTCTCCACCGTCTTCTTGGTCTACCTCGGGGTCTACGGTCATTTATTTCCTGAGTGTAAGCGAGTTTTGTTTCCCTATCTTCCATTCTTTCTTTATGCCCTAGCCATTGCAGTCTATTAGCCTTCATGATACCAGTGATTAGCGGAGACTTAAACAGATCATAAATGTCTTTGTTGCTTCTTCTTTTCCACTCTCCACTTTGTGTATCCCTAATGGGCCCAAAGATGCGTCTTAAAACTTTGTTCTCAAAGGTTTGTAACAAGGCTTCGTCTCCTTTCGTTGTACTCCAGGTTACAGAGCCATACAGCACAACTGGTCTGATCAGTATGATCTTGGTGTTACGAGATAGCGCATTTGATTTTAGCAGATGTTGTAGTGCATAGTATATCTCATTTCCAGAGTTAATTCTAGCTTGTATTTCTTCCCTTATTATGTTGGAGCAGTTGAAGATTGTACCCAGGTATTTGTATGTTTCCGTTCTTTTAATGGTCATACTATCTATTTGTATGTGGCCAGAGTTTTTAGCCGTTCCTTCTTTTGAAATTACCATATATTCTGTCTTATCTTGGTTGATAACCAGCCCCATTTGTTGAGCTTTTTCCTTTAAGCGAGTCAATATTTCCAAAGTCTTTTGTTCATTTTCCCCTTTAATATCTATATCATCTGCATAACCAAGCAGTCTGGATGTTCCTCCAATAGCACATTCCTCCTTTACCTTCCCTACAGCTTTCTCTAGAGCCAGATTGAAAAGGAGCGGCGCTTACTATGAGGAAAGATACCTGTCATCAGATTATAATGCAACATGTCACACTGTTGCAGTAGTATCCTCCAATAGAGTACATATATCTTCACCCTTTATGTCATGAACAGTACAATAAAAATCTTCACATCCTATTGTTAGTTCCATTACTATGTGTAAACTGTTAATTTTGCTAACAATGTTATATATTAATAAATCTGTTAATTTGTATTAATGTTTGCTATATGAAGTCTGTGTAGCCTCAACACAGCTTCTGTTCTGAGTAATCTTCTTCTTGTGAAACGTATCACTTAAACTGTCTATATTTTTGTTTTAACTGGGCACATGAACATAGATTTTTGCTAATCATTATTCATTTTTGCTAAATCAATATATACAGACTTTAGGTCATCCGTGACAATTTCATGGTTTGGCAGTTACATGGTAATACCCATAATTCATGAAATAGATTCCACATATTACATAGGAGCAAATTTACCTACAACTATTTAAAGTAATGATCTTCATGATAAGTAACTTTCAATTAAATATTCTTTCTGCCATGATGCACAGACAGAAAAATGACATAGATCCCACAAAATCTCTGGGCGGACACGAAGATAATAAAGGGAGCATGCACATACCACATTTACAACGCCAAATTTTGGGGGGAAGGAGTACCACACTCAGACCTTGTCATCTTCACTCTCATCATCACTGATGACCGGATGCCTCAGCTTGGCCGCTGACCGCCTTTTGACATTTTTACGTGTCTTCTCAGGCTAACAAATAAATCAAAACAAAAACAGTTTAGCAATCATGGTATTAATGCGCTGTCCAACTGGTATAGTTTGGATAATTACATAACATTCTTTTCATCAAAAGCACTACACTACATACTCAAACGTCAGGGAAAGCTTACTAAGTCACCACAAACAATTGTCAACTCCCTTTATTTGACCTCACACAAACCACAGCTATTACAGTTTGAATTCTCCAGCCTTGTGGATTCTACAGGAGGGACTTTCTAGTTATGCTATTAAAAAATGTTGAATACTAATTGAGGTGGATGCATGTCATGTTGTCTCTGGCCCCATCAAACACAAAATCATAAGTAGTATGTGTCAATATTTTTTTTTAAACTGATTTGGGAAATACATTTAGATCCCACTTTGCATTATCATATTCTGTGTGTTTCTGGGTAACTGCACACATGGCATACTTTCCTAGGCTCCTGTTGTCTCAGCCTGTGACACCATTAATCCTCTGTCCCAGTTCCTACATTAGTACCCTCTTGCCAATAGTAAATAATTACTGTGTGTTTCTAATTAGAGAAAGAGTTAGTGTATAACTTGAGCTGTAGTTTGTCAACATCCCACACATTCTTGTTCTAATGACTTATGAACAAAATGGGTAAGAGTTCCTGCTTAGTTGTAATTTGTTACTCAGGTACATAAAGTCTGATATTGTCACCTGCTATGGGTTCAATAAAATATCACATCATGTCGACTTACCTCTTTGTGAACTTTCTTTCCACCATCTCTTTTCTTACGTGTTCTTACTGCTTGGCCTGAAATGTAAACACTCTTTATCAGACGTGCAGTTTTGAAAATACCAGACAGTTACTTTGTCACAAGCTTCACAGCTCTGCAATGATCTATGCATTTGCTTGCTTGGGATTTCACTCTTCAATGTGGCACAGAGATGAATATATAAATGATCCAGTCTCTTCCTCTGAACCACTGAAGGAGTCACTCAGAACAGTGCACTCCGTAGCTCCAAATGAGATCCCAGTGTGTATCAACAAGTGTCACGTGGCATGCAATATATTTTATAGTCAGTCATTCTAATTATGATAAAACTTTGCCATGACAGCAATAGCACCACTCACTCTTCACAATTTCCAGCAATTTGTAGAGTACACAACGTGTGCACATCACTTCGCTGTTTCCATACAAGGGTAGACATCAGATGTCATTACAACAGAGATTAGGGGAAGTATGGCACCAATGGAAACCATAAGTACTGAAATAGCTCCCATAAATTATACTCCCAACGCTGGGACTGAACCTAGGGCCTTTACAATGAGATGTTAATGCTGTACCTTTGGGCTGCTACTAGGTTATAAAATGATAGTGTTATGACTTCAGACTTATTTGACACATAAACAATTCAACTGCAGCCAGTTTAATACCAAAGCATAATTGTTCATCCGTTAGCACCACTGTCTAAAGACTATCATAGAAAAATAAAACACTGCACTCACAAACCAAACCACTGAGTCTGATAATGAATCTAAAATCTTCATAGGTGGCCAGACTACTCGGCCACGGTGATCCCCGGATTTACAGAAAATGTTGAAAATACAAAATATAAAAATTAATGAGTAATGTAAAGGCTTTAAAAGAGGTTAAAATAAAATAAAAATAAAAAACTTCATCACAAACATCTGATAGAGGCAGCAAACTTTTGGTAATGGTATGAGAAGTGAAAAACAAATGGAACACAGTAACTGTCAAATAAAAACAAAGAGCCCTTCTCCACGTTTTGAGTTAATTAAAAAAAAAAAACTAATCCCGTCTTGAGGGGTAATCAAACACATGCTAATGAGTTGGCAAGCGAACTGACAAATATTACAGAGACAGAGAGGAAGCTAGTGAAAGAAGATTCTCAACAGCCTTCCATCATGGCATAGAATGATGAAACATCCTGCAGGAGAGTGGAAGCTGTGGAGACGCATGCTCGTACAGGCCAACTGGCGAAGCACTAGATGATGATTGACATACATCCCACATTAACTGTAGCTCAAACACCTGACTACATATACTGGATCAACTTCCCCACATGACATGTGTCATCCCCATTGTGTAAAACTGTTCACTTACTGTCCTCATCATCACCATCCTCTTCACTTTCCTCTTCCTTGTCTTCTTCTTCACTGTTGTTTTCACTCTCGCTGGATGATTCTTCCTGCTTCCCTTTGCTTATGTCTTTCTCCAATTTTTCTTTGGCATTTGTGCACACTGACTGCAAGACTATGGAATCCTCGTATATCTGAAGAATTAATGATAATTTGAGACCATTTTTATTCAAGATGAGAAATGTGTAAATAAAACATATGCTTCATTACAAAAAACATTAAAAGGTTGAACATATCTTTAGCAACTTTGACCTATCTAGAAATGAAATAGTGTGGTTAAAACATTGTTTCCGGAGTCTTTGTGGCGAAGTGGTCAAGCCGTTTGACTCGTGCTCCGAAGGTTGTGAGTTCGATTCCGGGCCGCACCTTTCGTTTTACGAGTTAAATGTTTCGGAGACTCCTGTGGGTCGTCGCTAAAAGCTACGGAGTTCATGCTTTGTACGACGCTTTCCATGCTGCGGAAAGAGACCGAGCCATATGGGATAAAACCCGGTGCAATGAAGTCGACCCTGTCGACTTTTAAGCGACTTTACTTTTTTTAAAGTAACAATTCCCTAGTGCCTGCACATTTCTTTGTTATTTAATTTTACATTTACATCCTCTCATAATCCAATAGTTAATTAAACTGCGCCAAGACAGCACACAAGTTGATACATTCTGATAGACAGCAGGGAGCTGAGGAAGCATTATCTGCAGTTGGCAAGGCACTTAATGATAACTTACTTATGTAGTTCTAACATTGTTAAAAAGACACTACCAAACTGTAAACAACTGTGAATGTTCACTTTTAGTTTTACATTTGAGCTATTATTCCACAAAGACATTCATGTATGTAATGGCCTAAGGAAGTGTGCGGTTCTCACTATCTCATGTGGGACAGAAGACTTATTACCATTACCAAAGAAATAAATGTGGAGCTTACATTTTCACTTTTTCACTTCTGGTAGCAGCTAACCTTATGAGTATTCTTGCTCTGGATCACTGTATCTATTTCTGGTGAGGTGCAGCTTGTCACATTAGAATACATGTACAAAACATGAAATGGAACTGGTCACTTACAACAGAGCCCTCCATGTTAAAACTCTGGGCATTCTGACACAGCTCAATGATGTCAGCCTCTAGCTCATCTAGCGTACGGTAGCGATGCGTGGATATTCGGGTCTGAAAGACAACCACAAACATATTAATAAATATGCGCAGTAGTATAGGTATGAACTAGTGATAAAAAGTTTAAAATAGGAACCGTATATAAGTAAAAAGTAACAGAAATCCTATGACACATATGAACAATTCATATGACTTCAAACATACGATGTCTCATATATAAGACTTCATAAATACTATGTCTATAGCTATGTGAGCAATTCTTTTCTTGCTATTTGAGCTCTTTTAATGGATATTGAAGCGTTCAGCTGTATAAGAGCTAAGAACTTGTGTTTTGCATATTTAACATTTACCCAGATATTATTAACAATTACTTCAATGTCTTTTTTTTAAAATGCTCTTGGTATAATATATTCAGATTTATTTTTCATGATGTGTCTTTTTCGGCTGTTTGTGATTTCTTGGCAAGTTTACATTCAGAAGTTTGTAATTGCTTTATGAAATACCGGCACTCATACCATTGTATGAAAACCAACACAAGGCAGTCTGCTGCAAAATCGCCCACGGCTGTGTTTTGAACACAGTATGCAGGATCATGAATTGCCTGCTTAACCTCTTTGCCACAGAGCAGACACTGTTTATGAAAAAACAGGGTGACAGTTTCTAAGATGAAACTGGAATAGGAATGAACACACAATATGAATGGGAAGCTCAACTCCAGGGTGTTGTTTTAAGAATTAACTAAAACAGTGGATTCTTGTCTGTGATTGTGATACTTCAGTATTCAAAGTATTTTTGTTTGTTTGCCCTGTTGACAAAAACTGGTAAAAACATTTGCTTGCATCTGTGTGTTTTAGTTTCTGTTTGTGAGCTTTCCAATTAATTAAAATGGCCATGATAGGACAGTTATGAACTCTTTTAGTTCCACAGCTTATGTCCAAGTGGTAGCAATAATGACAACAACAACTAATCACCGGAATATTCATATACATATACTATTGTAACAAAATAAATAAAAATGTCAGATATCTTCACATGAACAACTGACTGGTACACATAAAGAATACTCTATTACACACAAAGCATGGCTTGAGACAGAAAGAGTTAATTTCCGTTAGTGCCAGAGTGAGTTTCTCAAAAAGTACAGGTCAGGGGATGATCCAACCTAGTCAAATGGGTACCAGAGATTTTTATGGCGACAAAACTTTGGCAAGAAGGGAATTGATCTCACTAATTGAGCATATCTAGCATCATTACAGCAATACTGGCATGGAATAACCCTTGCTCTTTTTTAACTATCAATGCCAAGTTATGGAAGTTTTCCTCATCTAAATACTTTTATGGAATAAAAAGGACAAGGAGATGTACAGTCAGATGTGGTCACTCATAGTACAGCAACTACAAACTGTACAGTCAGATGTGGTCACTCATAGTACAGCAACTACAAACTGTACAGTCAGATGTGGTCACTCATAGTACAGCAACTACAAATTGCTGTACACCTGAGCCTCAAGCAGTTTGATTCCAGCAGCCACATTCCCAGTGCTAGACTATCCACACAGATGGTGCTTTTGTGTTGTAATTTAAGTGGTTGTTGCTGTCAGGTTTCATTAGGTTTCAAGCAGATAGTGTCCAGCTTCCCTCCAACAAGATAAACTATGCTCTATCACCAATCACTTCACAAGCTTCTCATGTCTTCCTGTAGTCAATGACACTTTAATTGTGTTAACTGTTATTCCCCATTATTTAATAAACAAGCTGCCATTAACACTGTGAGATTTGTTTCTCAGTTCTCCGCCTCAGAACAGGACAATAGTTTACGCAACCACATGAATATAAAATTCAAGATTGGTGAATCAGCCATGTGCACATGTGGATTGGCACCGCAGACAGCAGATCACATACTCCAAGACTGCCCAAAATACAACACATCTAGGCAAACCTTCTGGTCTAGAGAAACAACAGTGACAGATAAACTCTACAGACCACTGAGTGAACTAACAAAATAGAGTTAAATTCATACAAGAGACAACATTGCAGTTATAGACAAATTTCAAGCAAACGAAAGTAGTAGTAGTTCTGAGAATACAGTTTGCTACTGTATTGCTAATTCAAATGTCAACCACAGTGCATTTATGTAATAGTGTTCCAGGAGTCAGCAATGGCATATAAGCTACATGTGTGTGCTGCTTGGATGAGACAGTGTTTTTAAAGCATCATGTTGAGAGGGAAGATGAAACCAGAAATACGGGAAATAAGCACTGAAAATGAAACAACATTATCATAGGTAGACAGACTCAATGGAGACTACCCACAAGTTAAACATGTAGATAAGTATTTCTGTTTGATGTGAAACAAAGGACAAGGATATGTGAAGATGGCAGGCATTGTGTTACTATTTCAGTTCTCCAAGCATCCAAGTTACATAATATACCACATTATACTAATACATATAATTGACATCACATTTGAATATATCTGAACATTTAATTCACAGGTGCTAGTTCAAAAATGTATGTGAGTGTGTGTGTTATGTCAATATTAACATGTAAGCGTGATTAGAAGCAACTGAACAATATTAATTTTTCATGCACAAAATATATGATATCATCAGATCTATCTAAGCAGAGCAACATAGTGAAAGAAGCATCACAATCTAGAATATAAACTGGTATTACAGACTAGTATGTCCTGAAAGATAATTGTAACCACCAGATTTACAAACAGGTTGTTACAGATTAATGTATATTCTCAATCAGATGTGAGCCTATACTTTTAGCAGTAGTGTGTAAAATGTCACATCTGTCATGTTATATGTGAAAAATGGTGACAAGCTAAGCTTCTTATTTTAAATGATGTCTGTGACTGCTTGAGATTTTGGTGCCACTAACGGCTTGTGGTAGTTCATATGGGTTATATCAAAGATCATATATCATATTCAGCCATGGTGAACATTTATACAACATTGATAGCATCAATACTGTACAGGTTATGAAATATGACAGCATCAATACTGTACAGGTTATGAAATATGACAGCATCAATACTGTACAGGTTATGAAATGATAGCAGGAGAAACTATGTCGCGATCAAATAAAGCACTCTGAAATTAAGGTGCTCAGACCCAATTTATGGCCTATTCAGAGATAGTCAACAATACACTGTTTAAAGACAAATAATGCAGTTCTATAAAAACTTATCAATTGTTATAATGAAGCCATGAAGTCAAGGGGTGTACAAGTTTTGTCGTGAGGATCTCACAACTGTCCTGTCAGCAACAGAACAGGAAACACAAGCTTAGCAAATCAATTTACAAGGCAAAGGGTGTTCAAGAGCAGATGGAAGGAAGGATAGCATGGCATGAAATCTACAGAAGTTGATAGTGGACTTGAGTAACATCACTGGGGACAGAGACAGAAAACCATACATCTCATGGAATCCAAGTTGATAAACTGATCATTTAGAGTATTTTATTTTAAAATTATGTCCAGATAGAAATATCAGCCCCTGGGGAATCCCTAAGACCACTGATATAACAAGAAAACAATTCTCAGGCATTGATTGCCACTCATGGAAGAAAAGGAAAGAAGTGGATCAGAGGACACTCGTGCTTCTGAAAGAAAAATGTCAGGTGATCAGTTTAAATAGCCCAGCTGTAAAACAAATAACCCTATGTTTAAAATCATACCCCATACACAATATTCAATGACATAATCAACAGTTCACACACTATACGATCAACTGTATTTTGACATGATCTATAAATCACATTATACACTCAGCACAACTAACACTGTGAACATGTTGCTCTACAACACAAACAACAACACATCAGTTAAACAGATATTAGCAACGAATGTTGTGCAGTAGCATAGTTAATGTGAACAGTCAGTGAGAAAAATGTGTATACTTTCACGAAGGTTGGTAAAACTTACAGAAATCTTCTTGAAATCTATTGGTTTCTGAATGATTTCATAGTATTCTGGCATGAGCTTCCGAGAGGGTAGCTGCATAAACATACTACTCAGAAGCCGATCATCGCTGGAAAACACAAAACATAACCTGCGTCTAAGAAATCTACCTCTCAGGAGATAGATGACAGCAACTGTCACAGATGACTGACTATAGAGTAATTATAATCAAGGCTGAGGGGCCAGGTGAAGCACTTACATTAATCTTCTTGAAGTCCAGGGGATTGGGAATGATTTCATAGTATTCTGGTGCAGCCTTGCGCGAGGGCAGTCGCATGAACATGGTGCTCAACACCCTCCCATCACTAGAAATATATAAAACCAAAACAATTCCTACCCCCAGATCATTTCAGGCATATCATACATTCAGAAACATTTGCAGCAACTGGCCCCATGCAATAGTATGGCAAGGAACATTACATATACATATGTGTGTGTGTTAACAAGTCTCTACAGTGACAATCATATTAAACAACAAATTACTCTAAACAGATGAAAACACCTCTAGGAGCAAACATGAAACTCTAATGGCTTTAGAAGATAATCTTTGTCTTTTAACTATTGTTTTAACACTTGATATTTAAATATGTTTGTTCACAATTCCATTCTATTTGCATCGACAGCTTGAATAATCTAGAATTGTAACAATTCTGCTTGACATTTGTCAAATTTCAAATAAAAGTCAATGTAGTATAATAAACCTATTTGCATGTGTTCCTTCCATGTTTGCTCCAGGAGTAAATTAACTATATCTTCAACGAAACCAATGCCCATGAGCAATGTATACGTGGATTCTATGTTCACTGCCCTCACTGTGTTCAATGTAACTAAACAGCCAATGACAATATCATGGTTAATGCAGGTCAGCACGGCAATGTTCTTAAACATCCAGTGTGCTGATGCAGAGGTAGCGGGTTCAACCCCTACACCAGTCACTTGGCACTCAACTTCTCGTCCTTGACTTGGAGGCGTAAATTACAAGTACCTTTGAAGTTGGAGTGGATTCGCCTGATGGCTAGTGACACTGGTCATAGCGAGCTAAGGCTAAAAAAAAATGCTCATTTTAATATACATTGCATTTCTTTGGTGGTATCATGAGATATCATTCTAATATTTCTTCGTTTGCTTTCAAACAACTGGTTCTCTCTCACAAGCTGATACTTTAATTCACATTTATATTGCCACTATACAATTTTGCCCCTGTTGGTCTGGAGGGTGTCATTACAGCCTCCTGGTCATGACTCAATGCGTCATCAATCTTTGAGAACATCACAATTTTGAGCTTTGCCTTTCTTCATGTAATATTTCCCACATTTCAAACACTTTTATATTTGTTTTTCTGTTTCTCCACTCCATGTTGTGTTTACTTTCTTCTAATCACCAGCAGCATGTTTCACGAAGAGAACTACATGTATGAACCGTGTGTTCATGATAAAATTGTCTTCTAGATTTTTGACACAAGGTTTTACTTCAGCTTATTTCTTGTTTGCTGTCAACTGACTTTACCCTTGACATTCTATGATCTAATGTTTGTTCACAAGTGATTATTATTGCTGTTGTTGATCCCAGTGCTGTTGAGGTGTCTACTCTTGTCACCCCAATGATACTCTTATAAAAGTGTAAGTCCTTCATAGCTGCCTCAGGGACTGCAAATCCACGATTGATAATCTTAAAATATATACCTTCCAACCATTCATTACAGTCTCCCGATACCACTCTAACCTCACAGTGCTTACTTAGAGGAACAAACACTACACAATTCCACCATTTCCGCTTCTGAAAGCTCTATTCATGTGTTTGTTTATCATGTTGACTCCTCTTCCCTTTGTTTATATACTTAGGTGATGATGATTCAAAAGTCCTTTTTAATTTCCTTATGCACTTGATAATGTAGATCCCTCTTCCATCTGCTTATGTGCTTGGTTAATGATCCCTCTTTAGTTTATGTACTTGAATAAAGTAGACCCCCCTCATCCATGTCAATATGTACATGAGTAAATGTTGAATATCTGTTAAGAACCGTCAACTTTATTAATAAGAAAAGTACTTTTATTTTAAAACTTAGAATGCTTGTGCCAAACTACATAATAATAGACGTGTTCATTTTATATTTAACCATTTATATTAAGACATGTATTTTTTAAACACACAAAGTTCTTACCTGTCTTTGTAATTGACTACAATATTATAGAGCTTTCTCATCATCTTTGTCAAATTTGGTGGATTTGGCTGCTGTTTTTCTAGTGGTGGCCGACCTCGCCTCTTTTTCTCCCTCGGCTCGTCATCCATGTGCTGTTTTCTTCTGCTTGGACCAGGAGTGGATGCTTCAGACTTTCTTTTCTTTGGCTTTTTGTGTTTCTTTGTGATCTCTTCCACAACTTCATCCAAGTTTCCATCTTCAATTGCCTGTTTAAAAAAAAAACAAGAATGAAGATATTAATTAACAAATTGTCTAGTGGTTTGATGAATACCGTTAACCAAAATGTATTCAACAATACAGCAGGCATTACAGCGGCAGTCATCTCTGACTATGTTAGATAAAGGTAATCCCATGGATGATGGTTCTCACAGCGGTGCAACGTGATAGGCTTCCAACATATACTGAACAAAGGCATTATGAAGTTAGGTGGCCGGCTCCCTTCCTTGTAGAATGTTCCAGACAAAGTGGATTGCTCCTTTTGTTGATTGATGATTGTTTTCCCCAGACCTGGTATCCATGTTGTCAGGGCTGGTAACCTAATAAACAATCTAGTATGCCAATACAGCCACCATATTAGCTACATTATTAAAATCTCCTAATCGCTAGGTGTTCCGTTTTGTGGTAAATTTTCAGACAGAATGTGAAGCAAAATAGGAATTTGTAAATGTTTTTATATTAAATGGTCTAAAATTTATTTACTCTCAAATCAAATTAAGGGATTGAAAAAGTGTATATGTAACTAAACCAATTTCTCAGTTTTAGTATTAATGTAATAAATTAAAATTAAAATGTCAAATGGCATGGCTAAGTAATGGCATGGCTAAGTAATGGCATGGCTAAGTAATGGCATGGCTAAGTAATGGCATGGCTAAGTAATGGCATGGCTAAGTAATGGCATGGCTAAGTAATGGCATGGCTAAGTAATGGCATGGCTAAGTAATGGCATTATGAAATCAGCACATTTATCATGTCTGTGGGCAGTTGCACGATAGCCTACCACATTTGATTTTGACTAACTTTTCACATGAATTCTTACCCTGAGCCACTGCTTTTCAGTGAGAGAATCGGAGTAGTCTACCTCCTTGCGAGCTCGGTTTCCTCTACCAAACAGCTTATCTTCTTCATCTTCCATAGTCAGTCTCTCCACTTCCTTGACATCTTTTACAATCCACAAGGGTAGCTCACTCTCTTCCATCAAACGTGGTTTCCTGTTTCCGTCTCTGGCTTCATTCCGTCGCCGGTCTATGTCCATTCTCTATAGAATATAACATTTTGTAGTCAAATATCAAACAATAACAATTCAAGTAACCTTGTTTACATATCATAAAGGCATACTGGGAATATCTTGTCAAATTAATATCAACAGTAAGCATCAGGTCGAAGGCTTTGACTTTCCAGGCAAATTCTGGTACACATTTTAGGAGGCTGGGTAGACCTCAGAGCCATATAAGCCAGGGCAAATTTCCTGTCACTGGTGGAGACTGAATCCTTGATCAGTGTTGGCAACGCAATGTACTTACTGTGATGTTAAGTAATGCACTACACATTTACTCAAATTGTTTACAAAAGATCAAATTGATTCAGATATCCATACATCAAACATTTGCTGAAAAATGGTTCAGATATAAGTATGTCATAAAACAGATATTAGATTTTATAATTTAGAAATCTACAGCCCTTTTGATAATCATTGGCCTACAACAAGGCAGTGACATACCCAATAACTCATCACCCAGGCTATCGACCAGAGTTGTAACATGCAGATGTCAAGCACACAAGCCACTTTTTAAGCTAATTATGTACCAAATCCCAAGCATGATCACTATCAAAAGTATAGGTGTAGGGTACTATTATGAGCAAAGATAAACAAAATAGTCCACTAAGTAAGCAAAAAATAAAGGAAGAGTTAGGATAACTCAAATAGCAGATATTTCCAGACAAAAGGTTAAAACTGATTAAAATGCTACAGAAAACACTGATAAAGTTTCTCATGATCATGAAAACATGAAACTTATATCAGCAAAACAGTGGCAACAGGACAAGGTTGTCAAGGAACAGACATTACAACCTGATCAAACACCACCCCAGCCACATTTGCTACACAAGAACAGACGCTGCTTCTCACTATGATGGTGATGAGAAAATGTGGTCAATTCAAAATTAAATATATTTGTTCGTACCTGGTAGGACTCAAACTCATCCTCTGTCCTGGCTAACATCTGATTTATAGTTTCATCATCTGGGAATTCATCTTCTTCCTAGTAACACAAACAATATGTATAGAATTATTATACAGTAAATTACACATGTAAGTATATACTATAAAATATGCTGAGAGCAAAAGCACAAATATGTAACTGCCCTTCAGATTGATCATGTCCGTTTTAACTTGCAACTTTTTGGTTACAATAATAATCTGAACTTACATTATCATAATTGAAACATGAAACACAAAGAGAGGACCAGTTCCACTATCACTGTTAATAAACAGTTAAGTGCAAACATTCACTTATAAAAAGCTGAACATCACACACACATCTACCCCAATGTGCTACTGGACACGAAGTTTTCATTTAATAAATATCACAACAAGCACACACTTACATGTCACAAAGGCTAGTCTATAAATAAAATAAGAGAATACAAATCAAGCCCAAACCTCATCTTCATCCACTTCCTGCGTGAGTAAAGCTTGTAAGAACTGCTTTCGCTCGATATTGGTGGATTTGTTATCAAACATTCCAGCCTGGATAACTTTAGAATCCACATTCAGCTTGTAGCGGGCAGCTGCTTGGATGCGCTCTTCCACAGAGTTGACTGTCATGAGACGCAGCACTCGCACCTCATTCTTCTGGCCAATACGATGAGCTCTGTCCTGTGCTTGAAGATCCTATCAATATATCAAAATGATAAAACTTGATATGCAAGGTATCTCTCTTTGTTTCAAATCACTATGCATGTAAGGCTTCACATAAATTATAAGCAAAGAAAAGAAAACTGGGGAAGAAGAGGAGGAAGAATTTAACGCATTAAAATACTTTAGGAACGCAGAAATAGTTCACTATTGAAAGATGAAGATGTGCTGGAGGAAAGAGTAAAGTGCAAGAGGAAGACAAAGACTACATATGGATGGACAACATCAAGAGACCGGAATAAGCCTCCATGAGTGCAACATGAAGACACAGGACAGAAAGCAGAAATACTGTCAATAATTTTAATATATTCACTACATGATTTTAAAAAAATCTGTGGCAGACAGAATTTATGTTCACATTTCCTTAACCAGAGATGTATCTAATGTCAACAGTAACTTATTATAAACAGAGTTCTACAGATAGTACATGACTGGCGCACATTTAACACATAATAGCCTGACCCTACAGTCAAACAGATGGAGGGAGACAGCAGTGAAGTAATACAAAGCTATGCTTACTGACAGTGTCATCTACCGAACAGTTGACACATTACAAATTTAATGTAAGCAAGGATAGTATACAAGTCTAGAGTTGTGATTGTTCTAAAACTGATATGAATCATTATGGATGAAATGATGGGGGACCATGTATTAAGAAACACAGCAAGGATTTGCATTTTATGAAACAAATGACCATAACAACTGTCACAAGACATGAATTCCCTCATGCCCATGAAGCATAACCAAGTCAAAGGAGGCGTACAATTGTTGGCAGTTTAATTTGTGAGACTGATGGTTCACAGTGCAGGAGAAATGGTAAGAGAAATGGTAAGAGATTGAGAACTTTTTTGGCGAGTTGTGATGAGAGCGATGTTCTGCAAAGGACATCAGGCTGCATGATGATGATGATACTGCCAACATATATGAGACAACACAGAGTATAGAAGTAGCACAAACCTGGTGAGGGTTCCAATCAGAGTCAAATATGACGACAGTATCAGCTGTTTGCAGATTAAGCCCCAGACCTCCTGCTCTAGTACTCAATAAGAAAATGAAGTAGGGAGAGTCTTTGGCATTGAACATGGCCAGCAAGTTGCCACGATCTTCTGACTTGGTGGTACCGTCCAACCTCAGGTAACGAAATCCTGTATTGTATATTAACATGTTTAAACAACAATGCATTTCTCTAACAAAGATATTTACAGTTTGTATGTATTCTTTAACATGTATGTAATAAGTCTTCACTGAACCTCACAACTTTCAGTATATGCAACCTTCTGTTTGTCCCACTTATGAAGTAACAGATTATACGTATGTCTATGGTGGCAAATTCTGTCAACTGGCTACAAGTCTGTAAAATGTCAGGACCATCACATATTGTAGACCTCAATACATTGAGGAACAGGTGACCAGCTTTCCCCTCACATAGTGGATGAGCTCAGGTGTCGAACCCTGGCCCCACCACTGATGACATTATCAGCCTAGCCACCTAACTTCTGGGTCGACCCAAGCCTAAAATGGTACCAAGAAAGTCCTGGGAAGAAAAGGTGGCTGACATAATACTGACCCCATCGTTCACGGAACACCGACTACCTATACAAATACTGACCCCATCGTTCACGGAGTGCCGATTGCCTATACAAATACTGTCCCCATTGTTCACGGAACACTGACTACCTATACGAACACCGACTACCTATACAAATACCGACCCCATCGTTCACGGAGTGCTGATTGCTTATACAAATACTGACCCCATCGTTCACGGAGCGCCGATTGCCTATACAAATACTGTCCCCATTGTTCAAGGAACACTGACTACCTATACGAACACCGACTACCTATACAAATACTGACCCCATCGTTCACGGAGTGCCGATTGCCTATACAAATACTGACGCCATCGCTCATGGAGTGCCGATTGCCTATACAAATACTGTCCCCATTGTTCACGGAACACTGACTACCTATACGAACACCGACTACCTATACAAATACCGACCCCATCGTTCACGGAGTGCTGATTGCTTATACAAATACTGACCCCATCGTTCATGGAGTGCCGATTGCCTATACAAATACTGTCCCCATCGTTCACGGAACACTGACTACCTATACGAACACCGACTACCTATACAAATACCAACCCCATCGTTCACGGAGTGCCGATTGCTTATACAAATACTGACCCCATCGTTCACGGAGTGCCGATTGCCTATACAAATATGGTTCCAGCACAATATGCCCAACATGCCTGAAGGTGTGTGAAAGGGTCCTTTACTCCTAACAATTACACCAACATGCCCGCTCATCAGCTCTTTTGGTTACACTACCATATATGTTTGAAAACCTGATTGAGAGCCAGATTTAATATTTATTATATTTGCCATCAATTCCCAAATGAGTTCTTAACGTAACTAAAATAGATTTTAGAAATGACTGTCATGAGCTGGGTTGTGAGCTCTGATCACATTCACACCTTACGGAGTGAAACATACCATTGTGCGCTGATCAGGAGACAGCGTCTCCTCTAAAGGACACTCAGAGGTCTACCGCGGTCCAGGATCAAAGTAGGCAATGGCTAGTCCTGCCGGCAGTAGTGTTAATAGTTGACATGACCCGCTAGTTGAGCTGGGACATTGTAGGTATGGCAGTGTAGTTCTGCTGCCAATGATAGATATTTTATAATTGTATAGATGTGGTTTGCAAGTATTTTATACTGATATTGTGTTAGTAAAAGAACCATCGTGTGATCATATGATCATGTGAAGTGTATGAACCTGTAGTGTGCACAATATACATTATCGAAAACCACACCGGTGTTTAGTTATAACAATCATTTGTGGAGTTATGTTACTGTGTATGTTAGAGTGAAAGAGTAACATTGAAACAAGTCTCTCAGAACTCAGCATGTAACAACTAACTCTGCGGAGCCATTCACAACAATTCTATCTCGTGTCCAGCCAATAGGAGGACACCGTGTTAACTAACTACTGTGTCAATCTGAACACACTGTCATACTACAATGGCCCAGCTCAACTAGCGGATCATGTCAACTATGAACGCTGGAAGGAAACGTGAAGCAAGAGCTAACAAATGCACATATTTAAAATGGGAGTCTCTGTGGCGAAGTGGTCAAGCCGTTTGACTCGTGTTCCGAAGGTTGTGGGTCGATTCCAGGCCGCGTCCTTCGGTTTACGAGTTAAATGTTTCGGAGACTCCTGTGGGTCGTCGCTAAAAGCTACGGAGTTCGTGCTTTGTGCGACGCTTTCCACGCTGTGGAAAGAGACCGAGCCATATGGGATAAAACCTGGTGCAATGAAGTCGACCCTGTCGACTTTTAAGCGACTTTTACATATTTCAAATAAATCATATATTCATTTTTACCTCTGAAGTCGGAGTGGATTCGCCTGAAGATGAGGGATACTGTTAATAGGGAAAGCTAATTCACACGCAAAATTCAGTCCATAACTATTATAAAGTGTGTGTGGACTAAGCTTGAGTTCAAAGTGAGTGAGCGCAAAAATAAAAATGTATTCATTTCACGTTAACTGTGATGTTCCATCTTTTCCCACCTTATGGCAGTTTCTGTCTCTGGATCACTATTGCAGCTGACTATGTAATCTCACCTCAACTAGCCATGATTGCCGGACTGTCAGCAAAGCAATTTGTTTGAATCCCCATCAAGGCAGGGATTTTTAAAAATTGACCGGAGCTTCAAGGTCGACCCAGCCTAAAATGGATGCCAGAAGTCAAGGCGGTCAGCAGGACACTGACCACATCACCCACAGAATGTCATCTGGTCATCCCCATGTACCCAACACACCTCAAGGCATGGACATGGTTACTATGCTTCTCCAATTCTTGCGATCAACAACATGCACTAATTCTTGTCTGACATCTTCCCAGGCCATGACAAATGGCTATCAAGAATCTCTCTTGTTATCTTCAATTACCTCTTAAAAATGTTTTTTCCAGCTGTCACATGTTCGAACGTTTCTCCTCTCATAATGTGGCAAAGAAGTATACCTGGTAGAGTATTTAAGGTCATGTTGTACAAATAAAACATTCACATGAAAACCCCACCAGATCTCAACTGTCTGATATCAACATTAGCCGTAGTGTGGTCACTCTTACCCCTGTATACAAAGTAATCCTCCATGATGCTCATGAGTGAAGTCATCTGGCAGAAGAGCAGAACCTTGTGATCTGAAGACTTGAGTTTGGGAAGAATTCTATCTAGCAGTTCAAACTTGCCCGAGGATCTGTACAGCTCTGGCCTAAGAATTTCACAAACACTTTAATTACATGCGCTGTTAAAACAAACTAGCTTCACGGGTTTGATGATTAAGTAAACTTCTTGGCCCTACTGTTTTTGCTGTGATGCATCGTAGATGTGGATGTAATTTTGGTATTTTCGCCTGACTTGCTGTTTGTAAAATGTTATGTTTGAATTCTTCAATGTCTCTTTTACTCCATCCACCCATAAATTTCAATGGCAAACTACTGAACGTAAACTTGCCAAGAAATCACAAGCAACCAAAAAATGCTGGGGTTGACTGCGACATGCTGTAAAGGCTATGCAACCAACTTAACCCATCTTCTTCATGGGTAGTCCTTCCACCTTGTATCTTGATGTGGAATGCTTTAGCTGCTGCATGATCTTGTTTCTTTCTAGCATAATATCCAAACCAATTCATTCTTTATTGTTTTATAGTCAGTCATTGGTGGTACGCCTGCACTTGTTCTTAGTTTCTCTTTTGTCTATCTCTTCTTCTTTTTTTCCAGTTGCGTTCATTAAGCATCTCATATCACTTGATGTGATTTTACATCTGTATCGTTCTAGGACTGTCCATTAGTGCTGGGAGAAATAAAACATCTGTCAGCTTCTTTTCGGTATGCATGTTGATATTTGGATAGTTAATGTTTGCTTTCTTATTAAAGGAAGTATACACAAATCTAGATTCAAATACTTAAAAGTCAAGATCTGACGCAGAGCAAGAGGGTGCCTGAGAATGTGGATTGCTAATATCACAGAGATGTACAACCTCACAGAATGATACTATCCAATGCCACCCATCGGGGGCTGGAACATCAATTGTTCTTCCCCACAACTTTTGATGGCAAAAGTGTAAAAAAAGTGATGATAAAAATGAAACAAATTGCACGAAACAATCTATTACCAACAGCACAACACTGAAACTTTTCCAAAAGCTAGGCACTTTGTGGATTGCTAATATCACAGAGATGTACAACCTCACAGAATGATACTATCCAATGCCACCCATCGGGGGCTGGAACATCAATTGTTCTTCCCCACAACTTTTGATGGCAAAAGTGTAAAAAAAGTGATGATAAAAATGAAACAAATTGCACGAAACAATCTATTACCAACAGCACAACACTGAAACTTTTCCAAAAGCTAGGCACAAAATTCTAGAATAAAACCCTAGTGAATGAAATGAATGGGATAATAACTAGCAAAGAACACTGACAGGCTAAAGTAAGACAGACCGCACAAGTCCTAATAGAGACTTTCTTACCCACTGATGGACCCATGGCAACCTAAATGATCAGCAATGGCCTCCTCGATGTGCTGGAACATGAATGGGTGGTTACAGATCTTACGCAGCTGCATGATTGTGTTCATCAGAGTTTTTGTTCCTGCCTTGCCCTGACAATCATACAACAAAAACAGGTTCCATTATACTGACAATAATGAGAAGCCTTACAAATTATGACAAAACTCAGCCGATTCAAGATCTGCTTATTATATTTTGAAAATATACGCATACACTGATCACATGAACATTTTCACAAATTTAATCATCCAACTTCATTCTCTGTTACTTCTTTCACTTTATATAAAAGAACAATTATACATGCTAAGTTAATCAACTGATTTCTTCAATGTTACATAGAGTAGCTAAAGTGTTCACATATTTCTTATTATCTTTACATTTCTTCTACTTCCTGTTCTTCAATGCCAGTACAATAAAGAAATAGCATTAAAGGAAGATAAGAATGATATGTAGCATTATAATTATGAACAGTAACTGAATATTAAATTCCCTGGAGGTCATATGACCACATTATGCAGGATATAAACATAACAGACAGCTAAAATTCACATTTGAAGAGCAAGCCATTAGAGTAGGCATTCTGTCATGAGGAGAGGAAAAGAGAAATTCATTTATTAACAAATGCCATTTGTAGAAAAAGTGGTAAATTATGGTAAAGAAGAAAGTGCCCAACATTAAAATAAACATGTCAACAAATCTTTACATGCCCTAATTAAAAAAACTAGCATCTTAAATATCTAGCTGGGGAAAAAAAAGATTATAAGACAACAAAATACAAATCCTAAAAAACCATAGCAAAATTTACTGGCTAAATTAAATTGGCAGAATAGAAATCTCATGTCAAAAGTTTATGATCATTCCAAGTGAGGATCTGATATTCAGTGACTAAATAACAAAGACAGAATGTGGAATTGGTCAACCTATTTCTAATCAACCAATTTAAGTGCATTGTGTTAAGTAACCTTAAAAATCATCATGTGCTAAACATAAAGTGCTTTTAGAGATAATAATAGACCAGGCTTGTACAAGTTGACAAGGATAAGAACACAAAGATGCCTTACCCTCTTGTCTTTCTCAGAACCATCTGTTAGTAGCACTCCTCTAGACTGCATGTGGTTGTAAATGAGCCGCTGCAGAGCTGACATATCACACTTTATAACATACTCAACCTGAAACACAAATGTATATAATACATCACAAATTCTTCATGGTCAACTTTCACCAGTTGATCAGTCCTTAGATTAGTTATGAAGCTTCCTGATCCTGTCGTACCAGTGATGTCCGTCTTCTGCTGTTTGTAATTACTGCATATTTCTACATGCATGGGTAACAAATGGATTCTCTGACCGGCCTCAGCATCACTTTCCTACTATTTTGTCTTCTATGATTTCATTTAGTGAACCACTGTGGTGTCATTTATGATCAAGCAACAGACTTCACTTCTGTACTGCGTCGAACAATGTGCTTTTATACCTTCCTAAACATTTGCCATTTTTATTCCAGTACAATTCACAAAGTGCAAGCCAATTCATAAGTACTGGACAGACACCTCACAGAGCCAACTGTTTCCAGAATTGGGATCTTAGAGGATTCTACCATAAGGTTGCAAAGAGAAGAGTTTTTTGGTAAAGCAACATTCTTTTAAAATACACAGACCAACACTATTAACTTCTGTAAAAGCATCACATCTCAAATGTTTCTGGATATTTTTCATCATTTCTGTTAATGGCTGTAACACTGTGTAAATGATGATTCTGGTCAGACAGAAAATAGATATATTGTAAGTATTACTGTTTGCTGTAAGATAATTTTGATCACCAGTTATTTCAGCTGCACTGTGGTGTGCTATGTAAATGTACAGTGAGAATAAACAATTCAAATGTATTAAATGTGAATGGTTATCAGTCTTTCCGTATGCCATCTAGAGAATAACACACACACACATTTAAAACATGTTAACAATACAGAGGTCTAAAGTGCTGATTGTACATACATTTTCCTAAAGAAGCAACATATTTCACAGAGCTATGATTTTGATTAAACTGAGCCAAGTAAAATCTGACTTAACTGACAGACTTTCACAAGTTAAGCAATCCTTAGGCTAGTTATTCAGATTGCTGATCATGTAGTGCCAATGATGCCTGCCTTCTGCTTACTTTCTGTGTTCTTTGGCCAGCCGCATACTCACTTTGCTACTATTTTGCCATACTGGGATGCTTCCAATTAAAATCTACTGTTAGTGTAGTTTAATTAGCTCTACATTATTTAATCACTTGACCATGACATTCTTCAAAACTTCCCCCATTTATAAACAGTACAGTGTACTCAACAACAAATAGAAGATGAAGCAGTACAGGTAATAAGCTAATTGTCACATATTTCATTTAAACCATGCTTTTATTTCCTCTACTTATGATAAGAGGACAATTATTCTAATCAAATAAAAGATGTCAAACCAATTATGTTTTTTCAAAAATATGAAATCAAGAATCAACGACATTCCACTCAGGAGAATCCCATATGTGCTTTACATGCTTTTAAAAAAAATGTTTAGGTTCAACTTGGGCAACCTTCCAATAATTACGTTGTAATGAAGAAACATGCATTCCTTCAAGATCATGGTCACACCTTTGTATTTTTAAATAATAAATAAGGAATTATAGGAATACGTAAAGTATGTTCTAACCTTCTCTGGCAACTGAGATTCTACTTCTTTCTTGAGACGTCTCAACAAGAAGGGTCGCAACACCTTGTGCAAACGCCGAATGATCAAGAGTGTCTCTTCTTGATTCAACTCCACCTAGAGAAAAATAATCAGTAACAGTATGTAAAATCTAAGTCAAGCAGATAAGCAAATCGACTGCCACTTTTGTCAAAGTGTTTTGTTTTTATTTCTTTTCTTGATGTAATGCTCTTAAGGATAACTTAATACAAATGATCTTCAAATTAGTCTACAACTGCTAGTATTTGAAGATGTTTATGCAATTTTTGAAACACAAGACAAAGCTAAAAAGGAATCATTTCACAGATTACATATGGACTATGAGAGCATGCATAATGTCGCCCAATGACCCACAAATGGGGTTATGGGATAGAAGATCATCAACTACATAATGCTAGAGAAATCAGCAAATTCTATTAAAATAAAATGGAAACTAAAAAATGACACTTGAGGAGCAATCCACAAGAACTAAATGCCAAAATAAATTCTACAAAAAAATATGTTTAAACTTGAACTGGTTCTTTAACTTTATTCACATGCTTTTCTTTCCTTCTATTAGGCTCTTCATTTGTATGTTTACATAAAAAACAGTGCAACAAGAAATAACAGATATATTGGACATTGTAGACTACAGTTTAATTCCTAGTAAATCAGCCTGAAGCAATTTAGCTTGTTAAAAATATTTTTCTCCTTGAGCTGCATCGATTTCTCTTTTCTTATGAATAGAGCTCTGGATCAAAGTCTGGCACACACTTCAAACACTGCATTGTTTGTTGCTGTGGTTATAACATTTATCCATCTTTTGTGGGGACTGCCTACTATTTTCCCCCGTATGGCATTTTAACTATATTCCCCATTGTGGTGCACTGTCTGTTAGTGGTCACAATGCACGGCCAAACTTTTGTACCACACTCTTTTAATGAAGTCACACACCAACCTATTTCTTAATATAATAACTTCTTATCCTGTCTCTTGTTACACTAAGCATCTTGTACAGATTATATCTCTGTTATTACAAATGTGTGTTTCTTGTGCCTTCAATGTTTAAGTCTGGCATAGATGAAATAGGCTGGGGAGGATTACTATGTTGAACAATGCTTGTTATGTTTGTTTGATCACTTGTACTACTGGCAGTTGTTACTACTAGTGAGTGCAATGGACTGATTTTATGTGGGGGTTAGCTTTCCCCATTACCAGTATCCCTCATTAGAACCCTTTGATTTCTGAGGTACTTGTAATTTACATTCCCAAATGTTCCCAAGTCAGGGTCGAGAAGTCAACACTTCTGTAATTACATATACCGAGTAAATCCAACAGTTCTCTTATTTGTTTTTGGAACAAAACATTACCAGCTTGCTCGGCTAATCACAGTTTGAGGAAGATTTTAAACAGGTCCACATGGTGGGCCAAAGCTCCTATTAACCACATATCAATTCATAAATGCAGGTTAAAAATAGCTGCCAAATTACGTATGACTAAATGTGTTTGTTAATGTCTCACTCAAACACTACGAAGTGAAGACATTAATAAACAGTTACGTAAATAACTCATCTCACCTTTTCTCCTGTCATGGCAAATGGTGCATTAAACCACTGTTCAAATGTAGCACATGCTTTGAAAATTGATGGCAGTAGAAAGTTCAGCAAGGCCCACAGTTCAGGCAACTTGTTCTACAAACCAAAACAAAGATTGTCAATGTTCATTTCAATTGGACAAGGAATATTTCAGATTTAAATGTTCACTTCATATACAAAACCTTGCTGTTAAAATACACAAAACATATTGAATGTATGTGATACACGGGCAGCATTATAAAAATCTCTCTTTCATTCACTCATTCCTTGCCTCCTATCGCTATACTGTGTGATATGTGTGTCGTGTGTAGGTGGGGGATGTTTTGGTGTCTGGATGTCGGATGTGTGGGTGGGGGATACCTGTGTGTGGTGTGTGGGTGGGGAATATTGGGTGGATGGGAGATGTGTGTGGTACAGGTGGGGGATATGTGTGTGGTTGGGGATGTGAGTTAGTGCATGTGTGGGTGGGTATGTATGTGTGGGTGGTAGGGTGTGTGTGTGAGTGGATTGGGAATGTATAGGTGGGTAGGGAGATGTGTGTTTGTGGGTAGGGAGATGTGTGTTTGTGGGTAGGGAGATGTGTGTTTGTGGGTAGGGAGATGTGTGTTTGTGGGTAGGGAGATGTGTGGATGTGGGGGATGTGTGTGTATGGGTTGGGGATATGTGAGTGGGTGCGTGATGTGTGGGTTGGTGGGGGATGTGTGTGTGGGTCTGGAATGTGTGGTTGGGGTGTGGGTGGGTGGGTAGAGGATGTGAGTGGGGGATGGGTGTGTGGGTTAGCGTGTGTATGTGGGTGGGTGCGGGATGTGTGGGTTGGTGGGGGATGTTTGTGTGGGTGGTGAGTGTGTGTGGGGGGAATGGGTGAGGGTAGTGTGTGTGGGTTGGGGGAATGGGTGAGGAGGATGGATCGGTTGGTGGGATATTATGTGTCCCTGGGTGTGTGTTTGGGTGTGTGTTTGTGTATGTGGGGGTGATGTGTGGATGGGTGGGAGATGTGCCTCATAACATGGTAATTTGCATTATGTTTACATCATTCATTTGACAATGTGTTTTTTCTTCCTATGTAAATGTATAATGCGCCATTGATGAACGAAAGAAGAGTGATTGGAAGGGCCAAATGTAAGACGAGCCTGCGTGCCCAATTTGTGACCCTTTTAAAATAAAGTTGATTTGATTTTGATTTGATTTGATACTGTCTATAATACTGTAACAGCATGTCATGGGGTGATGTTTGCTATACAAGTACCCACTCTTTTTCATAAACACAACTTTTCTCACTAAGCTTTTAAATATACATTTTAATGAGTACAAAATACACAAAATATAAACATTCCAGTTGATAAAATCACAATCACAAAACACATAATTTGCCTGTCCAGCTAAACAATCATCATTAGTAAATTTCTTTCTTCCTTAATTCCATTTTCAGGTTTAGTTAACCAACCAGGCATCAATTTTATAACTAATTTTATATTCGGAAATACACTGCATTTGTTTATATGCAAATTATCTAATTTGATTATTTTTAATGAGAGAGAAAGAATGTGTGCACATGTATGATAGATTATGCTTTTTTATGCTAAGGGGGTGGTACTAATAGTAGACGCATGGCAAATACTATTGTTAGGGTGGACATTGTTAGGCCTTCACGCATTCTAAGCACAGGTCATATGAGGTGGGGTGGTCATTTTCTTCCTTGCTGCCTTTCACATATCAGAACATTCCAAGCACTGTCTGGTATCCATTTTTAGGAGGCTGGGTTTGACCCCAGAACCATACTGGCTGGAACAAATCCTGCCTCTGCTGACAACCAAATCTGTACCTCTTGACTTGGCAGACTAGACCATTTGGCATAAATATGATGTACCCTCAGCAAACTAGCATACACACAAACAGAAGCAAACCTGCAATGGCGTTCCAGTGAGAAGCAATCTGTTTGGAGCAGAGTAGTAGGTGTTTAGGATAACTGTCAGCTTACAATGGTGGTTCTTCATGCGGTGACCTTCATCAATGATCATATACTTCCAGCGTATCTGCATGACATTACAAACACAAAATGTACACAACTGAATAACAATGCACTAAAATTAATAATTTACAAATTATGCTTAATTTGTTAATTGTATAATTAATGTTTACTCATCATCATCCAGTGATCATTTCCTACATTAGTCATTCGTAATGTATCATAAGCCATATTTCCTGCCTATCTTGCCTGTCATTGTAAAGTATCTATCACATTTTTAATCCAACTAAATTGGAGTAATCCTCTTTTCTGTTACCCCTGGTACAGCGCCCTCCAGTTATCTTTTCCAGATATTCATGTCATTTTCTTACATGCCCCAAAACAATCTTAATGACCAACCCTCCTCAATACCGAGTTCTTGTTGGACAAATATGTTTGTTCTTTTTATTTCTTGCAATGAATTTTTAATACACTTTTATATTCAGTATTGACATCAGATCAATAGCAGGTATCTGTATTTCTGTTTCCAGTTTTCAATAAACAAGACAATATAATCTGACTGACCAATCTCATCAATTCATTCTGTGATTGACACTACATTATACAGCATCAATAACTAATAAATAACAGGTATGGCTATCCCATTGTAGCTACTGCTGCAGGGGTGTCAAGTGTTAAACCTTCATATATATATATCAGGTCAAATTATAATATATATACGGTCAACTTGAGTTCAAGTGTCTAGATCCTCTTCTTCCCTTAAAGCCTTTGCCACCAATTTTACAGGGTTCGGTCAACCCCAGAAAATTGGAAAAGGTGTTGATCTTGCAATTACTGGGGTTTGACCTACCAACTATTGCATTGGTCGGCCATTGCACTAACCATTACCAAAGTGTTATGACTAATACCACGTAGAGATAATACCTTTGAAAGTGTAGCTTTATCCTTGATGATGTACTCATACGTGGTGAGAAGGACATTGAATTTTGAAGATTTCAGCTGTGGGGTCAGGGCACGCCGCACATTTGGAGATCCTTTGTATGGAATTTTAATTACTGATGGCGCCCACTTGTCAAACTCCAGCATCCAGTTGGACAATGTCCTGTATAACAATTGTAACAAACAACAGAACATTAAAAAATCACATAACTGTCATGAAAAATGAACTCCAAAACAATGTAAGAAATTCCATATTTGTTACTAGTACAAATTCTAGAGTTGAATTTCTCCCACTAACATTCTACTTTCATTGAAGAAAACTAATTCAACAATCCTGTGTGTTAATGTGGATCTTGTGTTTATCAGTGTGAAAGTCCTTAATCCTAGCCATTAGTCACCTCTCATCTGATGCACAATCTAGGATTATTCATTCTGAATGTGCCACAAACATTCAATTAAACAATGACTGAAAAGGATTCAGAATACTGCTGGGCAGTTGCCAATGTTTTAAGTGCTGTAGATCAGTTAATGAGTTAAGACTTACAAAATCACTGATCTGAGAAATATCTGTTAGTATCATTAAAACCGTAGCAGTGTTCCAATAGTTTGCTTACTCAAGAAAACACATGCTGTGGTTTTCAGTCACTACTTACGAGAGTGGAACAATAATAAGGTAGGGTCCATTGACATGCTTGGCCTCCATGAGATAAGTAATCAGTGCGATAGTCTGGATTGTTTTACCCAGACCCATCTCATCAGCCAAAATACCATTCAGATTGTTGTTGTACAGAGATACAAGCCATTCTAGACCTTTGAGCTGGGGAAAGAAAAGCAATGAAGTCATATGAGAAGAAGCTAACATTGCAGTAAATAAGTAGCAGACTTGCAATTAATGTACAATTCCATGCCATTACCTTGTCCCTTTTTATAAAAAAAAAAAAACTATGTTAAAAATATGTGATGGCTGGTAAATCTAGTCATGCGCGTATATGCACACACACATACTTTCTTTCTCATTTTTAACAAATGAGATTAGATAATTCTTCATTTGCCCAATATTTTTTTTTGTTTTGAATGTAAATGGGTTTTGCCTTTTTACAGTAGAGATGTGATATTTGCGAAGCACATCCCATGGCATCATCGGAATGGTGGTGACATCTTCGCACTTCCATCTACAGGTGTCACACTCCCCAATCCACTGAGCTTATCATTTCCTTAACCCCAGGTCCTGCAAGCAATACTCCAATAAGGACACTGCATTTTTTTTTTAAACCTTGGGTTAAGCCTCATACGGGATGGGAAGCCAGTATTTGGACAGATATTTCCAAGTATATTTTCAGCCAGCAACTTTTACACAACCTCCTATTTCACTTTGTCCAAGTTATAATTTTGAAGCACCCATTTTTATACCCATATATAAGATCAATTTAGTTTTTGAAAAAACATCAAAATCTGTACATTTTAACAATATGAACAAATGTAGTTGCTTGCTAGCATTTGTTGGTTGTGAACTCCAGCGTTAAGTACTTGTATGTCGGATGAAGACATCCTGTTGTCCAACATCAGTGTCATGTCATACAGGACCTGAGGTCTGCATGAGTATCCGTTGTCCCATGTCTGGCTTATTGGTGTGCAGACCGGTGGTTCCTCGCCGTGCAGGCAGATTCTTTCCAACTTCGAAAGAATCAGCGATCCTACTATGTTAGCCAGGACCCCAAAGGGACCTGTTGCCCAGGACGTAACGGCTAGGACGTGTTAGTAGCTCTTGGCCAGTATAGAACCTGGCCCTGGTGCCCTGGAAACACCTTTGTGTCCCTGAAAATATGTAGTGAGAGAAACAAAGACTTTTAGACAGTAATTCAGATACAAAAATTTCAAATGGCGACTGTAAAGCCTGTACCTGATACTCCTTCAGCTTTCCATTGACCATAATAGAAGCCTGCTCCATAATTTTCTCTTTGATCGTGTGGGCAAGAGTGTAGTAGTTTTGTTCTCCATCATCATCTGCATGACTTGCGCTGAGAATCAAAGACATTCATAATAAGCTTCCAGTTTATAGTCCAGTGAATACATTTCCTAGTCATAAAATCCAGCTAATAATCCCTATCTGGATATATAATTCAGCCAACAAACTTTCTAGCTACATAAATTAAATAAACAGTTACATAATTAAGTTAACAAACCAACTGGTTACATAATCCAGTCGGTAAACCTGCAATATGGACATTTGCTAACTTATCAGATATGTTACGGCACATGAAAGGTAAAGAATTTCATGAGTATTTGAGGATACTAGTTCACGTATACAGAACGTGAGGTGAGCAGCTCACTTGCCATCATCGTTTCCATGCCTAACTTAGAACAGCATCACATACCTATGGTGTTCTACTGACTGCCGCTTCCATCGAAAATGAACTGTATTTTTCGTGGAGGACTTTTGTGTTGGCATTCTGGCGACGGCATTATGTACAGTGAAATGCTTTAACAACTGTCCACAGTTGTTTGTAGTGTGAACTACATGTTCGGAAAAATGGTGGCTGGTGTTGTCGCAAAACGGACTGGTTTGCCTTATGCAGTAATGTGTAGCTGCTGGTTTTCTAGTGACTGCCGCTTCCATTGAAGATAAACTGTATTTTTCGTGGAGAACTTTTGTGTTAGCATTCTGGTGGCGGTATTATGTACAGTAAAATGCTTTTACACTTGTCCGCAGTTGTTTGTAGCGTGAACTGCATGTTTGGAATAATGGCGGCCGGGTTTGTAGCAGAACTAACTGGGTGCCTTATGCAGTAACGTGTGGCTGCTAGTTTTCTAGTGACTTGCTTCCATTAAAGATGAACTGTATTTTTCATGGAGGACTTTTGTGTTGACATTCTGGCGGCGGCATTATGCACAGAGTACCTGTGCAGGCTGTGGGTTTGTCGAGACTCCTGACTGTTCCACTTTTCACATGGGGAAGTGAGGAGCATTTTGTGTGATATTCACTGGCACAGTAACGGAGCATAATGGGAATGAACCGTTGCTGTGAAGTTGGAGCCGTTACTAGCTAGCTAACTAACTAACTAACTAACCAACCAACTGTCAATGACCATTCAATCAAGCTATGACACAGTTAGTGACCAGTTAATTTAGCCATGACACAGTATTACCAGTCAATTAAGCCATGGTACAATCAATGACCAGTCAGTTAAGCTATGCCACAGTTAGTGACCAGTTAATATAGGCACAATACAGTCAATGAATGACCAGTCAATTTAGCCATGGCACTGTCAATAACCAGTCAATTTAGCCATGACATATTCAGTGACCAGTCAATTTAGCTATGGCACAGTCAGAGCTGCTGGCCGAGTGGCTAGAATGCCACATGTTCCTACGGGAGACCCGTGTTTGACATGTCGGGGGGCAGAAGTAAAACTCTAACCTGCACAGTTCGTGGCGACTGCACTAGCCAAGCGGCCTTAATTCCTTCGGCTCAAGACCCCCTGCCATACACCGTGAGGTAGTATATTGGCAGTAAATGAGTTTTTGAGTTTTTGTTTGTTTGTTGAGTTTTTGACATGACAGACAGTGACCAGTCAATTTAGTCACAGAACAGTTACAGACAGTTTAGCCATGGCCTGGTGCTCAACTACTCAATTTGGTCATTAAAATAAAATAAAAAATCTCTATCATCTGATACTGTTGACAGTCAATAAACCATGGCTGGCTGTCAAAGCTTAAAGGCATGGCAATGTCATGGCATATGTTGCTGAGCGGTAACAAATGATCGCTTGCAATGTGTGGTGCATATCATCAATGTAGTGCACAGATGTCCGCTTTCTAGCCCTGTGCCACTTGAGCCAACATCTTCCGACTTGGACAGCTCAGGTTTCTATTCTAGATTTCTCCTCCCACAGACAGACTGCCTTCCTGGGTTCTGCCTGTCCACATTTTCTGTCAGGCTTTGTTGCCCTAGTTTTTGTTCTTACAAGAGCTTGCACAAGGCAGTGATGGTTTGGCATTCAGTGCGTCCACATAGATGTTCTTATATGCTAGGTTACAGCATTAGCTGACAGGGTGAACAACTATCTTTTTAACCACTTTTCGCACCTGTAAAACATCTCTGGTACATGGTAAGGTAAACTGTAACCATCTGGTTGAGGAGGAGGAAAGTGAGAAACTAGTGAGGACTGAACCCACACCAATGAGTTGGCAAGCCAGCACACTAACTGTTATATTATTATAGTCTATGCCAACGTGTGCATACATTATAATATAAGAAATAACTTATGTTCCTAATATGAAAAGTTCAACACTTTTGTCAGAAAGTTTCCTGATGTACAGATATGTACAATAATACATTATAACAATAGTAAGCTTCAACAATTTGAAATGTAACTCAAGATATTTTTGTAACTCATCCCAGTTACTGCCAGGACTGTGGTAAAACTTACTTTTCTTCAGGAGTTTCCATCTCTGGCTCAGGCTCTTCTTCCTGTAAGGGCAATATTGGTAACAATTACAAACATTATACAAGTATTTCATAACTATGTAATTACACATCAAAAAACCTCTCCGAATATGATTCAACATATAGAACCTTGGGGCATTACTGTCTCTATCAATGGATGTTGAGCAAGACGCAAATGTGTCAGTTGTTCCTGTAGTGCACTAATATTATTAAATCTGTTGTCTCAACCTGTGGGTTCACCTGCCACTGCTACAGGCAATGATAATAGCCAAAAGCTTTACGCAGGTTGATTCACCAACCTCTGTCAGATTACTTAAAGCGCATTGGGACTTCTGTATCCTGCAGTCTAAAGGGATGGAATCATACACTTATTTAGGTAGCAAAGTATACAAAGATAGCAGATAAAGATAGAATAAGAATATGGAAGACTAAAGAAGCTGGTATAGCACAGGGAAATTTGTGGCAATCAAAAGAAAATTAAAATTAGCACCAAACTTCTATTGTCAAATCTATACTACTGTATGGATCAAAGACACGGAGAACAACAAACATGATTATAAACTACAAACAGTCACTAATTGGTGCCTATACAAAATAGAAGGAATAAAATGGTATGACAGAATCACTGACAAGGTGCTCATGGAGAGGGAACAGACTAATACCACTGAACCATGGTGAAGAAAAAGATGCTGGTGCTGGATAGAACATACTCTGAGAAAACCTGAGAATAGTATCATTAGAAAAGTCTTTGTCTGAATCCATAGGGCAAAAATAAAAAATAAAAAAAAACGACTTGTAAAATAATATGGAGAAGAGAAGTAGAAAAAGAAGTTACTAATACATGAGTATATGAATGGAGCTGCCTGGGATAGTTAAGAATAGGAGTGAATCGGAGATAAAAGAATAAGAATTCTTCTGCCAGAGGGTGCTACATTAACACAACGGCCACTCAAAGTTGTTGCGTAAACACAGTAAAAACCTGTTGCATTTGGTTGAGCCTATGACATGAATGTGCCTGTGTTACTGAGAGAAAGTAGCCATGTAACCCATCATGCATACTGCAAGAGGTGGCCAGAAGGGATCTGCATGGGGCATGGCTATCCCAGTCCTGTAGAAAACTTCACCTGCAAAACCCAGGGCTTATGCTGAAATGGGAGATAAAGGGCAGAAGAAGAAGAGAATGACATTACTACTTACATCAATGTCAGCATGGCTGAATGGATAAGAGCACTCGCTCTTAAACTTCTGGTGTGCTGATGCCGGGTTAACAGGTTAAATCCTAACAGGTGTGTTGGACTAAAATGTTGACTTCTTGTCCTTGGCTTGGGGACGTAAATTATTAGTACCTCAGAAGTCACATTGGATTCACCTGATGGTAAGGGACACTGGTACTTGGGAGGAAAACTAATTCACACACACAAATAAGTTTGGTGCAACAGAAATAGTAGCATGAGTATGGACTACACTTAAGTTCAAAAGCGAGCGAACACCAAAAAAAGAAACATTGACGTTTCTCTCCAACCATTAATTAAAAGACAAATCGTTTGAAGTGGAACTAAATCTGACAGATGATGTTAAACATATTTTTGTTCAACCCCTAACACAAGTTGCATGTCTGTACCATTTGAAAAACAGCTTCAGGAACAATGAACAAAAAGAGATAGGGAAGCAAAGATCTTTCTGTAAAATGAAAGGATTTCCTCTTGATAGTACACTTTACAATTCAAATATTAACATTCAGATTTCATTGCTCTATATATATATATATATATATATATATATATATATATATATATATTATATATATATATATATATATCCGGTCTCCCTGGCCAAGGTGTTAACGACATTGTTCGTAATCCTGTATATCCACGTGGGGACAACAGCTGCGCGAGATCCGGTACCGGATCACGACACGCTGGTAACTTATGGGAGTGTGTGAACCGGTCGTTCAGAAAGCAATGGCAAACTACTGAACGTAAAAACTTGCCTAGTACATCAACAGCAGCTAAAGAATGTTGGTGTTGACTGCAATGTCCTGTAAGGGATATGCAACACTCAAATATATATATATATATATATATATATATATATATATATATATATATATATATATATATATATATATATATATATATATATAACTCAAACTCATAAATGTTAACATTTTATAACAACATTCATACCTCTTCACAACTTTCTTCATCTTCTTCTTCTTCCTCATCCTCCTCTTCTTTAGGAGCGACCTGGAAGCTGAAAGTGAACAAATATGAAACTAATAAATTGATGCTGGGTGTAAAGCAAATGGAGCATGATATGCATAATTAATAAACAAACAAAATAGTCAAACACACTCATTTCACATTCATAAATATCTTGCTTACAAGCCCCCAAAAATAATATCACAAAATAAGACCTTCTTACGTCATGCCCTTGAGAGAAAAATCTACTAAAAATTAGGAACTAGACACTTTAGTGATGCAAGCAAGAAAAGAAAATAAAACAATACAATGTGACATTAATCTGCAATTAGATACTGTGTGGAAATTAGTATTTCATGCTATGGGCAATTGTCAGTTAAAATGTATCTAACAATGAGGTATTGTGTAATTATAATAATTATTTATGGATTCCTATAGTATATAGTCTAATTAGAAAATTCCATTCTCTCGAACCCATACGGCAAAAGGAACAGAGGGAGGTATAAAACACAGAGAAGAGAACTAGACAAAGATACATAATACTGGGGGGGGGGGGGGGGGGGGAAGCCTGGAAGGAGCGGCAGAATATAGAGAAAAATAAGAATGACTGACATATTTTGAGGGATATAAACGGTAGCAGAAATTACAGACAATAAACCAGACAAAATAAGTAAACAATAAACCATAAAGAAACATTTACTAAGGGCCTAAACTGTTGGTTTTGACACTGAGTGATCATCATATGGAAAATCAAGAGCATCATAAAAAATGTTCCCTTGACCTTCGTTAAGAATCTGATCTAACTGCCCAACAGATCAAGATTAAGTGTAATAATGATAACCAATGGCTTTTATAACAATCCCAACCCTGTGCTGGGAGCAAACCTGGAATTTCAGAGCCCTTGGCAGACATCAAAACCTGTCAACCACACTGCCTCCATCAGCCAATCAGAAATAATATCTAGGAAATCTGGCTTCATAATCACTTCATGACACTGTCAGAACCAACAATCATGTTGTAACAAAATCGTGACAGATGACTCTACCTACTTACTTAGGGTTCATTTCCAACCATGCCTCCAACTGACTTGCCAATGGAGCCTGGTCTCCAGACAGGACCGTACCAGTTTCAGGGTCCATAACCTTCACCCTCTTGTCTCCCTGGTTGGACTCATCATCCACATTCTGATGACATTAAAACATAAAATTTTGACATTTTTCAAATAAAACTAAAATCACACAATTAGCTGAATGCAGAATACAGGACCTCATATTACCATAGCCTCACCATGGGTCATGTCTGTTGGTAATATTATCAACCATTTACCAACACATTCAATTTGCTCACAATAACAATCCTAATGATTGTAATGATCTGTCCTGAAGCATCTGAATCAAGTATGACTAAGAAAGTGTCCTGTGAACTAAGAAAAATGCTCCAAATACAAAGTCTGTGAAACCATATTAAACCACTCCTTCTAATTAACTTATTCACAATACAAACAGTAACAAGTTTAGTTATAATCATAATAACAATTCATACACTGATCACAAATTCACAGATGTATGACTGGATACTTTGAATAATACCAAATGCATAATTAGTACATTATTTGTAAGGCTCTGAATAAAATTTCAAGCATGAAAATTACGCTACCAGACAATTGTGTTGTTACAAATTACCATTAATGATGCGCAAAACATTATACATAAATGAATAATGTAAATCCATTAGATATTCTGAAAATATATGTGCATGCAGAAAACAGTCAACTGTTACAAAAAAATAAATACATTGCATTCTAAAAATTTTAACATAACAAAAGCACTAGCACAAAACTTTTAAATATACACTTATACACAAAATACATAGTTTAAGAAAATGGTTATAAGTCTGTATGTCAAACAAAGATTTCCAAACGATCCTACTTTAAAAAGTATTATCGCAAAATAACATACATTAACAAATAACTTTGTACAGTATATATAACATTCACATATTGATGTATAGTTTCACCAGAACCAATCTTTAAACATCAGTTTATATATATATATATTGTTTGTCAATGTGAAAATGAATCATGGAATGTAAGATTCTCTAACTTGTTTAGACAAACACGCTGCAGTGATACACTTTTTGATATTCTTCTTCTTCTGCGTTCATCCGGATTTTTTTTTCCGGATGCGACTGTGTTGTGCCTGTTTACAGCAGAGCTGCGTTCTTGCGCCGTTAGGCCGACACATCCGACTTCTGCGGGCATTTGTTGACCGGGTTAACCTTCCCGGGGCACTTTTTGATATGTGTATGCCACTTTATCTTTTGGCCATTTGTGTTAGGCTATTGTCAAGTGGAAAGGGATTTATGTATGAATATGTATTCATGAAACATAAACTATGGAATGAACAATACCAGCATTCTGAATAAAATGCTTTTTAAAATATATGTTGTGTTTACACGTATATCTATATACATCATCAAGTTCCCTGTCAGCTGGCATAGGTATTCATGTCTCTCCACAGATCTCAGTCTTTGGTGTTCTGAATCAACTCTGCTGATGATATTCCTCCACGCCACCGTCTCAGTCCATCCAGCAACATTTCTCTGCCTTTCTTTGCCTTGATATTTCCAGTTGTCTTGTTCTCCAATGCTTCACATTACATGACCAAAGAAAGCTGTTTGTCTTTCTTACTGTTGTATATAATGTTCTAGTTTCATTAGCCTCTTTCAGGCAATCGTACATAGCAACTCTGGCAGAGAAAAAGTACCATGAAATATGTATGAATTTATCAGGCTTCACAGTCTTCACTGAACAAAGTTTATGCAAAGCTTCACAGTCAGTGTGAGAATTTACAATAAAATAAATTTTAATAATATTTAAATATTAATCGTGTGGAAATAAAAGGCAGAACTCTAGGAGAAACAAACAAGAATTGAGCAGGCATTAAAAACTGCAGTGTTACTGTGGCTATATTAAAATTTTTATAATGTTACAAAATATGGCTGCACAAGATTGGAAGAACAAAAGACCACTACTGACCTAACACTTGTATGATATTTATGGACTATTAAAATATGCAGTCTGTGTATTATAGCCTTTGTACTGTATTAATTGAAATAGAATTAGATTCTGCTGACTTGACAAACTGGGCACCACACTATACTGTTAAACCATATAATCAATTTACAGTACAAATATACACAATAATGACCAATGTTGAAATACAATGCTGCATATATTTAAGTATTCTCAATCTGTATAACAGCCAAGTTGAATGCAACACTCACAATTAAGTATTCATGGTGTAGAGCGTAGTGAAATGACAGCAATTTGTTTTTCTAAAGTGATATATATTTTTAGTGTCAAAACCATCTTGATTTTACTTACTATCATCATTCGAGTTCTTTTTGGTATATCGGCCCAACTTTATTATAGTTTGTATTTGAGGGCATAATTTTGTTCCTCTCATCTATTTATTGCATCGATGATAGTAGACATGCTATGTGCCCCGTGTTTCATCCTTTGAGTTCTGTGTCTCGTAACAAACTCCAGTACTATATTCTATTCTATTATCTATCCCAATATGTCCACATTTGCTGTTAAGTGTGGGACTATGAGTGGGGCTTGGACGATGCTGATTTGTATAGTTCTCGTCTTGGTCTTTCTTTTTTGCTAAAGACAGAGCTTCTTTGTTATACAGTGGTATATGATTGGGTCACATTCTCACAAAAATAATTTTGCTTCCATATTAAGACAAACACATGTATTTGTTTCTAGAATGGTTGATAATGAATTTTCAAAAGGCAAATCTGCTGTGAGAGAAATCCTTCCAAACTGTGATGACTTATCAACAGCAAGCAAAACGAACACTTTATGAAAGATGTTCTTTAAGTAATCATCAGCGGATCATGAATACAAATATCCATCACCACCCGTTAAGAAAAATAAAAAATGAAAATCACAGACATGAAACTGTTGGATGAACACAAATATGTGATTCTAATTTCTAATTTTCTGATTTCTTAATTCACTGATTCATATCCAAAGAGAATCAATCAAAACATGACCATATAAAAAATGACATAAAACATATGAAACAAAGCGGAAAAATGCAAGTGAGATATGTAAATGCCAAAGCCAATAACAAGCTGCTTGCAAACAGTGATAATGACACCAAAAATGAGTTCAAAAGTAGCAGAGACAAATATGCGTTGCTATAAAACCGCTCCATGGATAATAAACCCTCTGTCCCCAGATTCCAATGTATTCAGCTGAGCAGCTCACTCTAAACTTTCCATCCCAGTTTGCAGACTGGTGATCACGTCTTACACTAAAACTAAAATGCTTAAAATATTGATCAATCAAGGCTTTACTTTTCATGAAATGAGATACCCGTAAATAAAGATGGTTTTGCCAGGTGGCAGATACACAATATGTATTTTGACCTTGATTATCTCAATACATTTTGCAAGTGGTTGGACACAAGGACAAGCAAAAGCACCTCTAATAATAGATATATAATCTGTTTACTCCAATAGAAGTGTTACAGGTACTGGAAAACAGTGATAATGAAGACTATCAGGATTATGATGAGCTCTGAGATGGTTCAAGTAAAGAATAGAAGAATGAGGAAGGAGATTGCTAAAATCAATCAGAGAGAAAATTAATGACATCAAACATGACATTTTCTGGGATGCATCACACGCTAGATGGAAAGTGTAGTGGTTAGTGTACTCATTAATCAACACAATGGCCCTGAGCTCCATCCCCAGCAGTAGGGTATTTTTCATGACACGTGTGGCTGCGCTGGGGATGACCCTGCCTCACAAAGTGGGTTCCTGAGACGAATGTTGCTAATTCCTTGGATTGCCAAAGTAACTAACAACGACTGCTGAAAGAGGCTAATGAAACTAGAACATTATATACAACAATAATAAAGAGGCAAACAACTTTTTTGTCATAGGGATGAGAAGAAAGTGTACAAATGGAAAAGATGGAGGGGAAGAGAGGCAGAGGCAGACCGAGAGAAATGATGCTGGATGGATTGAAACAGGTGGCATGGAGGAATATCAACAGCGGCGGTGATCCAGAAAACCAAAGACCGAGATCTGTGGAGATTCATGAACCCTTATGCCAGCCGGCATGGCACTTGATGCTGAAAGATAGCAGGCATAATTATGGCCATAACACTCATATGCGCTACTTGGTTATGAAAAATCCTGGCCAAACATCACCCTCAATATGCCTTATGAATGGAAATGAGCATTACTACTTTACATAAATGGTGTATAATAAATATTCTAGAAATCTGACAACACTGCATATTTGCTGATCAAAACACAGACAGAAAAATAAATAAAACTGAGCAAGCATTAAAAAAATATGTAAATTACACTGATTGGCGGATGACTTACAGAATCTCCCATGTCAACACCCTTTGTGGCGCTCTGAAATAATGTATTTTATGTTTAAACTGCACATCTCTCACTGCCCATTTACTATGGCAGTTAACTGAAAGCATGCATTATGAAATTATGGCTTTTCATAATACTCTGCCTAAACATACAAATTGTACCGTCACAGTTTCAATGGTTCCCGCAAAGTATGAAGGTCACTTTCATAAACAACATAAGGAAGGCAGAATGATTCTAAGACAATCCTGCATAAGAGCCATTTTCAGATGCATTTATAGGGGAAAAAAAAATATATATATATATCACAGATATATAACTTATTTTTTTCCTTATACATTGTATATTTAGGCATGGTCAATTTACAAAGGAAATTTGCTGAAATCTTTAGTATTTTATACAGCAAAATAATTTTATGTAAAACATATTTTAACTCTTACAGGATGTTTGCATTCAGCTTTCAAAGGCCAGATGTCAACATGTGTTTCTGAAAACTATATTTTATACTGATGTTGTGCATGGTATTGGGCGTGCTAGCCAAGTTTATAACAAACTCCGCTGGTAATGTCATGAGCACGGTCGGGTTCGACACCTGGTCTCGTCGCTGGTCACAGTGAAGGAAAGACTGACCACCTATTCCTCCTTGCTGCGGGCCAACAAAATGTGATGGTGCTATCACATCACAGATTCACAGCAGGAAACTGCTACGGGACATTCTCTCTCTCTCTCTCTGTGTGTCTCTCTCTCTGTGTGTGTGTGTGTGTGTGTGTGTGTGTGTGTGTGTGTGTGTGTGTGGGGTGGTTGGGGGGGGGGGGGGGTGGGGGGGGGGCTATAAAAGGATATTTAAAAATTAATACCAGAATAATTGGAAACAAACACTCTCAAAAAATGTGCATCGTTACCAACAGCAAAACAGCAGCCACAAACATGATATGCCATACTTGAAAAGTTGAGGCATTAATTAACACAAAGTTAAAGGTAATGTCAACTTATCAGTGAATGTGTACATTTTGTGAATGAACAAAGTGTTAATGAAGCTACATACTTTTTACAGGCTTCATGACTGCTGTCAGTAAACAAATGCTGTATGATAAATGAAAACTTTCATTCTGAAAGTCTGACTTGGACAAACAAATATCTGCTGTCTACATAATGTCACTCACTTTAACCGATGAATACATTTGTCTAACATCTGGATCTTCCATGATTAAACAGTTTTCTCTCTATTTCCTTAATAGCATGGTTTCAGCACTTTGCTAACACATATCAACCAATCTGACTTGGAATGTTTCACTAATGTTATGAATGTTGAGCAATTTCATGTCTCTATATATAACTGATGCAGCCAGTGAGTCCTGTACACATTCAGTATTAGGTGAACAAGGTCTAAATGTTAGCTGCTGCTAAAAGAAATTGAGTAATCTGCAAGTTCATATTATTTGCATTTAACTTTGGGTGGCGAGTTTAATGTAACTCTTGGGGAAAAAAACTGCATATACAATAAAAACCAAACTATTTTATGGCAGTGTTAAAACAAAGTTTTAAAGAAGGATCTATGAAGAATATCTGTATCACACAACTCAGCATGCAACATTCTTTAAAAGAATTTAATTTAGTTCAAAGAAAAGAAAATTACATAGGATTTGATTCCTATAAACCGATTAGTGCAGTGTCTATTTTGACAGAAGCCTGCCTGTTCATCTCTTAGCTGCTTGCAAATGGCACCCCATAATCTGCCGAATATTTCACCGGGAACTGACAATAACATTTCTCTATGATTTTCTTGACCCTTCAGGTCCCATTTCTTCAGCCAACTTGACTTCCCAGTAAATTTCCTGCTTCCCATTTAAGACAAGGCTAATCTGGCAGCCAAGGTAAATTTAAAAAAAAAAAAATCCCCATATGGACGGACGTTACATTAATTATTGGAAAATCTTGAATATAATGGATGCTTTTTTTTTTTACTCTTATCTTCTCTTCCAATTATCGGCGCTCATGATATTTATAAAGTAATTTTTATTAACCCCCCCTCCACACACACACACAGGCATATTTTGAGCCTTATTAACACAATAAACAGTAAACAATAGTGACAGGTTATTATGAATGAAAAAGCTGTGACTTGTTAGTTTGCGGGAGGGCCTGGACTTTCAATCGCACTTCAGCCACACAAACCTTGATGCCTTGTTTACATAGATTTGCCACTCCAACCCCGTAATTCCATTCCATGAAAAGCTAGGACCCGAGCCATGACCTGTCGACTTGTTACATGGCATGGTTTTCAGACATTGCTTTTGTCAGTGCCATACAGAATTAATTCCATGAAACTTTGGACTCATCACAACAACAGCGGCCAATTGCCGCCCAGTCATCAATAATTAACCTTTAACAAAGGGTAAGATAAGTTACTGGAGGCGTGAATGTGTTTTTTTAAATTATAAAGTTTGCTGGTTTTGTAGTCAAATATTCTGTTTCTTTAAGTACATACGAACATGACCATTCTTGACTGAAGAAGGAAACTACCCACGGCACAATTTTGTGTCAACTATTTGAGACAGTAATTACATTAATGGCTGCAGAGCAGGAAAATTATTGACCTACATATAGATGTGAGATACTGGTATATGAGCGCAGCAATCGCCATTTTAGTAATCTATTTCAGTGACGGCACGCACATTTGTATTAATTTATATTTGAAGTCAGGATCTCTGGGATTTGTTCAAAGTATGCAAGCTCTTAAATTGATTTCCAATTGCAAAATACCTGGATCGCTTGTCAGCATAAAAAGCTGTGTTGCATTGTTTTAACATCATTACCAGTAAATGAGGCATTTGTTTTCATGAGTTAAGGCTGTGCACATATTTGTGAAATTCAGTTACAGTTGAGAGTTTACAGGCAATACAAAAACGGACAGATAAGTGGTAAATCTTGACCAAAATAAAAAGCACACATCAGTGATGGCTCTACCAACTAGCAGCACTCAATAATCATATATGAACAGCAGAAGATGAGCACTAGAGGTATCTCAGTATGTACATTAACATTTTTTTATATACAAGTAGGTTCAGGTTAAGACTTCTAACCTAAAATAATTTGTTTTCACATACTCTTCATCACATGAGATGAAGTCAGGAAAGAAGAATATCAATATCTTAATAAGAAGAAACACCACAGTAGTGTGTATGCTTCAAAAATTGTTTAAAAAATATGCTTCCATAAATGTTCATACAGTATCACTGAGGAAGGGTTTTTAAATATAGCATGGAAGTGTAATTAGGAGATATAGAAGCACGGTGCCAGGGTCAAGCATACTAAACAAGACATCTCTTCACCTACGCACAATGCATCCCGTAAAAGACACAAGCTGTACTTATCAATACATGACATAGCTCCCAAGGAACAGAAGCCCTGGAGCCACAGGGCCAGTAACAAGAGTGAGCAACTTGAACTACAGAATTCTAACAATATCACAGTAATATCAACTGAACAACAGAATCCTAACAACAATATGACAGCAATCTCAACTGAACAACAGGATGCAAACAACAATATGACAACAATCTCAAATGACCAACAGAATCTTAACAATATCAATTGAACAGGATTCAAACAGCAACATGACAGCAATATGATCTAATTGACAGGATTATAATAGCAATATGAACTGAATATGTTGTTTTAAATTAAAACATGGTTTCATAATAATACACTATATGTAACAATACACGTTTCCAACATTAGTATACAATACATATATTATACTTCTGTGTTTGTGAACCACCGCTGAAAAAATTATGACATAATTTGCAAAACTGTGACAGGAATAAATACACTTTCTCTTTAACCATGCTCATATGTTTTCATTAGGCAGCTTTTCACATTTATTCTCACTAAACAGGTTGGCTGTTATCAAGCATCATAAGGTATCTGTGACATCTGTGTTTCTTCAGCTACAGATATCAGTAACTAGAGAAATATCATTAAACAAGCCCTGTTATCATGCATCTAAGGATTCTTTTGGCAGCAATGGTACACTTCTTTCTTTATGCCCATTCTTTTTCACTGAAAAATTATATGCAACCTTTAGTCACCCCTTTAAATGCAGTCATTCTTCTTTAACTTGCCTTATAATTTGTATACTGTTGCTTACCTTCTTCTTCCGCTTTTTCTGTTTCTTTTTCCGTTGTTCCTCCTTGTGCTCCTTTACAAGAGTAGCCAAGCTATTGACATATTCATCTGTTTGTGACAGCAGGTAAGCCAAACGTTTATCTTTTTTCTGATCAATAAGTTTTCTATAGCCCTCTTCATCTTCAGCCTGTAACAACAAAAAGAATTACATGACACAAACAATATAACATATATTGTTCTTCTTCACAGACACGTGTACACCTCGGAGGAGCAGATGGATCACCATAGTCTGGTAAGAATGAGACAGCGAGGTGTGACGAGGGGATCTGGCTGACGCTCGACGCTCAGAGGAAAGGCGAGACGACATATAATCAGATTGCTACTGGAACTATTTGTGTTGGAACTCTTCGCTGGCTGCTGGGGATGGGGACGGAGCGCTTATGGGAATGTCCCGAATGCTGTGATGTCGGTTCCTAAATCAATCAATCAATCAATCACAGACATTCTCCTTCACAGACATGCAAATATATAATCAAACATAATACTGCTGTGGAACCTGGATCTGTCCACGAGAACAACTTATCTAAGTTTACCAGGCAGGGCGGAAATAACTGTCACATGCCCGTGTATAGACAGTTTTTCTTAGTCTATGCCATGTGGCATTGGTGATCGTGTGTCCCCCGCAGGTGTCTGTCTTGTGTACTAACAATCATTTGTAATACTGATGTTCCTCCGGCCATGATGTCAAACTATCCGGCATCTTCTCTTTTTGTATTTTCTTGCCTCACCTCCCCTCAAACTTTCTCACTGTTACAAGGTACTCCATTTGTCTTCTCATGATTTGCCCAAAGAATGTGCACCGTCTTCTTCTGAAGCGAGTAACCAGTTCTATTTGTGAGTCAAATGCTCTCAGTCTAGAGGATTAACACAAATTAATTCAAAGGATCACATATAAACTATCCATTAACACTCAAATTTGCTACTCCTTAAAAGTTCATACTAACACATTTCAGCTCAATAGTGTATACCAGATTCACAAACACTATATATATTAGTTGTGAGCCTATGTCTATTTGAAGGGCTTCAGCCTTTATTTTATCCTCTACATAACAAAGGAGTCACAGCAGCACAGTGGCTAGCTTGCTTGCCTGCCGGCCCAATGGTTATGTGTTTTAATCCCAATGAAAATGGATTTTAAAAATTATTATCTACAAGAGTTTAACGTTAATTACAATTGTCTAGTTGTGTGCATACCAAACACAGAATCTTACTGTCAATAACAGCACTGATAACAATCTTAACCACATATATAAAACAAAGTCCTACCATAAGTCTCCTCATACGCTCTTTCTCAATTCTCTCCTGCTCCTTCTTCTGCTCTCTCTCCGTGTTTGTATGGTATGTGATAACAGCTCTGTTAAGCTTGCCAATCTTGGCCACAATATTTCTGTGGAAGTCTTTGAAATCTTTGGCATGCTGAAGAACTGCATTGAGGTATTCCTGGGAAAAGAAAAGCATCAATATAATAACCTGAAGGATACAAGTATAAAAACAATAAATCCTTGTCTACTCTAAGTGCAAATCTACTCTAAAGATGTTCACAGTTATGTAAAAGAATTGATGTCACCAACATCAGGACTAGCCCATTAGAGCTCAGCTCTCCTCCAGCATCAGTTGAAGGATGTAAAAAGAACCCTGGCACCTGCAATTAAAGATGTCTAAGATCACTTGTAAACAGTTTCACCATATTTACCTTTACAACATTAGAGGCTATGCCAGCAAACATAATTAATGTACAGCAAAGCACCTTTGTGTCTGCATGCAAAACTGACACAAAACAACAATTGGATACATCAGTCTCTAGGAATTCAATGGTTGCAGACATTTTAATAACATTACAACTGTTGCAGACATTTTAATAACATTACAACTGGAAACACTATTGGAATTATATACAGTACCGGGACACCGAGGTGTTTCCAAGGCACCAGGGCCAGGTTCTATACTGGCCAAGACCTACTAATACGTCCTAGTCGTGTGTCCTGGGCAACAGGTCCATTTGGGGTCCTGGCTAACGTAGTAGGAACGTTGATTCTTCCGAAGTTGGAGAGTATCTGCCTGCACGGCGAGGAACCACCAGTCTGCACACCAATAAGCCAGACATGGGACAATGGATACTCACGCAAACCTCAGGTCCTGTATGACATCACACTGATGTTGGACAACAGGATGTCTTTATGCGACATACAGGACTTTGTGCTGGAGTTCAGCCAGTGAACGCAAGCAAGCAAGCAAATATAGTACCTACTTTCAATTAACTACACAGCAAATGAAACCTTAAAAAATACCAGTAGTACTCTATTTATTTGAAAAACAACAGAGGCCTAGCTTAGTTTCTATAAAGCTGATTGATTTATCTGCAAACATTCCATACCATACCAGAAATATTTACTAGCACACTAACCAAATGTCAAGTTTCTAAGCAAACTAATACATGTGAAACTGTTGAACATGTTCTGCATGCCATACCATGTAGTGAATTAAGAAAGACATACTGGCCCACTAAAACAACACACAACTCTAAGATGTATAGAATTAAAGAAAAACAACAACAAAACAGTTCAGTTCACAATAAATATGTGATCGCAAGAAGAAGACTGCACGCCCACCACCCATAACATTTCCAAAGCAACTAATCTAAATATGAAACTTACCTGATGTTTTTGTCTCTTCTTCCGGTCCTGCTCCATTTTCTGTTGTTTCTCCAATTTTTCTGTGACTCTAGCCTCTCGTAGAGATTGTCTCTTGCTGCGTTTGTATGCATTTGGATTTAAAGCTGTTTCTAAGGTTGTATCCTTGCGCATTGTTGAGAGGACTTCCGCCCGCAGCTGGAACAGAATACATATAAATACTTACAAATGTTTGTATATTGCTTTTGTGACAGCGAATATTTCCTCCTTGACACATTAAAGCAGTCTTCACAGTTTAAGTTTTTAAACAAAAAATAAGACAAAGTTAATATCTATGTCTTCACCATTCAATCACACTGACAAGTTATAGCTGACTGGGTGTGCTAGCGAAGCTGATGGCACATTGTGCTGGTGATGTCATGAGCATATCAGAAACGAGGTCGTTGCCTGGGTTTGTCCTTTGCCAAATTGAGGGAAAGATTGGTCACCCATTCCTCCTGGCTCTCAGGCCCACAAACTGTGATGGAGCTATCATATCCCTGGCTCTCAGGCCCACAAACTGTGATGGAGCTATCATATCCCTGGCTCTCAGGCCCACAAACTGTGATGGTGCTATCATATCCCTGGCTCTCAGGCCCACTAAACTGTGATGGTGCTATCATATCCCTGGCTCTCAGGCCCACAAACTGTGATGGTGCTATCATATCCCTGGCTCTCAGGCCCACAAACTGTGATGGAGCTATCATATCCCTGGCTCTCAGGCCCACAAACTGTGATGGTGCTATCATATCCCTGGCTCTCAGGCCCATAAACTGTGATGGTGCTATCATATCCCTGGCTCTCAGGTCCATAAACCGTGATGGTGCTATCATATCCCTGGCTCTCAGGCCCATAAACTGTGATGGTGCTATCATATCCCTGGCTCTCAGGCCCACAAACTGTGATGGAGCTATCATATCCCTGGCTCTCAGGCCCATAAACTGTGATGGTGCTATCATATCCCTGGCTCTCAGGCCCATAAACTGTGATGGTGCTATCATATCCCTGGCTCTCAGGCCCATAAACTGTGATGGTGCTATCATATCCCTGGCTCTCAGGCCCATAAACTGTGATGGTGCTATCATATCCCTGGCTCTCAGGCCCATAAACTGTGATGGTGCTATCATATCCCTGGCTCTCAGGCCACATAAACTGTGATGGTGCTATCATATCCCTGGCTCTCAGGCCCATAAACTGTGATGGTGCTATCATATCCCTGGCTCTCAGGCCATAAACTGTGATGGTGCTATCATATCCCTGGCTCTCAGGTCCATAAACCGTGATGGTGCTATCATATCCCTGGCTCTCAGGCCCATAAACTGTGATGGTGCTATCATATCCCTGGCTCTCAGGCCCATAAACTGTGATGGAGCTATCATATCCCTGGCTCTCAGGCCCATAAACTGTGATGGTGCTATCATATCCCTGGCTCTCAGGCCCATAAACTGTGATGGTGCTATCATATCCCTGGCTCTCAGGCCCACAAACTGTGATGGTGCTATCATATCCCTGGCTCTCAGGCCCATAAACTGTGATGGAGCTATCATATCCCTGGCTCTCAGGCCCATAAACTGTGATGGTGCTATCATGTCCCTGGCTCTCAGGCCCACAAACTGTGATGGAGCTATCATATCCCTGGCTCTCAGGCCCACAAACTGTGATGGTGCTATCATATCCCTGGCTCTCAGGCCCATAAACTGTGATGGTGCTATCATATCCCTGGCTCTCAGGCCATTAACCCCTTTACCGTGTGTCACGAGTTAACTCGTCATAAAAATTTTTGGCTTTAACCGTGCATCACGAGTTAACTCGTCATCAGATGTAAAAGTCTTCTGTGTGCCGTGCGTCCCGAGTAAACTCGTGCGTCCCGAGTAAACTCGTGTTAATACAAAAATAGCATAGGAAATGCATAGGGCGGCTAATCCAACAGCCAATTCAACAGCGGAAGATAAAATTAGGTCATCACGTGATGCCAAAAGTGAAAGTGGACAGTAAACAAGACAAAAAAGGTACGAAAGAAAAAAAAACTTTTTATTGTGATTTTATTATGATTATAATTTATAACTTTGTAGTATGATTATAATTTATGCATAGTATAGCTTGTACTTGTAAACACCAAGTATAATTACTAAAAACAATTGACATCTAATATGCGTATCAGTTTAGTTCGTTATTGAACAGTACCATTTAGTACAGAACATTTCTTATTTTCCTCACAATTTCTAAAAGACAACTCATTTTCACTTAAAAAAACATTTTATTTTGCCAGGACAACATAACATATCAAATTATGAAAGAAAAAAAATACACAGTTTGCATAACCAAAAAAAATTTTTTTTTCCACGGTAAAGGGGTTAAACTATGATGGTGCTATCATATCCCTGGCTCTCAGGCCCATAAACTGTGATGGTGCTATCATATCCCTGGCTCTCAGGCCCACAAACTGTGATGGTGCTATCATATCCCTGGCTTTCAGGCCCACAAACTGTGATGGTGCTATCATATCCCTGGCTCTCAGGCCCACAAACTGTGATGGAGCTATCATATCCCTGGCTCTCAGGCCCACAAACTGTGATGGTGCTATCATATCCCTGGCTCTCAGGCCCACAAACTGTGATGGAGCTATCATATCCCTGACTCTCAGGCCCACAAACTGTGATGGAGCTATCATATCCCTGACCCACATCAGCAAACTGCACCGGAACTATTTATTATTATTATTGAACACCATGTAACGAGTCTAATTAGACATGTAGTTATCGCATAGCTCAAGTGCTACTGTATATGAAAATACTTAAATTGTGATCAAATTTAGCAGTTTTCTGCTGTACACTCAGATTTTTTTTTTTTTAAGTTACACATATAGCTGAAATAATTAACAGCGAAAATGGAGAACCAATAAGTGAACAAAAACAGATCCTAATAAGATGGAAGCAGTATTTCGAACAACTTCTCAACATCCCATCAGATGTCACAGGAATTCAAGAGACCTACACAGATGTCACCGAGGAACTAGAACCAGACATACTAAAAGAAGAAATTATAGAAGCCATCAGATTAGCCCCATTAAACAAATCACCAGGACAGGATGAAATACCAAATGAACTAATTAAAGCAGCAAGGGAAGTAGGAACAGCTTGGCTACATAGACTATTCAACCATGTTTGGGTAGAACAACAGACACCACGAGACTGGGGAAATGCCATAATTATCCCAATTTGGAAAAACAAAGGCAGCAAAAGAGATTGCACACAATACAGAGGCATTTCACTGTTGAGTCATACTGGGAAAATATTTTGCAAAATTCTTGAAAAAAGATTACGAACTACTTTAGAACCCCAGCTAAGCGAAACGCAGCTTGGATTTAGGAAAAACAAAGGATGCACAGACGCCATTTTTGCTCTTAGACAACTTATAGAAAAATCAATTGAATTCAATGAAACACTCTACTTAGCCTTTGTCGACCAAGAAAAGGCATTTGATAGGGTAGATAGAAACAAGCTGTGGGAAATCCTTAAACAATATGGAGTGAGTACACATCTAACAAACCTATGCAGAAGTTTATACAACAACAGTGAATGCATAGTGAGAGCAACTGGAGAACACTCAGAACCCTTCACCATAAGATCTGGAGTACGACAAGGTTGTGTCCTGTCCCCTCTCTTGTTCATAACATATATAGACAACATATGTAAAGAAACCAGCCAAGCAGAGACAGCAAGAATACCGCATGACGAGAACACAGAAGAAGAACCATCTGCAAATCTAACCATTAGAGAACTCCTGTTTGCGGACGACCAAGCACTAATAGCAAAATCAGAAGCTGAATTACAAGACCACATGAATAGTCTAAACGAAATGTGTAGGGAACATAACATGAAAATTAGCACAAGCAAAACAGAGGTAATGACTATAACTAAAGAAGAACAAACAGCAACAATTCACCTAAACGAACATCCCTTGAAACAAGTAAAGAGCTTCAAGTACCTAGGAAGTATAATATCATCAAATGGCAGATCAGAAGACGAGATCGAAAATAGGTGCAATAAGGCAAATCAACTCATTGGACAAATGGCACCAATACTAAAGAACAAACATGTATCAATAACTACTAAGAAAGCACTTTACAACACAATCTTCCTACCAACTCTCTGCTACCAATGCCAAACCTGGACAATGACAGAAAAAGAGAAAAGAAAAATCACAACAACAGAAATGAGGTTTCTGAGAAGAATACTCAACGTATCAAGAAGAGATAAGATCAGAAATGAAGAAATCAGGACTAAAGTAGGGGTTAAAGCTGCTCTAGATTTTATTAGAAAGCAGCAAGTCAAATGGTTTGGCCATGCAAGTAGGCTACCAGTCAACAGCATGCCACAACAAGCAATGATGTACAGACCAGATGGAAACAGAGGAAGAGGCCGACCACGTAAACGTTGGACTGAGGGAATAACAGAATCCATGGGAATGTCGATATACGAAGCCCATAACCGGGCACTCTCACGAAGTTTATACTTCACCTCGACACCGCAAGGTACAAGAGGAACATGATGAGATGAGAAGTTACACATAATACTTACAGATCTCTGAAAGTTGAGCAAGCGCAAAGCCCTAAGCTCAATCATTCCCTTGATTTTCAAGTCCTCTGGCATGGTAGTTGGCATCTTCGACAACTCTTGTATTCTGTGTGCAATTCGAGCCGACACCCTAAAAAATTTTTCCAGAAATATAATAGTACATTGTTACATTCCTGAGAAGAATACTCAATGTATCAAGAAGAGATAAGATCAGAAATGAAGAAATCAGGATTAAAGTGGGGGTTACAGCTGCACTAGATTTTATTAGAAGGCAGCAAGTCAAATGGTTTGGCCATGCAAGTAGGCTACCAACTAACAGTATACCACAACAAGCAATGATGTACAGACCAGATGGAAGCAAAGGAAGAGGCTGACTACGTAAACGATGGACACAGGGAATAACAGGAGTCCATGGGAATATCAATACATGAAGCCCATAAGTGAGCACTCTCCCGCTGTTTATACTTCACCTCGACACCACAACGTACAAGAGGAACATGATGAGATGAGATTGTTATATACCATAGGCAATATAAAAACGTATGAAGTAATACATGTATATACATTTTGAAATGATCCAACAACAATGCTCACAATAAGGTTACCTTTATGGCTATGCATAACTTCCTAAAATTAAAGAGCAAATCTATTTATGTTTGTGTCACACTTACACATTTGAGATGATAAAGACAATATATTTCAGAACGACCAAGACAGAAGATTAATCAATAAAAACACCAGAAACAGATGTCTGTCATATCTCACAACCCTACCTGAAGTGAGTTAAACATGCACAAAATTATTATATATTCTTTTAGATGGATCAATCTTCTGCTCAGGTCTAGCAAGTGCCACAAGGGCACCAGTAATAGGGCAATGAGGATGGGCAAAAGGTGTATATTTGTAATTTTGTATCACTTATATATGGCAGTCATCATCATCATCTTCCACATTTGCCGTCAAGCATAGTGGGGAGGATTAATTGTTGCTCCAGCACCCAATGGGTGGCACTGGATAGTGTCATTCTGTGTGACTACAATGTAGAAATAGAGCAAGTGCAAACATGTGTGTATGTGTCCCATGCATAATCAGTGTTCTGTAGGAACATTTAGCAGCTACATCTGCTGAAAGAGACGGAGCACACGTGGGCATGTCCTGAGTGCAAAGACATGTATTCCAGTTTAATCAACCTATCATCAAGAGATGGAGCACATGTGGGCACGTCCTGAGTGCAAAGACATGTATCCCAGTTTAATCAACCTATCATAAAGAGAACAGAAAAATACCTGTTTTCCCTTTCCTTTAGCAACTCAAGTGGGTCCAGGCCTTGAGGTTTAGCAACAGGTGCAATTCTATTTTGCTTAAGAGCAGATAATGTCTGAGGTTGTTGCTGCTGCTGTGGTTGTGGTGGTGGCTGTTGACCAGGACCTCCCATCTGTTGCTGCGGTGCCATCTGCTGCTGATGCATAGGTCCCTGCATTCGTTGCTGAGATGGGTCGAGGGGGCCTTGATTTGGGCCTGCCATGCCCCCACTGTGTCCTCTGACCTGCCCCATCTGCTGCTGAAGAAGCTGTTGTGAGGGCGGCTGTTGAGGGTGCCCACCCTGCTGTTGTTGCATCATACGAATCTTCTGCATTTGGTGGGGATCACCTGTATTGATTTACAGCAAATATTTGCAACTATAATTTTTCATTTTGTGCTATTAATGCAAATTAATAAATACTTATTGTTTACACAAATGATTTTAACACGAGAGAGCTTTATATGAGTTTAATCAATAACCGATATCATGGCACTGGGACATCCCATACACACCCCATCTCAATTTTCAACAACCAGTGAAGAGTCCCAATACTAATGGTCCCAGCTGCAGTCAGCCTGTCTGTGTCCATCTGGTCTTTCCTCTGAGTACTGAGTTCAGCAAGATCCTCTGGTCACTCCCTGCTGCACCATTCACTTCAGGCCTTGATGATTTATCTGTAATTATGAGACAGGTGTGCTACCTAGGCACATTTATCTGTGATTATCAGACTGGTGTGCTACCTAGGCACATTTATCTGTGATTATGAGACTGGTGTGCTACCTGGGCGCATTTATCTGTTCTTCCACACTATTCACATGATCCCTAAAGACCCTGACCAGATCTGCACCAATCCTCACCCAGCGATGCAGATCCAACCCATCTTTCCACAAGCTTATTTCCCAACACACTATCATGTCCTGGGGAAAAGATGCAAATACCCATTTCTTTGATTTTTTAAATTGAAACAAGCCGCTCTTCTTTATATAAATGTTAAGCAACTCATTGGACAAATTGGCACCAGCACTAAAGAAGAAACATGTATCAATAGATACTAAAAAGCATTTTACATCACAGTCTTCCTAGAACTCTAAGCTACCAATGCCAAACCTGGCCAATAACAGAAAAAGAGAAAAGAAAAATTACAACGGAAATGAGATTCCTGAGAAGAATACTCAATGTATAAAGAAGAGAGAAAATCAATGAAGAAATCAAGACTAAAGTTGGGGTTGTAGCAGCGCTAGACTTCATTAGAAAACAGCAAGTTAAATGGTTTGGCCATATAACTAGGCCACCAACTAACCGTACACCACAAGCAATGATGTACAGACCAAATGGAACTAGAAGAAGAGGCCAACCATGTAAACGATGAACAGAGGGGATAACAGAATCCATGGGAATCTCTGTATACGAAGCCAATAAACGGTACACTCCCACTGTTTATGCTTCACCTCGACCCCGCAAGGTACAAGAGGAACAAGATGAGTTGGTCTCTGAGCATCTATGCAACAAGAAAGTAATTCAAACAAGTTCCAGATGCCACACTGTTTGGTATGTATTTCTCACTTTAAATTATTTTGTTTTATATTTGTTATTTATAATAAAAAGTACAAATTTTTTTTTTAATAAGCAGTACATTCCATTCTAAGCTAAATTCTTAAAGGAGATGTCAGGAAATAATTTTCCAAGGAACAAATAATTAGATATTAAAGGTATTTTACAGACCTTGTCTTGGGAATGATCCCATTGGCCGTTTTCCTTCTAGTGCCATGCGTAAGCTGTCCGGAATGGGTGCATTACATGCCAGAAGTTTGTATGCCTTGATCTGGGCTCGCAGCTGGTGCAGCTGTGCCTGGTTGAAGGTCTGTCTCGGTTGACCTGGTGGACCTCCTTGCATGCCAATTTGCTGATCTGGTAAGAATTTTAAAAAAGCAATATTCAGCTACTGGAAACATATAAGGGAACATAAGTACACGTTTGAACTTTCTAAAGTTAAATCAACAGCTGAGAAAAGTCTCTGAGAAAATACCTACCAAAGAAAGGAGTATATGTTAACTTGAAAGTATTAAGTATGCTACAGGCAAAATCGAAGTATTGGGCTAAACACAAAACAACAACAGAATAGGTAAAGAGAGGTAAATAATAGCGCATTTTGACAATGCACACACATACATACAAAACTATTTGACTATAATAGTACCGAACAATGCTTGCTTGGTAAAGTCAGAACATGAACCAGAACATTATATACAACTATAAGAGAGAGACATTCTTTGGTCATATAATGAGAAGGGAGGTGTCGAAAAACACTGACAAATGGAAGGATAAGCAGTAGAAGAGGCATGAGGCAGACCAAGAGAAATGATGCTGGATGGAATAAGACTGTGGCACACAGGAACATCATCAACAAACCAAGAGAAATGATGCTAGGGTGGACTGAGACTGTGGCATACAGGAACATCATCAATAAACCAAGAGAAATTATGCTGGATGGATTGAGACTGTGGCATACAGGAACATCATCAACAGACCAAGAGAAGTGATGCTGGATGGATTGAGACTGTGGCATACAGGAACATCATCAACAGACCAAGAGAAGTGATGCTGGCTGGATTGAGACTGTGGCATACAGGAACATCATCAACAGACCAAGAGAAGTGATGCTGGGTGGATTGAGACTGTGGCATACAGGAACATCATCAATAAACCAAGAGAAGTGATGCTGGATGGATTGAGACTGTGGCATACAGGAACATCATCAACAGACCAAGAGAAATGATGCTGGGTGGATTGAGACTGTGGCATACAGGAACATCATCAATAAACCAAGAGAAATGATGCTGGATGGATTGAGACTGTGGCATACAGGAACATCATCAACAGACCAAGAGAAATTATGCTGGATGGATTAAGACTGTGGCATACAGGAACATCATCAACAGACCAAGAGAAACTGTGGCATACAGGAACATCATCAATAAACCAAGAGAAATGATGCTGGATGGATTGAGACTGTGGCATACAGGAACATCATCAATAAACCAAGAGAAATGATGCTGGATGGATTGAGACTGTGGCATACAGGAACATCATCAATAAACCAAGAGAAATGATGCTGGATGGATTGAGACTGTGGCATACAGGAACATCATCAACAGACCAAGAGAAATTATGCTGGATGGATTAAGACTGTGGCATACAGGAACATCATCAACAGACCAAGAGAAATTATGCTGGATGGACTGAGACTGTGGCATACAGGAACATCATCAATAAACCAAGAGAAATGATGCTGGATGGATTGAGACTGGCACACAGGAACATCATCAATAAACCAAGAGAAGTGATGCTGGATGGATTAAGACTGTGGCATACAGGAACATCATCAACAGACCAAGAGAAGTGATGCTAGGTGGACTGAGACTGTGGCATACAGGAACATCATCAACTGACCAAGAGAAATTATGCTGGATGGATTAAGACTGTGGCATACAGGAACATCATCAACAGACCAAGAGAAATTATGCTAGGTGGACTGAGACTGTGGCATACAGGAACATCATCAACAGACCAAGAGAAATGATGCTAGGTGGACTGAGACTGTGGCACTACAGGAACATCATCAATAAACCAAGAGAAATTATGCTAGGTGGACTGAGACTGTGGCATACAGGAACATCATCAATAAACCAAGAGAAATGATGCTGGATGGATTGAGACTGTGGCATACAGGAACATCATCAACTGACCAAGAGAAATTATGCTGGATGGATTAAGACTGTGGCATACAGGAACATCATCAACAGACCAAGAGAAGTGATGCTGGATGGATTAAGACTGTGGCATACATGAACTTCATCAACAAAATTGACCCAACACACCAAGGACCCAGATCTGCAATAATACACGAACGCCTATGTCAATTGGAGAGCACAGGATGATGATATCACATAATGCATTACTGTAAACAAACATTCTAGTGCACATACAACACGAAAAACTCCTACTTACTCTGACTAGTGCTTGGATCAACACTTTGATTGGGTGGTCCCATGGCCCCACCTGCCATCTGAGATCCAGACAGATTAGGGCTTGAGCTGCCACCAGACATAGCCTGAGACATACTCTGAACAGGCCCTGGTCCAACCATGCCTGGACCTGACATCTGTCCTGGCCCCATGGTGTGCTGCTGCTGAGAATGATTCGGCACTGGCATATTTCCATTTGAGGGTGTCATGTTTGGCATCGAATTGCTGACCATTGGGTTGTCTGGAAGTCCCTGCATATTTGGCATGCCCCCCATTGATGTTGGTGGCCCGCTTGAGGCAGAAGCATTCATGGACATTCCTTGAGGTCCATGAGCTCCCATTCCACTCTGATTATGACCAACCATGTTGTTTTGCATATGTCCTCCCATATTACCATGGCTACTTCCCATGTTGGGATTTTGTCCTCCTGGACCCATGCTTGGTCCCGGACCTCCTTGCATCATCTGATGGCTGGGTGACATGCCTGTCATTGAGGGTCCTTGGGGCATTCCTGGCTGGCCTGTGCTTCCCATTCCTGGGTGAATGTTTGACCCATGTGGTCCCTGCATTCCCTTTCCTAGACCTTCCATTGGTGGTATATGCTGCTGTGAGTAACGTGGGTCATCACTCATGTCCTCCAGTTTCAAATATCAACTTGTCAGCTGGTTTTGTAGACTTCCTGTTTGAACAAACAAACAAAAATTGTAAATTTAGTCTTTCGCTTCTCACCATGCAGGAAAACAGTATTTCTTATTCCCAAAATCAGATACAATACCTTTTCTTACAGATAGCCTAGAAAACAATTGTTCTTAATAATAATCAGTGAATTCAATACGAAGGAGAATGTTTGATCATCTGTGTTTACTTGACACTGGTCAATGCATACACATGGAATATACTTCTGCACATGAGAATGCATGCACGCTTTAAAATAAAAGACCCAATTATGGAGGAATTCTTACTTCTGTTAAGCTTGTAGTTTGTATACAATAAAAGTTTTTTTTAGTTAACATTAACTCCATGAAATATCCACATCACCACATAAACAATGATCTCATCCAAGGAAACATGCTCTGAAAATAATATCACTCATCAAGTATTTCAGCTCTTGGGCTGGCCTTGAAGCAGCCTCATCATTCCATTCAACAGCTGTCTGTCTTATGCTGTTCTCCTTAATGTATGCATGAATGCATTATGAATGCATTGATAGATCTGTGCATGCCTGATTTATAAATGTTGTCTGTGGTCTACTCCAGTGCTTCTCAACCAGGGAATTCCCCCTAAGGGGGGAATTTTAGGGTTTCCAGAGGGGGAATTAAGACCACAGATTGGCAGACTCAAACTGGCTTCAGGACCACACAAAGCGCAGTGTACATCGGTCCGCTCTACAGAGAGGTCACACTGGACTTTCTCTTCGCTAGTTTATGTGTTTTTGTTATTAGTATTCTTGACTGTTTCCTGTTATATTTAAAGAATCTGAAGCCCATGATGAAGTTTCCAAAAAAAAAAAAAAAGTATGATCATTCATATATTCAGTATGGATTCACATTTACCATCACCAACTTAGAAGAACGATCTCAATGTATTATTTCTGGTAAAGGTTTGTCAAATGATTCTATGAAACCAACAAAGTTGAAGCAACATTTGTTGGATGTCCACCCTCAACACAACGACAAGGACAAAACCTATTTTGAACGTCTTGGGACTGCTGTCAAAAGGATGACACTGGATTTAACAGGAACATTCCAAGAAAAAAAGCAAAAGGCTACTGAAACTTTCCATGTCGTAGCACTGAGGATAGAGAAGCTGAAAAAACCCACATACAATTGGGGAAACTTTGTTCAAACCTTGTCTCAAAAAGGTGAAAATTGTGTTGGGAAATGGATCAGAGAAAAAACTTGCAGTGTTTACACTATCAAGCGATACTGTTCAAAAGAGGATCAGCGATAAGGCCACTGATATCAAGGATCAAGCCGTGCAAGAGATCAAGTCTGCAGCACGTGGGCTCTATTAAATTCAAATCGATGAATCGACTGATGTGGCATCGTATTCTAAGTTGATGGTGGTTGCAAGGTTTGTACATTCAGGATCATTTAAAGAAGAGCTTCCTATTTGTTCTCCTCTTGAAACAACTACCAAGGCCTCTGATATTTTAGAAAAGGTTTAATCTTTCCTTGAATCAGAAAATCTGTTATGGGGTAATATGTGTGGGTGCTGTAAAGATGGAGCGCCTGCTATGTTGGGGACCAAATCAGGATTTCAAGTTAGTGTGAAGAAACGTACCCCAAAAGTGAAAGGCATTCATTGCATGATCTATCGTTAGGCTCCAAACCTCCAAGAACATTTCCTCCAAAATATTTCCAGCTCCACTGAGGAAAGTTTTGGATCAAACCATTAAGATGGTGAATTTTGTCAAAGGAGGAGCTCTCAACTCACAGCTTTTCAAGCAGTTATGCATTGACATGGATGCAGGCCACCATTCGCTTCTTTTCCACACAAACATTCGATGGCTGTCAAGAGGAAATGTAACTGCGTGAGTATATGAGCTGAGAGGTGAGCTCAAATTATTGTTTGAAGTTCAGGGTAAGATGGAATATTTTGCATGACTGGATGATGAGTAATGGATCATGCACCATGCTTATTTAGTTGATATTTTTTAGCAGCTAACCCACCCTTGCCTAAAAAAATATACTTATCTTGGCTTGTAATTTTGATGCAATGGCTGTGATTGTAAATAACTGAATGTGAGATTTTGAGAGATTAATATATGATCTACTACTACCATATTTTATACATTTCATATTGATACACTAAATTAATAATAACCCCCCTCGCCTAAAAAAATATACTTATCTTGGCTTGTAATTTTGATGCAATGGCTGTGATTGTAAATCACTGAATGTGACATGGTATTGTTGGAATTAATTTTGTGCGCTTTATCCAAATGACTTTTTCATAATTTTTGAAAATTTAGAAAGAGTCATTTTATCACATTTCATGATTGCTCGTTTATACGAAAAACACTAGAGCTTGAACTTGAAGCTGAAATTCACTTAGTAAAAAAGTAAAAAAAAGTCGCTTAAAAGCGACAGGGTCGACTTCATTGCACCGGGTTTTATCCCATATGGCTCGATCCCTTTCCGCAGAGCGGAAAGCGTCGCACAAAGCACGAACTCCGTAGCTCTAGCGACGATCCACAGGAGTCTCTGAAAAATTTCACTCATGAACCAAAGGGCACAGCCCGGAATCGAACTCTCAACCTTCGGAATAAAAAAGTAATTGGAGTGACTATTCGCAATTCCATTGCGAATAGAAAAAAATTATATTCGCAATGGATTTGCGAATAGAGAAAAATTATATTCGCAATCGAAGTAGGTCACGTGATTATTCCTGTGCGTGTGTGCATATTACAATATTTTGTTGTTCTGTTTACGTGTCCTCAGTAGCGTAGTGGTTAGTGTCTCCGCCTGTCATGCTCGAGCTTGAGGTTCGATTCGCCGACGGAGTGGCAACTTTTTTTTTTTTTTTTCATTTTCAGGAATTAGGTGACACCAAATCTAGTCTGATGATTTTGCTTTAGGCATGTTTTCTACGGATTTTGTGTATTAGGTGTTGTTTATCTTGCTGCACAAGAACCTGCGCACTTGTCTTTCTGTTCTTATCTGTCCTCTACTTTTGTTGTCTTGGGAAAGGAGCTTAGCCACCCGAACGCGAGTTCTCTCTCTCTCTCGCTCTAAGTCTCGATCTCCCACCTCTCCCTTTCTTGTCTTTACCACTCTTTAATGTTTTTCAACACATCTTTCTCATATCTCTGTCTCTCACACTATCTTCGTTATCTATCTCTCTCCTCTTTCTTTTCCACCTACTTCAGATATACCAGGTTTTCCTGCACTTTATATGCGTAGCAAATGAGGCCAGTCAATCGAAAGCCTGGTGTTTGAATTGCCTAATCATGTCTCTCTGAGGCGAAGCATATTGCTGACTGTCAGCTTGGACCAGAACAGAGTCACTCAGAGAGGATGCAATGGAGGCCATAGAAAGTGTCAAATTGAGAGAATCATCACTGCTGCGATATTATCCGGACATAAATAGTAGGACGGTAATGTAAACAAACATGGATGCCTGGTATTGTAACAGTAAGAGTACAGAAACGAAAGTTAACAATTCTTGAACTCGCCTGGGGACAGAATTAGGCACTCTTCCGATTGACGGGTCTAAATAGTTCAGCAGTGAATAAGTCAGGGGTTAAGGGTTAGGGTTAGTGTTAACACTAACCCTAACCCTTAACCCGTGACTTATTCACTGCGGAACTATTTAGACCCGTCAATCGGAAGAGTGCCCAGAATTATTTGTAGGGATCGTTATTTGTATTGGGGATACCTGTTCTGAAAAATTATTCTTCATATTTAAACAGGACTAACTTAAAATGTAAAAATAAAACGGGATGCCAAAAGAACGGACAGAAGTAAGAAGAAGAGTGATTCATTAAAAAATACAGAGAATTCGGCAGAATTAAACTCGCAACAGTGAACATTCCTATTTAAATTAACCACCTTCTTAGACTTCTTAATGGCCCAAACTAAAATTTACTAGTGAGCAGACGCTGTGATATGTTTGTTACTTCCCGCAATTCGATTGCGAATATAATTTTTTTCTATTAGCAATGGAATTGCGAATAGTGCCTCCCAAAAGTAAAAAAACTGTCAAAAATTAAATAAGAGTAAGAGGATTGCCGAATTCTCGTCATCACTGTTAGGGAGCAACTATGCATCTAGATAATCGCTCGATCAAAACGGCGATAAGACGAACCCAAATCGAAATTCAATTAATTGTTTTTATAAATAATAATAATATTAATAATCAACGGCGACAGACGTCACTGACACTGCAAGACACGACACTGCCACTGCCCGTCGGCTGCGGCTGTGTTTGTTGAGTTTGAACGGTTTGTTCTAACGTCTCATTATAATAGTAACATTTAACAATCCTCCACTCCTAACTGTTCAAATTCAAAAACATACTTAAATGATAAACATTAAGGGCTAACTAGTGGCTTATTCAGACTAAAGTAAGGTCCTGAAAAGATTATCACAGAGTAAGAAAGTAAGAATCCTACCTCGTTATTTTAACAAAGATGGCTGGCCATGAACGCCTCTAAACCAAGCGACATCAGAATTGAACCATGACGATTTTATACCTTCTGTTCTGTCCAACAATGAACATGAGTTATCTAACTGTAGCAACTATCAGTAACCGTTATGAAATAAAACAAATAAACACAATATTGGTCATTTCCTGACACTGAGAATTGAATAAAGCAAGTCCAAAATCGACGTAGCGTCTACTATATTTAGAAATAGAATTCTATCTTGGCGTAAGAAGATCTCATTTGCATTGGTACGGTGCTGGGTGAAAAAAAAGCTATATGGTTTAGTATTGACACCCCTGCGACTACGATAAATTTAATAGAAATAAAAACAGTATTTTTTTCTCTCATGGCTATTCGAATGAAAAAATAAAAATGTATTCTTACGCTTAAGATAAAAGGATAAATAAAGAGTAATACCAATTTTAAAGAAACGCGAAATTCGGCTACGCAGAATAACATACACCGGAAGGAGGATAACATGAAATACTAAACTACATCGCCCGTGTGTTGCCGGGGCCCATACGGGCGAGCAAAGAATAGTAACACTGTTGACTACCATGCACGTCGTAAGAAGCGACAAAGGAGGCTATGGTTCCGTCGCCCTGCTACTGAGTGAGTGCGTGGAGCGACACTGTGAGCTGGAAATTTCGCGTGGAATGCTTTTGCATCTGTCCGCGGTTGTTTTTCGCGTGAACTGCGTGTTCGGAACGATGACGGCCGGCTGTTTTGGATTTGACTGGTTTGCCTTTTCGGTTCACGAGTGCATTTTTCAGGAGACTCCTGGGAGTCGACGCTGTAGCTAAGGAGTTCGTGCTTTGTGCGGCGATTTCGGTGGGTCGCCCTGCGGAAAGAGACCGAGCCATATGGGATAAAACCCCGGTCAATGAAGTCTTTCTGGTGGCTGCCGTTTTCATCGACGATGAACTGTATTTTTCGTGGAGGACTTTTGTGTTTGCATTCTGGCGGCGGCATTATGCACAGTGTACCTATGCGGGCCGTTGGCTTGCCGACACTCCTGTCTATTCCATTGTTCACATGGGGCAGTGAGGAGCATTTTGTGATATTCACTGGCACAGGAACGGAGCAATATGGGGACGACCCGTTGCCGTGAAGTTGGAACCGCGACTAACTAACTAACTAAACTATATACACGAAAGGGGTGAAAAATTGTAATCAGCACATTTTAGTACACTTTTTACGTCGGGTTTTCTATGGTTAGAATAACAAATGAGATAAATGTTACAGTTAGTTCTAGCTATCATGTTCTTTTGCATTATCTCTACTATACATACTTAGTTTTTTTTATAGTATTTCCATTCACATATATTTTTATTCGTTATGCCACACTATATTACTATCTTGATCAAGCAAAACAGACTGAACTGTCATTTATGAGATTAAAATTAAATTAGTCCCGTCATCTTTGTGCACACGTGAACAAGACAACAGATAGTTGAATACTCCTTGAAGCATAGCATAAACTTTGTAAATTGCTGACTGAACATTGTCCCACACAGATAAAGCTATTTGGGAATCACAACAAACTCTCAGAGCAACCTTTTTTTTTTTACCAACCAAACTTTATGTGTACACATTATTAGAACAACACTGAACGAAAAGACGATTTGTGACATTTGGCAGTTTTGTCAAGACAATCCTCTTTCGCTTTCTTTCTCTTCTACGATTGTAAAGGTTTCTTTGACTGCATGGCGCCTTCAAGTGGCGATTTGTCTGTAAACATAAGGGGCTAGAAACATACCACAAGGTGTGTAAAGGGATCCTTTACTTGATCTCAGTGTGGTTTTCAACAAGAATAATGCAGTAAACAGAATCAACCACTGTTTATTGCCTTAATCTATCTCACAAAGACGTTTTGATGCGGTCAGTCCGGAGGCGCTAATGAAGATCGGCTGCCCGCCAACTCGTTTATCCGTCGTGGAATCATTCCACACAAGCAGGAAGGGTATAATCAATTTTGATGGTGTATCCTCATAAGAGTTTGAAATCAAAAGTTTGTGTACTTGCTCCTATCCTCTTTGGAATATATTTTTCATTTCTATTGAAATATGCCTTACGTGATTATTATGGTGGTATATACATTAATTCCCGCTCAGATAGCTCCCTCTACAATGCTAAGAGATTGAAGGTTATTACCGAAATTAGGAGGATACTGATCAGAGAGTTGCTTTTTGTAGACGATGTTGCAATTACGTCTAAAATCTGCATTCTCCAATGCTTGTTATGAATTTGGTTTAACAATTAGCAAAAAGAAGACAGATTATTATGGCACAAAGTGCAAATGGGGTATCATCAATCTTTATTGACGACGCAGAGATGGAGATAGTAGATCATTTCACGTCTGGTATGCGGGCGGGGCGGCACCAGGCGTATGGACTCCTGATGGCAATCCCCTGCCCCTTCCCTAGCATGCAGGCTCTACTAGGGTGACTGGTTAGTTTCTGCTTTCAAATTAAAACAACTATGGAAATTAAAAAGAATTAATTTATTATCGCCGGAGCAACGATGTGCGTGCTCTGTGCTCGATACCTTTTGCAATAGCTAGCCGGGAGAAAATGAAACGGAGAAGAGGTAGAGTAGAAGGAGGAATGAAAAGGAAGAAGAAGGCTGAAGCCGGAAGGGGTAGGAGGAAAACGGATCGTCTGAAACTCAAACATGTAGGGGTTGGGTATTGAAACTCAGGGTTCTCACGAGTATGCTTAATAAATAAAATGCTCGGGGCTGAGTGGTCTCGAGGTATGGTGTACCCTCGAGTGCTGGAGGTCCCGGATTCAAGCCCCTGTGAGGGCCGGGATTTTTTCACGTGGACTTCTAGTAATAAACTTTTCCCTGGTCTCTGGGTAGTGAGATGGGACGCCCGTGTGTATTGTTGCGCACGTAAAAAACATCCCTTGGCAGTTGGAAATCGAAAAAGAGTAGCCTAACGGTGCTGCCCGGGAAAAACTTCGAGTTAAAAATCTACCCGAAGTATTTCAGGATCCTCGCCGGTGCTACGGAGTTCGTGCGCTGAGCTGAGTTTTTCCGGACCCAAGCTTGAGTTAGGAGTAGAGAGGAGCACTTATGGGTTACACCCGTGTGCCGTGATGTTGATCCGCCGACTAAACTGAACTACAACGAGTATGCTTAGTAAGGTGGAGAAAAGAATGTTTCGTGTAGAATTGCTTGCCTCTCTACAGAGGTCACAGATTGTGAGAATGTTATGGATTTTCTGCCCTGGTCATGCGAGAATGCGGAAAGAGGAGGGGGGGGGTGGAAATGAATAGGATGATAGGCTGGCAGAGTTGCACCTCACGGTGTTAGATTATCTATGGTCAAGTGAGAGGTGCTCGGGCGCCCGTGGGACCAGGTGAAGAAAGCGGGGGGAATAGACTGAGAACACGAATGGGGAGAGAATGATAACGCGACGGGAAATGGGGGGGGGGGGTGGTACAGGTTCTGAACGAATCTCAAAACTGAGGGAGAAAACCAGGAGAATTTTCAATCAGATGGCAGTCGGAACGATTAGCAGTATGACTCTTCATTGGCTGTTGAACGAAGGGACGGAGTACGCGTATGAATGTCCTGCGTGCAGTGATGTCTGTTCTTAGCCTAACTCAACTCAGACCATTTCACATATCTAAAATCAGAGGTAAGCAATAAATTATCCCTAGATCAGGAAATCAACATCAGGGTTGGTAAGTCAGGAACGACAATGAACAGGTTAACAATAAGAGCCTGGGAGAACGAAAGCTTACTAGCAAAATAAAAGTCCTGGTCTATCAGGCCTGTGCACTTAGTAGTCTTCTTTATGGCAGTCACACCGGTTAATTTACTCACACCAAGAGAAACGTTTAAACAGCTTTCATAAGCGGCGTTATCTAAGATTACGTGGTATTAAGAGGCAAGACAAAATCACAAAATGCTGAAGTATTGGAAATATCGGGTTGTGTGACACTTTGTTCCATGTTTAGTCTTCGTAGATTTTGATAGATACGACACATTAGCGGGATGGACATGCATAGATTCCGAATTCGCGGGTTGTGAGCATTCGATGCATCTTTTCTCAAGGACAATCTGGTGTGGTTGAAAATGAACAGGCAGACAGATTGGCTGGTGCCGCATCATCAATGGGTGATATGATACATGATAAGGCTGATGTGGTGAAGGCCCTCTGGGAGCATGTGAATAACGCAGATCGAGAGAATGTAGCGTCAAGGGGTTGTCAGAGGATCTGGTTGACAGTCGTAAAAAGGCGGACTTATATAATAAGAATGCAATGGGCACCATTAGTATTGGAACTCTTCTCTGGCTGTTGAGGATGAGGACTTAGCGCTTGTGGGAATACTCTGAGTGCAATGATGACGGTTCTGGACTTAACTCAACCTAAGGATTTATTTTTTGATGAATTACAGATGGGTAAAAGATATCGGGGTCGGTCTCTACTACAGTACAAAGGTTGTAAGCGGGACATGATTGATACAGACATTGATATGGCACACTGGGAGCAAGTCGACACTGATAGCTTTGCATGGAGGGAAAAGATCAGGAATGGAATAAAGACAAAGAACAAGATGATTGCAGATAGGTCATACACCAAGCATGAGAACGGTCAGATGGTGCGTGATGGTGGAAATTACCATGTGTTCACATAATCCATTGTGGGCAAATATTTACCGCGCAAATTGGTCTGATCAGTCACATTCGTTACCACCATGGGTTGCAGTTATGCCTTGTTTGAAGCACAAATATACTCGCAACAAAGTATCGTCTGTCAATACGGCATGATCCCAATCAATATATAATATATAATTACTGAAACTCCATGGCAAACCACTTGATATTAACACATGACCACAGCAGACCGCAGACATAACAAATTAGATATGGCCGTGATTAATGTAAACATTACCAGGAGAACTTCTAATCAGATAGCAGTGGGAACGATTAGTAGTATGACTCTTCGTTGGCTGTTGAACGAGGGGACGTATCATGTATGGGAATGTCCTGAGTGCAGTGATGTCGGTTCTTAACTCAACTCAACTCAACTAATGTAAATATTTTGAAATGACTTTGGATACTTGGGGATTTCAATGTTAAAATAAGCAACGAAAAGTTGAGTGGTGTGATTAATGGCTATGGCCTAGCCTGGGTGATAGGAATGAGAGAGGTGACAGATTAATAGTATGGGAAGAATATGACGAAGTGAATGCAAGAGTCTCCAAGGCCAGCGCGGCCTTTGGCAGACTGTACTAAGAATGTATGGGACAGAAATGGAATAAGCCTGCAAACAAAGCTGAAAGTCTATAAAGCAGTTGTATTATCCACGCTGCTATATGCTTGTGAAACATGGACTGCTTTATCAGCGATATGCTAGGAAATAAAACCACTTCCACATAGTCTGCCTTAGGAAGCTATTGAGGATTAAATGGCAAGACAAGATCCCTGACACTAAAGTTCTAGAAAGAGCGTCCATGCCCAGTATCCACACTATACTAATGAAGAATCAGATTCGCTGGGCTAGTCACTTAACTCGTATGCCAGATCACAGGCTCCCTAAACGATTTTTTTTTTACGGCTAGCTGCGTTGTGATAAACGCTCCCAAGGCGGCCAGAGGAAACGCTTTAAAGACACTGAAAATCTCACTGGATGCTTTTGGAATTCATCTTGACACCTGGGAGACTGCTGCTAAAGACCGTAATTCATGGCATACATCATTACATAAGGGTGCAGTCACGTGTGAAGCAACCAGGACTGCAAGAGCTGTGAAGAAAAAGGTGGACAGAAAAACCACTGCAGGAGATCCTCCTCCTGGAACGTCAAGCATTCTTTTCCCACATTATCAAAGAACATTCCGAGCCAAAATAGGCCTTATCAGCCATCTTAGAACTCACGGCTCCATACTTTCAACCCCACTGGATGAAATTAATGGTCATCATCATTCTTGACGGAGAAAGAACATAACATGGGCATGACATAATGAAATGATAATAAGTAACACCTGGTTTAAACAACACATTTGACGAAATCATCATCGTCTTCCACTTTTGCCGTCAAGCGTCGTTGGGGTGGCATCAGATAGCGTCATTCCGTGTGATTGTAGAATGACTTTGATGTCGTCAATCCATTTTTCTTCTCTGGCATGCTCTTACTCTCGTAGCAGATCTTCTTTGATGTAGGACCAGTGCTGGTAGCTGATGGTGTTGCATTCTAACAAGATGGTCAAACCAATTGATTTTCTGTCTGTCAATAAAGTGTTGCACAAGGTGCAGATTCCATTGTCTGTCTGATAACAATATTTCTTACTCTGTCTCAGATGATTAAGTTGGCAGCTCTCCTCAAGCATCTCATCTCGCAGGTGTTGATTTTGCGCAAGTGTGATTTCGACAATGTCTAAGTTTGACATTGAGTGAACTAAAAAAGACTTAGATTCATACAAGAGACAACATTGCAGTTATAAACATATTTCAAGGCGAACGAATGAAGAAGAAGACATTGGTATCATTGGATTGGTATGAAAATGCTATTTATTATCTGTCATTTTGCGGACATAGGCATAGTTGGATGTTTCAAGTATGGGTGACAGTTGAGAGCATTAGCTTTTTGTCACCCGATTTTGATTTCGCTGTCTATTCTGCCATCTTTTGTGATCATACTTCCAATAAATTAGAATTCTTTAACTTGTTTCAGAGATGTGCTATTTATCAGTATACTTAGTGGATCAAGAGATCTGCTAACTTGCATTACTACAGTTTCTTCAAAGAAAGGACTCTCCTTGAATATCAAGAAGACATTAACAATGGTGATATCAAAGAAAATGGTGATACCAAAATGTGAAATAGAAATAGAAGGAAAGATTCTAAACAAAGTGGATAATTTTAAATACATAGGGGTATTTATAACATCAGATGGAAGATGCACAAACGAGATTAAGAGCAAACTAGGACAAGCAAAAGCTGTATTTCAGAAAATGAGGAGTATCTTATGCAATAAGTCACTATCATTTAATGTAAAAAAAGAGACTGAAGAAGTGCTATATAGAACCTGTTTCCGGGAAGGTTAACCCGGTCAACAAATGCCAGCAGAAGTCGGATGTGTCAGCCTAACGGCGCAAGAACGCAGCTCTGCTGTAAACAGGCACAACGCAATTACGTCCGAAAAAAAGTTCGGATGAACGCAGAAGAAGAAGAACCTGTTTTGCTGTATGGCAATGAATCTTGGAATGCAAATGAAAAAATAAGGAAGAATTTGGAAGCAGCATAAATGAGGTTCCTTAGATGAATGTTGCGAATTCCTTTGACTGGCAAAGTAACTAACAACGACTGCCTGAAAGAGGCTAATGAAACTAGAACAATACAACAATAAGAAAGAGACCAACAGCTTTCTTTGGTCATGTGATGAAAAGAGAGGCATTGGAGAATATCGTGACAACTGGAAATATCGAGAGGAAGCGAGGCAGAGGCAGACCAAGAAAATGACTGGATGGATTGAGACAATCCCATGGAGGAATATCATCAGCAGAGTTGATCCAGAAAACCAAAGACTGAGATCTGTGGAGAGTCATGAATGCCTATGCCAGCCGGCATGGCACTTGATGATGATGTTGAACTCAGCTTATTAATATTATTTTGCATTCTACCCTCATCGCTTTAAAACAATCATTGACCGTCTTGACTTGACTTGATTAAAATTTTTTTTTTTAAATTCGGCCTCATTCAACCTGCTTCTTCAGCCTTGGTTAGAGTTGAGGTCCGTGGTTTTTATCCTATTTTTGTCTGTGCTTCTTACGAGTGAGTCCTGACCTGGACTGGTTATGTAAGATTTTGTGTCTGTGACGTCAGCTAGGGGATTGGTCGACGAGTTGCCCTTTGTGCCCGTCTCCTCTGGTGGTTTCTTTGGTTGGTGATGGCTCCTCTGGTTTGACTGGTTGAAATCCTTATAAGGACTTTTTATTTGGTCTTTTTGCCTCCTTTTTGTGTATTGTCTCGAGAAGCTTTTCAATGTTTTCATTTTCCTCCTTGCACCTTTTTTCACTTTCGAGTTTGAGCTTCTGCTGCCTTTCAATTTCTTCCTCTGTTGTCAACCACAGGACGATCTCTGTGCCATCTACGTAGTACCCAGATTCGTGTGGGTGTTCATCATCATAGTGTATATCTGGATATTTTGTGAAGTCTTCAGAGGTCTGGCGGGATATTGGTTTTCCCTTGAATTTCTTGGGCTTCTTTTTTTCCCTTTCTTCCTTGTGTCTTCTGAATTCCTTGCGCCTGAGTACCTCTTTACTTTCGTATTCTGAATTCTCCGAGAGGAGCTCCTCCAATGTAAATGGGAAGGCGGACGGGGTGAGTTCTATGTCGTCGTCCTTGTGCTTATCTGGGTTTCTTCAGAGGTCTGGTGGGTTATTAGTTTCCCCTTGAGTTCCTTGGCGTCATGGTTGGGCTGCTGGCTTTAGCTTGCGGTTCCAGCTCGGTCTTTTGTTGGGCTTCATCTTGCGGCTTTTCTGTGGTCTCTTGCATGGCTTCTGTTGGTTTGTATTGGATTATTCCCTTTCAGCATTCAGTAGTTCTCTATGGGTATTGATCATTTGTAGGATTTCTTCGTGCTATTTCTTCATCTCCACCATGCGCTCCATCTTTTGTTTGATGCGGCACTGGATCTCTTTCATGTCGGCCAGTAGTTTTTCATTGTCGCTGTTTGGTATTGGTGTTTGAAGTAACTTGATTTATTTCTTTAACTCGTCTATCTGGCTTTGCAGTTGAGATCTGTCCACATGTGAGATTGACCGTCTGCAAATAAAAACTCATTTATTGTGGGGGAATCTGTTTTGTCAAGGCTTACTTCTTTGCACATTCTATGTAGATATTAAATAGCAGGGGAGAGAGCACATAGACATTTTATGTATACAGTATTAATGACCAAGCGTGGGAGTCATTGTAGCTGAGTGACTGACGCTTGCCGACAGCCTTGTGATCATGGGATCACATTTACATCAGGGCAGATTTAAATAGGCTGGGCTCCCAGGTCGACCCAGTCTAATATGCGTACCAGGAAATGTCTTGGAAAGTAAAGACGCCTGGTGTAATAATGACATCACCCACTGGACGTCATCTATCAGTAAACATGGGTTTAGCACCATATGCCTAATGTATCTTAAGGAATGTAAAAATGTCTTTTACTTTTTAATTACTTTTTTTAACTTAGGTAAATATAATTTACATTTTTAACTGAACAGAAATGATCTCTATGTAGACTTTATCACAAGCAAATATTTCAAAATGCTGAAGATAGGATTGAACATCCCGGGAAGGTTAACCCGGTCAACAAATGCCCGCAGAAGTCGGATGTGTCGGCCTAACGGACGCAGCTCTGCTGTAAACAGGCACAACGCAATCACGTCCGAAAAAAAACTCCGGATGAACGAAGAAGAAGAAGAAGAAGGATTGAACATGATCTCTAATGTGATGAAGCCTGCCAAAAAACTTTGCTGCGAGATTTTAAGAGTCACAGCAACTATCTGTGATTATGGTAAACAAACCCACAGATTTCCCACTTCAACAAGGTGATCCCTCGGGCATGCTCAGTTTATGTGTGTTGTATGACTACTGTGTTGAGCATGCTCGGTTTATGTGTGTTGTATGACTACTGTATTGAGCATGCTCGGTTTATGTGTGTTGTATGACTACTGTATTGAGCATGCTCGGTTTATGTGTGTTGTATGACTACTGTGTTGAGCATGCTCGGTTTATGTGTGTTGTATGACTACTGTATTGAGCATGCTCGGTTTATGTGTGTTGTATGACTACTGTATTGAGCATGCTCGGTTTATGTGTGTTGTTGTATGACTACTGTATTGAGCATGCTCGGTTTATGTGTGTTGTTGTATGACTACTGTGTTGAGCATGCTCGGTATATGTGTGTTGTTGTATGACTACTGTATTGAGCATGCTCGGTTTATGTGTGTTGTTGTATGACTACTGTATTGAGCATGCTCGGTATATGTGTGTTGTTGTATGACTACTGTATTGAGCATGCTCGGTTTATGTGTGTTGTTGTATGACTACTGTATTGAGCATGCTCGGTTTATGTGTGTTGTTGTATGACTACTGTGTTGAGCACGCTCGGTTTATGTGTGTTGTATGACCACTGTGTTGAGCATGCTCGGTTTATGTGTGTTGTATGACTACTGTGTTGAGCATGTTCGGTTTATGTGTGTTGTATGACTACTGTATTGAGCATGCTCGGTTTATGTGTGTTGTATGACTACTGTGTTGAGCATGCTCGGTTTATGTGTGTTGTTGTATGACTACTGTATTGAGCACGCTCGGTTTATGTGTGTTGTATGACCACTGTGTTGAGCATGCTCGGTTTATGTGTGTTGTATGACTACTGTATTGAGCATGCTCGGTTTATGTGTGTTGTATGACTACTGTGTTGAGCATGCTCGGTTTATGTGTGTTGTATGACTACTGTGTTGAGCATGCTCGGTTTATGTGTGTTGTATGACTACTGTGTTGAGCATGCTCGGTTTATGTGTGTTGTATGACTACTGTATTGAGCATGCTCGGTTTATGTGTGTTGTATGACTACTGTATTGAGCATGCTCGGTTTATGTGTGTTGTATGACTACTGTATTGAGCATGCTCGGTTTATGTGTGTTGTTGTATGACTACTGTATTGAGCATGCTCGGTATATGTGTGTTGTATGACTACCGTGTTGAGCACGCTCGGTTTATGTGTGTTGTATGACTACTGTATTGAGCATGCTCGGTTTATGTGTGTTGTATGACTACTGTATTGAGCATGCTCGGTTTATGTGTGTTGTATGACTACTGTATTGAGCACGCTCGGTTTATGTGTGTTGTATGACTACTGTGTTGAGCACGCTCGGTTCATGTGTGTTGTATGACTACCGTGTTGAGCATGCTCGGTTTATGTGTGTTGTATGACTACTGTAGTGAGCACGCTCGGTTTATGTGTGTTGTATGACTACTGTATTGAGCATGCTCGGTTTATGTGTGTTGTATGACTACTGTGTTGAGCATGTTCGGTTTATGTGTGTTGTATGACTACCGTGTTGAGCATGCTCGGTTTATGTGTGTTGTATGACTACTGTAGTGAGCACGCTCGGTTTATGTGTGTTGTATGACTACTGTATTGAGCATGCTCGGTTTATGTGTGTTGTATGACTACTGTGTTGAGCACGCTCGGTTTATGTGTGTTGTATGACTACTGTATTGAGCATGCTCGGTTTATGTGTGTTGTATGACTACTGTGTTGAGCATGCTCGGTTTATGTGTGTTGTATGACTACTGTATTGAGCATGCTCGGTTTATGTGTGTTGTATGACTACTGTGTTGAGCACGCTCGGTTTATGTGTGTTGTATGCCTACCAAAAAACCAAGTCATCTACATGTCCATATTCTGCTAGTTTACACAAGTGAGAACAGCTTGATATAACAGGGTTTTCTATCAGTCAATGCACAGCAGATTGACTGATTGATTTAGGAATCGACATCACAGCATTCGGGGCATTCCCATAAGTGCTCCGTCCCCTTCCTCAGTAACCAGCGAAGAGTTCCAACACTAATAGTACCAGTAGCAATCTGATTATAAGTCCGTCTCGCCTTTCCTCTCGTCGGCCAGATCCCCTCGTCACTCCTTGCTGTCTCATTCTTGCCAGACCATGGTAATCCATTTGCTCCTCCGAGGTGTGCACGTGCTCCCACAAGGCTGCAACCACATCTGCCTTGTCATGTATCAATACTCCACCAAGTTCTGCAGAGCCAGCCAATCTGTCCGCCTGTTCATTTCCCAGCACACCGGCATGTCCCGGAGAAAAGATCCAGGCGATGCTTGTCACCCGTGACCTCCGAAGCGAAGCAAGCCACTCCACACGAAGCCTGCCCGTCCTCACCCTCGTCAGCATGCTTTCTGAGTCAGTTACAATCACGATGTGTGTGTGTGTGTGTGTGTGTGTGTCGTATTCTCCATCCAGCGGAGAGCCGCAGTGACTGCCTCCACCTCCATTCTTAAGCTGGATGTTGTGGTATCATATGCCAGGCTCTCCTGCCCCAAACATCGACCATTAGCTTTGGCTATGAACCCCGAGCCACTTCTCTCACCTCTTGACACCAAACCATCTGTGTAGATAATCACATCACCCGAGTGAGCACTGTCCTGAATTAGTTGCTGGATTTCCACTTCCGTGGCCCCTGCTGGCTACTCCCTGCTTAATGTGATTATAATTCTGCACAAGTGTGACTGCTCCGCTGGCACTCTGACCCACTCCTCTCCACGCCTAATGTTCTCCAAGGGGCATACCTGTCTGATCGTATCCTCCGCCTGACCCATCCATGATTTCCCTCTTATCAGTCGCTGACCCTTAACTGCGCCCAGCGCCTCATGCAACGTGTGATCTGTGTCTGCAGCTACTCTGAGGTATGCCTTCGCCTGCATCACCTTGAGCCTACCAGCAACAGTCGGCAGACCAAGGATGTAACGCATACACACTACTGGGGTGTCTCTAGTGCATCCCAGAATGACCCGCATAGCTTCGTTCTGTATGCGCTCTAACTTCACCAGCTGACTCTCTGAGACAGTGAGCAGACCTAATCCATAATCAATTACTGAGAGGATCAAGTGCTGGTATAGTGTGAAAAGCATTCTCTGCTCTATGTCCATTGCAGCCATAGTTTTAAGTGCACTGAGTCCCTTTTGAGATCTTGTCACAACCGTCTCCACATGGTCCTTGAAGGATAGGCTCCTGTCACATGTGATCCCCAGATACTTCAGTTTGTTCTCTCTGCTGACATTTCTACCATCTATCGCGAGGCTTGGGACATCCGCTCTTACAATCCTGTTGTCCAGAGTGCACCACAAAACAGCCACCTTTTCCGGGTGGATGACAGCACTCATTTCTGTGCACCAGTCAATCACTTTATCTACTGTCGCCTGTAACTCCTGGGCTGTTTGCTCCCTATCTCTCCCCTGCCTATATGCAAGAATATCATCTGCAAATGTTAGTATTTTTCCAACCCCTGGTGCTTCTAGGTTTGCAATCTTGCTCGTATACACATTAAAGAGCACCGGTGAGACTGCAGATCCCTGTGGCAGTCCCGGGGTTAACATATGTGGCTCTGAGGTCCATGCACCCAGACGGAGAGCAACCCGACGAGAGTGCAGGATGGCTGCTATCCAGTTCACCAACCAGGGATTGACCCCCTTCTCCATCAGTGTGGTCATCAAAATATCATATCGAACTCTATTGATAAATAAACATGCACAATTGTGATATAGTCAATCACAAATGTGGTATGTGTGCCTTCAGAATGTAAACAAGAGGTTAGTGAAGAAAAATATAATTGTTAAACCACTGTCAAAAATATTTCTCTCAAGACTGGAAGACTAACAATATTTTCTGGCAATGGAGATTATGATTAGCTTTCCTTATTACCAGTGTCCCTCACCATCAGGCAAACCCACTCTAACTTCAGAGGTACTTGTAATTTACATCCCCAAGTCATGGACGAGAAGTCAACATTTTAATCCAACTGACCGGTGTATAGCACAATCTCCCTACCAACTCTATGTTACCAATGCCAAACCTGGACAATGACAGAAACAGAGAAAAGAAAAATCACAACAACAGTAATGAGCACAAAGCAGATGCACAAAAGAATTCTGGAACTTCATATGATTGGGGTTAAAATGCTTAATGTATTTATATTAGTGCCATAATAAATGAGGTAACAGTAAATGGTTTGTAAGTATTATATTAAATATAATAAAAGTTATATTTTACAATACTGGTAAATAAATGCACAATTATTATCAAACATGTACTATAATCACACATATTGCATCTTTTTTTTTATCTTTAAACAAAGTATTCACAACAAGATTATTATCAAAGAAGTAACTTCTGTAAGGCACTACAAACATATTCTTCCAAACCCACATAATAAATTATCTAATTTTATTGTACAATTAGCCAAAGTTGATTATGTACTGGCTTACTACAACACATTTTTTGGTTTTCCCAACGCCATTGAAGGATTTTTTCTCAATCACATACTGCTCTGGGTTCATTCCCTTGCCAAGGAAGGATTCATTTCCTACCTACATACAGTTCTAGGTTCATTCTTAAGCCAAGGAAGAATTTATTTCCTAACTGCTTAAGAACCTTGCATTCATTCTTATATCAAGGAAGAATTTATTGTCTAATCACATACTGCTCTGGGTTCATTCTCATACCACAAAAGAATTTTATTTTCCAATCACATACTGCTCTGGGTTCATTCTCATATCAAGCAAGAATTTATTTCTCAATCACATACTGCTCTGGGTTCATTCTTATACCACAAAAGAATTTATTTTCCAATCACATACTGCTCTGGGTTCATTCTCATATCAAGCAAGGATTTATTTCTCAATCACATACTGCTCTGGGTTCATTCCCATATCAAGCAAGGATTTATTTCTCAAACACATACTGTTCTCTCCTGTGTGTTGCTGGGGCCCAAAAGGGAAGCAAAGAATAGCAACACTGCAGCCTACCACGCATGTCGTAAGAGGCGACTAAGGAGGCTTGATGGTTCCGTCGCCCTGCTACTGAGTGAGTGCGTGGCGCAACACTGTAAGCTGTGAGTTTCGTGTGAAATACTTTTGTATATGCCCGAGGTTTTTGGAACGTGACGTGAACGTGGAATGTTCAGAGCGATGGCAGATGGCTATGTCCCAGAGTTGACTGGTTTTTGCCTTATGCAGAAATGCGTGGCTGCTGGGCTTCTGGTTGACTGCCACTGCCATCGACGATGAACTGCATTTCGTGGACTGTGTGGGTGAACATCTAGGAAACATCCAAATGGGGAAAATGACTGCCGATTCCATCAGAAATGAACTGGGTGGTTTGTGGGGGACTATTGTGTTGACATTCTGCACAGTGTATCTGTGCGGGCTGTTGTTTGTCGAGACTCCTGTCTTTTCCACTTTTCACATTGGGCAGTGGGGAGCGTTTTGTGTGATATTCACTGGCACAGGAACGGAGCATAATGGGGACGACCTGTTGCTGTGAAGTTGGAACTGCGACTAACTAACTAACTAACACATACTGTTCTGGAGTTGGCACTGCCTTTCAAAATGAGTGCTAGACATTTATCAGAGAAATAAAGGTGGCAATAATGGCAGCTGATATCTCTATCTCATAATAATGTGATCTAATATATGTGTGGTCCTTTCACTTTACACATGTGAACTACTATACTTTATAGCAGTATCTGTCATTTGGCTGTCTTTTGAAAAAAAAAAAAAAAAACATGATACCAGCACACACAGTTGGCACCTGTGGTTTAAGAGTTAGTGAACATATATAATGCATATAGAAAGAATGGAAGATAATAGGGAAACAAAACTCGCTTACACTCAGGAAATAAATGACCGTAGACCCCGAGGTAGACCAAGAAGGTGGTGGAGAGATAATACATATACAGACCTACAAGCACTTGGAATCAACGACTGGCAAGAGAAGGTCCACCAGAGAGACGAATGGAGACGGATTGTATCTGCAGCAAAGAACCTCAATGGCTCGGAACGCTGAAGAAGAAGAAGAAGAAGAAGAAGAAGAAGAAGAAGAAGAAGAAGAAGAAGAAGAAGAAGAAGAAGAAGAAGAAAAAGAAGAAGAAGAAGAAGAAGAAGAAGAAGAAGAAGAAGAAGAAGAAGAAGAAGAAGAAGAAGAAGAAGAAGAAGAAGAAGAAGAAGAAGAAGAACGTGGTTTAATAGTGAACATGGTTTACAACATGTCAAGGCGCAGGATTTGTGTTGTCCTGCCAACCATTTGTATCCCACACTCCTCTAGCTGACAGTCAAATCAGGCAGGAACCAGTGAGGACTTGGTACTTGTGTCATCTATCCAACATTTACATAAGATACGAGCGAATTAGTCACACAAGCTCCCTTCACTACATAACTCTCTAATTATTTGACTTTCAGCCATGCTCTATGATGCCATCCCTTCTAACCTCTGCCAACAATTTTATTTTCTCTTGTATTTTTCCATTATTCCTTAAGCTTGTTAATTTTTCTCCTCTGTTATTTGTTGCAAGTATTAAAAAAGGTACATGTAGTCCCATGGGTGGGGTGTGAAGTGTTAGGCCTTCACATATTCTAGGTTATGGTATAATGAACTGAGTTTACCAGCTTCCTTCCTGGGCATTTTTCTCTTCCACGAGAATTCCTAGAAATTTCTGAAAATTATTTGGTACCCATTTTATCAGACTGGGTCGGCCCCAGAGATGAACTTGTTGAAAAACAGAACACTGCATTGCTGAGGATTTAACCTTGACCTCTATCTAGGTAGTGAGAACCACGGTAGCGTACGAGACGCTCAACTGCTGACTCGGTGGACCCGGGTTTAATCCGCCTTGGAATGAATTCAAATTTGAATGAACTGACCTGGGCCTCCACTTTGAACGAGCCTAAAATAGTCACAAGGAAATGTCGTGGGAAGTAAAGGTGGCAGTCACATCGCACACTCAGTGCTGAATGGTCTATACAAATATGGGTCTAGAACCATTTGTCTAGTGTGCCCTTAGGTGGGTAAAAGGGTCTTTTATTAAATTACTTACTTACTATCTAGGTAAGCTAGTGCACTAGCTATTATGCTGCCTATAGCATGCACGGCAATGTCTAACACATCTCGGACTAATACAATGATCAGTTCATTAAGCACTCCTAGGTGTGCTTGTTATCTTCATGTGTAGAGACTTTGCTGAAATAACATTAAAGGCACAAGACCAAGATAGAAAGGAAACAAACACATTTATAGAAGTATAGAACTGGACCTAAGAAGTTCAATGTTCAAGATGATAACATTACGTAAAATTTACAGTCAGAAGGCCACCAAAACCTGCTCAAAACGACTACCACGTTATGGACAGACCAGAACAAATAGTTAGTCTGCGCCTCAGAACAGAACACAATAGATTATGCAAACACATGTATACAAAATTCAAGATTGGTGAATCAGCCATGTGCACATGTGGATTGGCGTCACAGACAGCAGAGCACATACACCAAGACTGCCCAAAATACAACATGTATAGGCAAAGTTGTAATTTTATTGTGACTATATCGAGATTTCCTACTATACTGAAATTAACATGCACAATTATGATACAGTCAATCACAAATGTGGTATGTGTACCTTCAGAATGTAAACAAGAGGTTAGTGAAGGAAAATAAATAAAATCAATGTCACACCAGAAGTTTCTTTTTTTCGTTCACTTGCTTTGAACTAAGCATAGTCCATAAACACTATTTCTAGCAGCACTGGACTGAAGTTTGCGTGTGGATTAGCTTTCCTTATTACCAGTGTCACTCACCATCAGGCGAACCCACTCTAACTTCATAGGTACTTGTAATTTACGTTCCCAAGTCAAGGACGAGAAGTCAACATTTTAATCCAACTGACCGGTGTACAACACAATCTCCCTACCAACTCTATGTTAGCAATGCCAAACCTGGACAATGACAGACAAAGAGAAAAGAAAAAATCACTGTTCCTGAGAAGAATACTCAATGTATCAAGAAGAGATAAGATCAGAAATGAAGAAATCAGGACTAAAGTGGGGGTTATAGCTGCGCCAGATTTTATTAGAAGGTAGCAAGCCAAATGGTTTGGCCCTGCAAGTAGGTTATCAACTAACAGTATACCACAACAAGCAATGATGTACAGACCAGATGGAAGCAGAGGAAGAGGCCGATCACATAAACGATGGACTCAGGGAATAACAGAGTCCATAGGAATATCAATACATGAAGCCCATAAGCGGGCACTCTCCCAGTGTTTATACTTCATCTCAACACAGCAAATTACAAGAGGAACATGATGAGATGAGATGAGATGATGAGACCAGTGTAGGGGTTGAACCCTCTGACTCAGCATCAGCACACCAAATGTTTAGGAACGAGCGCTCTTATCTATTCAACCATGCTGATGTCCACACTACCCCAGATCAAATTCTGGACTATCATGCTGGTAAACAAGCACTAACCACTGTCACTATGGCTCTAAATCTAGGCAAATGGTTTGTGCTGTTTTATTCTATAGGCATTGTATAGACATAGGCATGTCATATTTCTCCAAACTTTCAGTGCTATGTGTGCTCATTTATAATTTCAAGTATTTCCCAGCCAGGTTCCTTGGAAGACTACGATTATGCAAAAGGTTAACACATATTCAGCAGTAGATTATGATAATAAAAACGAGTAGTTTAATACATTTGCCAAAATAAACAGATCTGAAAGAAATCTTTTTCCAGTCAGTAGAGCACTGACAATTACATATAGGTATTTCTACAAATGACTGCTGGCATACTGAAAATCACACACATATTTTACATACAAGGTTCTGTGAAGTGTGATATTATTTCAAGAGCTCCACCACTGTAAAAAAGATAGAGAAATACTCATCTAGATACTGTTGGTAGTAGCTGCTGGTACAACATGTCATTATGGCATTGGTTATACACGGCAACGGTTTTGGCAGCTGTCCGTAGTTAAAATGTATTTTTCTTCCTAGAATTATTTTAATTACATATAAACTTTTTACTCTTGTACTAAAATCATACGCAACTATTAGACAATCATTTCATTCTTATGTCTTAGCTCTAGTTTATATAAAGCATTCACAATTTGTGTGTTGATGAACATGATGATGATGATGCAATACTCAGTTAATTGCTATTCTCTGCAAACAATTTTTGCAAATATTACAAAGCAATATTAATCTGGAAGAACAGGTATACACTAGCAAATACATTATTCATTTTTAACATAAAGTTAATGCACAACCTGCAGAAAATCAATGTAACACCACAGAAGTATCAAATTGATCATTTACATGACACAATATTAAAAAAATGAGGAGGAAGGTTTATAATTCTATATAACAGATCTGCCATTAAATGCGCATGAAATATGTGTCATTTGTTCAAGATAAGGAGTATACTGATTAAAAAAAAATAAAGCATACAAGGCTACAGCATTAACAGTCATAAATAATTTGAAGAAACAAAGTGGGGATAGCATAGATCTGTGATGAAAAGAACACAATTTTGTTTAAATATCTATACATATCCTATCATAAACACAATGACTTTAGGAAAATGGTAAATTTTACAAGAACATCATCAAAAATGACAGGGTGGGCATTGCGATCACAAAGCTGTGATCAGCAGACTAAAACACACTAAAGATGTGTAAACATATACATGCACAAAACCAGGGTATTTATCTGATGTTGTACAGACAGAAAAAAAAAACCTCTTTCTTTATTCAATGCATTTTGATGGCTTAATCAGGGAGGCCAGCTAAAAGATTATGGTGTCCTGCTCAGCCTCTGGTTCAAATCTCATCACAGAGCAGGGCATTTTTGTGAGAACCACTAGTTTTTAATATTATCACATGTAACCCTGATCTCTTGTGTAGTGGGATCAGATACCTTGCCTGCTCAAGTAAGGGTGAAAAACAGAATAGGTAACCCAACTTCGTTTGTTTATTATTAAACACTTTACTTATGCCCAATTTTCTTCATGTTGTAGCATCTTGTATAAGCTGACAGAGATATCTTGTAAACCACAAAGTCTCTCAACTGTAGCTCATATTTTCCGTTTATTCAACACAGCAAGACTTCTTTCCATTCCTTATATGTTTCCCACATTATGTTAACATACTTTTGTTTTCTTTTAAGTGCAATTCAGGGGCGATCCCTTTGAATACAAAATATAATGACATGCAAAACAGTCATGCTAGTGAATCACTAATAATACATATTTTATATTGTATTTCTGGATTGGATAAGCCTTTTGTTATATAACAGAAAGTTAATATGCTTCTTAACAAAAACATCACAATGATGACAAACATGATTAAAACTGCAATGGTTAAGATTTCCTTTCACTGAACTAATCTATCGTTTAATTATCTGTCATAAATTAACTGTTTAATGGCACATTTAAATACAAGCTAGCACTAATTACCCTGAACATTTAATTCCAAATTGTAACTTCATCCACCCTTTAATTCATTAGGGCATCAGTGATCAACCAACTCACTCCAGCCATTCTATCCTTAGCTATCCCATGCAGCTCTGTCTATGTCCTCCCCAACTTCTTTGTTTCTATCTCTACTTCTCGTCTCCATGTGTTTTTAGGTGTCATTCTCTATTTCTTTTGCTTTATGGATTCCAGAAAAAAGTTTTCTCAATGTGTGTCCTATCCAGTGCCAGTGTCTTTTCTTCTTGATTAACTGGTATTTGTCTAGTTCTCTCATGAGCTCCATAGTGGTGATTCTGTCATATCATTTTACTGGTATTTGTCTAGTTCTCTCATGAGCTCCACAGGGTGATTCTGTCATATTATTTTACTGGTATTTGTCTAGTTCTCTCATGAGCTCCACAGGGTGATTCTGTCATATCATTTTACTGGTATTTGTCTAGTTCTCTCATGAGCTCCACAGGGTGATTCTGTCATATCATTTTACTGGTATTTGTCTAATTCTCTCATGAGCTCCACAGGGTGATTCTGTCATATCATTTTACTGGTATTTGTCTAGTTCTCTCATGAGCTCCACAGGGTGATTCTGTCATATCATTTTACTGGTATTTGTCTAATTCTCTCATGAGCTCCACAGGGTGATTCTGTCATATCATTTTACTGGTATTTGTCTAGTTCTCTCATGAGCTCCAAAGTGGTGATTCTGTCATATCATTTTAGTCCTATTTTGCGCAGGAACGAATTAATGAATGTTTGCAGTTTAAATTGTAACTGCCAACAACAATATTCTCTGTGTACCAATTACAGGTCTAAAGCATAAGTAGTTAAAGTGAAGAACCCCCTTTCATACCATAAGGTGTTTATGGTGTTAGCCCCATGTTTTTGGATCAATCAAAATTCTGTGGATGGGCTGGACAATATTACGCCAATTGCCTTCACTTTCTAGAAAATTTCCTGCCACCCATTTTAGACTGGGTCAACCTGAAAACCCATGTTAGTGGAAAAAAAATCCTTGCCTTGATGAGGATTCAAATACATGATTATCAGACCTGAAGTCAAGAATGCTAGCCACTTAACCTATGTTTAAAAGAAAACTAGTTCTGACATTTGTAGCCCTTCTGACCATCATGAAATTATCATTTACAGTAAGCAACACAACAGGTCATCTTTAGGATACAATTCTGTTAATTAACTTGATGCAAGTTTTCTGTCCCAAACACTTCATCACATGAATCTTAGCTATTTGCATTGCTGGGTGTAGGTCAAGATAATTTTCTCTGTGCTACATATGCTGACACTCTCGCAGCAAAAGTTTACCCTTCATTTTACTTTCATAGCTATATTCATCAATTTTGGCCAGTAACATTTACCAAGCATTTTTGTTGTAGGAAACAATTTTTAAACTTTGCATTTAAACACTCTGTACTAACAAAATAATTTTAAGAAAAAACATGGAAATAACTGACGCATAAACTTTTTACAGTTAATGCACTTTCAAAACGGGACTAAAGACTCATGTGCCATTCACAAGAAAACTCTCACACCCTTTAAGCATGCCTGTCTGCAGGCTTGGTGTATCTGTGCTCAAATCCCCCTCAAGGTGGGGATTTTTAAAAACAATTATCTGGGCTCCCAGGTCGACCATAAAATTGGCACCAAGAAATGTCCTGGGATGTAAAGATGACCAGCGTGTCACTGACCACATAATCCAGCAAGTGCCAATCGATCTATAAGAATACGGGGCTAACACTAAACATCCAGTATGACTCACTGTGTGGAAAAAGGTCCTTCATTTGACTTATCATCAATGTACTAACGTGCTATACACTCTGTCAGAACTTGTCAAAATAAAAACCATTGATTCAGATCTGCCCAAAAACCTGGTGACACAGACTTATTGCAATAACGGGTGCAGAACTGTTGCATAATGCTTTACATAGGTACTTTAGGAACATTTTCTAAATTGCTTTTTTAATTATATAACTGCATAGTTGGATACCTCTTGAAAATACAAATCCAACGATACCTTATTCAAGTCTGTACGTTAATTGTAAGCTGAGATATTAATTTTTGTATGTCAGTTTATTATTTATCATTGGCATATTGGTAACCCACTCTGGAAAGTGTGACCACAAAACACGTAAGCTAAGGGCAGATAACTGCTCTTGGGTTTTTTTTTGCGCTAAGGACTCAGGTTTTTATTTTGAACGCAAAATTCAAATGAATACCTCAAACTCCCTCTTCCTCCAGTCCTAAATACTAGAATGGGTGGTGAATGCAAACGTGCATCATTATAATCTTGTCGCTCTGAATAATCCATAAGAATATTAAATGATCATCGCTGTATTATGACACGGAAAACCGCTATATTCCCGCCATTGAAATTTAACATGACGCATCTTAGCATAAGATCTTAATCATTTCTGTTTGGGATGACCCCGTCGACTAAAATATTTGAAAATTTCACAGTACGCGTAAGAATGGATGCTCAATTTAATTATTTATACTAAATCAAGCGGCAACGTCTATATAACGAGTACTATATATATCCTTAATACCGGGGAACAATAACAAGTAAACGTAAATCGCCGTTTGAAACATCGCCGGCAATGTTCGGTAACTAAAAATGTAGTACCTAGCTTTACACAACCACAAATGTCAAATATAAATTATTACAGTCAGATGTCAGCTTTAAAGGTTTACAAAACAGTGCATTGACACAAAATATTTCAGGACATCTTTACATAGCAAACTAAGGAAGATCTAAATATGCAGCTGAGGAAATATATCAATTAATTCTCAGCCACACTGTCCACAAGCAACAGCACAACTTCATGAGGAGGTTAATGTGAGTGAAAGTAAATCTGAGGCTCCATGTTCCTTTATGTAATATTGTTGTTCCTAACATGTGACATGATTAAATTATCTGTCCTCATTACCCCAACAAGTGTGAATCAAGTTTCGATTTCTGCATCAAGTTAGCTGCAAAACACGCAGGAAACTTGTACCTGTTTCAGTTTTATTTCATAATGGAACATCTGGCAATTTCCTGCAAGAGAGTAGAAATAAGATGTAATGAGTGTAAGATATTATAACTCTATAACTACTTTATTATGAATCTAATTCAGTTAAATTGGTTCTTGTCAGCTGCCATCATGGGTTCACAGCTTGTGTGTGCTGGTGTCTACCACAGATGGTAGTAAGTGTGTCTATAGGAACTTCACCAAAGTAAGACAGGCCTAGTTTGTTTAGTTCGAGATGTAACTCATGATCATGTGCCCTGCCAGCTGGCTTAGGTATTTGTACATTCCTACAGATTTCATTCCCTGGTGGTTTAGATCAGTTCTAGCAATGATATTTCATTACATGACCAAAGAACATTGCTTGCCTCCTCCATATATTTGTATACTTCTTTCTTCTTCTTCTTCTTCTTCTGCGTTCATCCGGAGTTTTTTTTCGGACGTGATTGCGTTGTGCCTGTTTACAGCAGAGCTACGTTCTTGCGCCGTTAGGCTGACACATCTGACTTCTGCGGGCATTTGTTGACCGGGTTAACCTTCCCGGGGGTTTCTTACGACGTTTGACTCTCACTGTTGTGGTGTTATCCCCCATCCCAGCTGGCCCATATAGAACAGCCAGACATCGGAGACACAAAAACAAGAAACTGAAAGTCACCGGTAAAATTCGGGGAACCTAAAATGTAGTGCCTACCATGTGCTCTTGACAATATCACCCACTGGATGCCAGCTTGACCAAAAATATATGGGTCTCGCACCATATGCCCAATATACCTTAAGGTGCGTAAAAGGGACCTTTTTTTTTTTTTTTACAAGTCATGACCTTTTTTTTAAACAAGACATGACCTTTACTTTATAAGACATGACCTTTATTTTACAAGACATGACATTTATTTTACAAAACATGACCTTTTCTTTACAAGACATGACCTTTTCTTGACAAGACCTGACCTTTTCTTTACAAGACATGACCTTTATTTTACAAAAGACATGACCTTTTCTTTACAAGACATGACCTTTACTTTACAAGACATGACCTTGTCATGCATTGTGATAAAAATGTATTCATATATTATTTAAAATATTGACGATAAAAATATGTTATCATGCTGTTTACAATAACTTACTACTGTAACCAGTGAAAAGTTTACCAAAGCCATTAAAATTTTTCACTTGGCCAATTTAAAGGGTAGGAAATTGTTGTAAATGATATTAGGTAAAGAAAACATTGACGGAGATAGTGAAAGTGCATGGGAAAGTACATGTTTACAGTTATTATGATAACAATAAAATTGTTACAAGTGTTTATCTGTTCCAAATGTATGTGTATGTGTGTGTGTGTGCGGGCGTGCGCGTGCGTGCATGCATGCGCCAAAGTTGGGCAGGAGTGGCATACTAAATGAAAAAAGGTGAAGATATTAGTCTGGGCATGTGTTCTTAGATTTTTTTCAACTCATAATTGAAAACATCACATAAAAATCTTCTAGAAAAAAAGTATACAATATCTTAGAACATCAGAAGTGGGCTTTATTTTGACAATTTCACATTAATTTTTAAATATAATGGTTTCATTTTGTCATCTTCTAATAATTGTAACATCTACAAAACTGTGATTATATCTCAATGTATTTAGTTATTTCTTCATCACATTCACTTATTCTTAAGATAAAACATGATTCATAAAAATAGGTGCAAAATTAGAAAAACTATATCTGAAACTATAGACACACTTATGGATGAAAAAACGTGAACATAATTCTGCCACAACAATAAAAAATATGAATGTGTGTATGCGTGTTTTTTAAAAAAAAGATCTGTTTATTGCTCTTTTTTACAATCTACTCTTAGCGTTCTCAGCATTCTTGTACTGTATTATATCTCTGCTGCCTCCAAATATATTCCCTCTGTTCAGCTGATTGTCTATTATTTGCTTCCACACATCTGGATTGGTTTTACATAATTCCTAAGAATTCTTTTTCTCACCTTCATTGATAATAACATTCTGCATAAAATATTCTTCATCTTGTTGAACATTGCTATTGTACATATCACCTCTAATATAATGTTCATCTTGTGTTATAACAGTACCCACATTGTTTATCTGACTTGTTTCAGGATTACACCATTTACTACGATGCTGCATTCTGGAATACTTTCTTTATTATTTGCATCACTTCTACTTTCCTGCTATTTAGACTAAGATCTTTGCTTTGATGTTTCACTATAATTATACTCACCATTTCCTGCAGCAGTAATTCATTTTCCTTGATAAAATCTTTTCACTTTTACATATCTGATTTTCCCAAGTTTCTTAAAATAGTACAAGTTTATAGATACAGATACTGATACCTTTCAATGAGTGAACAAATGTCCTCTTGCTTACCTTGCTCCGTTGTATGGCCTTGTCCCAATCTACCTCTACAAATTTGGCAACAGCATTTGAAATAACTTTCCCAGCTTTGTCAATAACATCTTTAAATGTCTTTTGTGGCAGCTCAGTTTGAATCTGTTAAATTAAGTTAAGTCTCATCTTAATAGCAGAATTATATACAGAATAAAATGTTACAATAACCAGGCCAACTAACACTCCATGGTAGTTTCTCAAACACTAAATAGGAAGAAGAGATTACTCACATTCAGAAAGCAATGTGTTGTGCCGTAAATCTAATTAAGTTATGATTATACAGTAGACCATGTCCCAAAAAACAGTCTGTTGAAATTTCTCTCCATCATAAGCCAGATGTATGTCTGTTCGCTATACTCTATAGTTTTCTAAGCATCTGTAAAGAAGGTAGTCTGCCATTGCTGTCTGTCTTGGCAGTAACCATCCTGGTTGGCGACTATCCACTGTCGCTGTAAAGTGATTCTCTGTCTACTGTCACGAAAATAAACAACAACACAGAGTTGGATATTTTAAGCTCAATCCACTACTAAAACAAACATATGCAACTTATTGTTTACAAAACTCTGTGACTGTTCAATTACTCGAGACAAGCATCCTAATGGCATATTAATGTACCTTAATTTGATCTGTCCAAGATAATTATTATTTTAAAATAACATCTTGTTAGAAAAAGTGACAGAACTAACGGTGTGGCATGAAGAAGTTAAAGTAGCAATGTAGACACAAACACTTAAAATAACAAGACTGGAATTGATAACAGTAATAACTGTCTGAAACTACAGAAGTAAATAAAACTGAAAGTGTACTGATCAAAGAATTAGAAAATCCATATTCTTTGGGCATATCTTTGAAATGGTACACTGAAAAATGTCATGATAATGGGAAGATTGGAAGTGAAGGATACAGGGGATGACATGTCCAGACAATAATGGACAGGTTGATAGCAGACAGGTTGATAGCAGACAGGTTGATGGGGAAAAATGTGTATCAGAAATGACTAACTACATGCATAACATTAAGCTGTGGGACAATGTGATGTCCAATGCTATATTATCATCAATATCTGAGTTGTCAAATCATGATGCTCTGTAAAGGTGGTGGTTTATCATTGTTTTCCTTCTTAGCAGTGACCAGATTAGTCAGTGACAATATCCACTGTCTCTATAGAGGGACCATAGTGGTCACTGACAATAGTCATTGTCTCTAAAAAGGGTCCATATTTGTCAGTGACAATAGTCACTGTCTCTATAAAGGGACCATATTAGTTAGTTACAATAGCCACTGTCTCTATAAAGGGACCATATTAGTCAGTTACAATAGCCATTGACTCTATAAAAGGATCCTCTGCCTACAGTCACAAACTAGTGATCATAACCAACAACTATCTGTCACCGGCTCTCAAACTCAAGACATCACATGTTCACATGGTTTCACATTACTCTTGTTGGGAGGAAGGCTGAACGGGTATTTAATCTTATCCAAGGGTGAGCCATAGGCTAGAAGAGAGAAAGAGACAACTTACTTTTCCTTATCCCTTCCCACATGGAAAATACTATAAGAAGAACTGGTCATAGTTTGTGTAACAGTTCAATGTATGGTGAGTTGCTTGGTACAGATTAGCCAAACAAGCCTAGTTAGAAGGTACAGATTAGCCAAACAAGCCTAGTTAGAAGGTACAGATTAGCCAAACAAGCCTAGTTAGAACTTACAGCTTGATAGTCGTCTCTCCACGTGTCATACTCCGAGACAAGAGCCAGTGAGGCATACAACAGACCTATTTCTCTGGCTAACACAACCTGCCACAATCACAGAATAAATCAACTTAATTAAATTTGAATCAATGTTTTACCCAGTGTAAATCTGAATAATGAAGACACAAATGATACATTGCACTATTTATTGTCTGGCATATTTCACTGTATCCCTTAGGCGCCTACAACAGAAATACAAATCAATGCTTGAAATGTGCAGAGCCGGGAAGGTTAACCCGGTCAACAAATGCCTGAAGAAGTCGTATGAGAAGGCCAAAAGGTGCAAAATCACAGCTCTGCTGTAAACAGGCACAATGCAATTACATCTAAAACAACATTCTGGGTGAACACAGAAGAGGAAGAAGAAATGTGCAGAGGCTGCTGTGATACACATGTGTAACTGTCAACTGTGTAAAGAAAAAGACATGATAGTTTTAAACTAACATTAAAATACAGCTATAAGGATTCATCATGCTGCTTTATTCTATGCTGATTTACTTAATTTATTCAGACAATAAATTGTGCAAGATTTTCTGCATATTGTAGTGACTAGACGCTAGCCTGGTGGTCAAGGGTTTGAGCTGCATCAAACTGGATTTGAATTTTAAATACTGACCTGGGCTCCCAGGTTGACCTAGCCTTAACTGGGCACCAGATAATTTCTTGAGAAGTAAAGGTGGTCACATGATATTGACCAAATTACCCACCGATCGGCAATCTATATCTATAAAACAGAGTGTATGTGGCTTTGTTTGTGTGTTTGTGGGTATTTATGTATTGGATGCGGTCGATAATGGTACATCCGATTGAGATGAAATTTTCGACACGTCTTCCTTTCATTCCTGTGCAACCGACTATAATAGTTTCTTAGTGTAAAATCTTCTACTTATTTAATAACATTTACTTTTCCATTTTCATTATATAATGTCTATATAGCAGGGGGACTTCACTCTAGAAAAGTTATTTCAAGGGGCATAACTTTTAATAACATTTCTATATACTTTATAGTCATATTGTTGGACTTACTTGCACTATTGTTAAACTCTTTGTCTATAGTTATTTTTAGGCATATGAGTTATAATAAATAATGATATAATCTTTAAGGCATTTTCAAAGTTTGCATAAAAATAATGCATAATGCATAACATTGTAACCCATCTTTTTCTGCTTACAGAACTTATCAACTGTCATGTCGGTGATTAAAAACAATTTTCATTAAAAATAATGAATGGTGTGTGGAAGGACATTCTTTTAAGTTACTATGCGCCAGGAGCTGGGCGAAACCACGCTGGGTCAGATAGATAGACAGACAGACAGACAGATAGTCGGAAACGGAAGCTTATTTGACTACTTATATGAATTAAATGACATGCTCCCCACCAGGGACTGGGTGAAGCCGGGCCGGGTCAGACAGACAGACAGACAGACAGTCGGGAACGGGAGAGCTTATATGACTACGTATATGAATTAAATGAGATGCTCCCCACCAGGGACTGGGTGAAGCCGGGCCGGGTCAGACAGACAGACAGACAGATAGACAGACAGTCGGGAACGGGAGAGCTTATATGACTACTTATATGAATTAAATGAGATGCTCTCCACCAGGGACTGGGTGAAGCCGGGCCGGGTCAGACAGACAGACAGACAGATAGACAGACAGATAGTCGGGAACGGGAGAGCTTATATGACTACTTATATGAATTAAATGAGATGCTCCCCACCAGGGACTAAGTGAAGCCGGGCCGGGTCAGCCAGACAGACAGACAAACAAGCAGACAGACAGACTGATAGATAGATAGATCCCCTCCAGGGCCTGTGCGAAGCCGGGCCGGGTTAGCTAGTTTCTCTATAAAAGTATGGCACCATCACCAAATGTGCCTTAACCCTTTACCGGGCAAATCGTTAGAATGCGTCTTTACCCCAGAATGGGCAAACCGTCTGAATCTGAATGTGTCCGAGCTACTACTAGCATTGTAAAAACGCGATCTCGTGGCTTTCGGAGATTTCTGATTGTCTACTTTCGGTTTCACTGATAGCTTGACAACGTGGCCGCCATTTGCAAGCGTGTAATATGAATTTGAACGGATTTTTAAAAATAGTTTTCGGGGTTTTTACGCTTAGTTTTTCAAAATGGATTTCGACGATTCTTCAAGTGATAGTGGAGATTTCGCTGGGTTCAATTTAAGTGACATTTAAGTGCACGAATTTGACTGAATCAGAGCTAGATATCAGTGATCAGCATTACTTTGCGTTAGCAGTCGTGAGTCGGACTTTAAAGAAAGTGATTCTGATTCTGAAAATGTGTTTGTAAACTGCCGTATAAATGACTGACAATCACAAACAATATGTTGTAGTTTGTAAATATTTGTGTTCATGTGTGGATTACTTGGAACATTCACATGAGTAAAATACTCTGCATGCTTTTTACTTCATTTTGTGTTTTATTTAAGTAAAATCGGTTGACTAACACCTTTTAAGTGATGACATTACTAACGTAACCAGAAATTTTACCGAACCTCAAAATTCTTCTTGCCCATTAAGGGCTACAAAACAGACAAACATCTGCCCTGTAAAGGGTTAAGGACTGTTAAAGGGTATTTGATATTTTACATTTTCATAAAGGCTTCATTATTCAAAATTAATGAAAATCAAATACAAAGTCAAGTATGAAATTAATGAAAGTCAAGTATGCTCCATTACATGTCAATTTTGTGGGATATTGAGGATATAATAATAAGCCTATATTGTGGGTGATCAACTGGCACACATGGGGTAGAATTTATTCAAATTAACCAACTCCTTGACTTTTCCAGAGAAATCTTATGGTAGTAAAACATTCAACCTCATCACAACTGGGAACTAACACAGCACTGTTGGTAGGCAAGTGCACTGACCAAACTACCACCGTACACCTTGATACATAAATATTAATTATATGATAAATCTTTTACCTCTCCTTGCTGTTTTCTAAGATTGAAAGGTATTTGCTGTAAATAGATTGTTTACCTAGTCTCAGTCCTCAATGTCCTAACTATAGTTTTTATTCACATTTGATTTTATATTGCCTGTTCATCTCACTTAATTGTGGTCTCTGTGCTTTGAATTCGCTCAGCATATTCTCTTTTGTATTTGCCAGATTTAATCTGACATGATCTAACCATCTTAACACCTACAAAGATAAACTATAAATTAAAAATGAGAACAGTCAAATATGCTTAAAACTACAGTTTAACGCTGACACACAGACAAAGGCAAAGAAATACACATGTCCAAGAGAAGCCAGGAATTTAGATATTTAATAAATCAGCAGAAAAGTACCTATCTGCCTTTGAATATAAATGTTACAGAAGAAATCAATAATTCATTGAAACGAATGGAGAACAAACAGATCTATCCAACAAGAATTCAATATTGAAGACAATAGGTTATTTAGACAAGCAAAAATTAAAATGAAATGTGCCGGACATGCAAAAAGACATGAAAGTCTAAAAAAGATAATTATGGAAGAAAGTACACCAGGGAGGCAGAGAAAACAAAGACCAGAATGTAGATGGATTGAAGGTTTGATAGGAACAGGAGCATAACATGTGGTTTATGATAGAGAGAAAATATGAAAGACTTATGGTGAAGTTCTGCACAGGGCAGTCAATGGGTGATGAAAGAAGCTAGGAATGGAAAGAGAACTGAGGTAAGAAATAAAAAGGTAAGACACAAATGTAATATTTTGACAACATGAAAAGATGACATTCTTACAAAATACTGGATGGAAAATTTGAAGACAAATAAACAAGAGGTAGGAAACGATACAAGATGGAAAATAACACCAAGAGCTGAACAAACAGCTGTCTGTTGCAATGTATCACCAGCGTGTGTGTGTGTGTGTGTGAGAGAGAGAGAGAGAGAGAGAGAGAGAGAGAGAGAGAGAGAGAGAGAGAGAGAGATGGATAATAACACCAAGAGCTGAACAAACAGCTGTCTGTTACAATGTATCACCACTGTGAGAGAGACAGATAGAGAGAGAGAGAGATAGAGAGAGAGAGAGAGAGAGAGAGAGAGAGAGAGAGAGAGAGAGAGAGAGAGAGAGAGAGAGAGAGAGAGAGAGAGATGGAAAATAACACCAAAAGCTGAACAAACAGCTGTCTGTTACAATGTATCACCAGTGTGAGAGAGAGAGAGAGAGAGAGAGAGAGAGAGAGAGAGAGAGAGAGGGGGGGGGGGGGGAGAGAGAGAGTGAGAGAGAGAGAGAGAGATGGAAAATAACACCAAGAGCTGAACAAACAGCTGTCTGTTACAATGTATCACCAGTGTGAGAGATAGAGAGAGAGAGAGAGAGAGAGAGAGAGAGAGAGAGAGAGAGAGAGAGAGAGAGAGAGAGAGAGAGAGAGAGAGAGAGAGAGAGTATTGGAGATCTATTAAAGTCAACCTCCATTATGAAAAGGCATCTATTTGACTGATCCGTCTTAATACATGTAGTTTAATATTTAATGCATTTTCCCCATTCTGTTGACCTTTGTATCCGATACCCTCTATTATTCATGCTTTGAAAACATGAAAATTAGCAGTGGTAAAACAGAGGTAATGACTATAACCAAAGAGGTAAACAACAACAAAGATTCATCTAAAACAACACCCCCTGAAACAAGTAAAGAGCTTCAAGTACTTAGGATGTATAATATCATTAAATGGCAAATCAGAAGAAGAGATTAAAAATAGACGCAATAGGGCAAACCAACTTGAACAAATGGCACCAATACTAAAGAACAAACATGTATCAGCAGATACTAAAAAAGCACACTACAACACAATCTTCCTACCAACTCTATGCTACCAATGTCAAACCTGGACAATGACAAAAAACGAAAAAAAAAGTTGAGACAATGGAAATGAGATACCTCAGAAGAATACTCAATGTATCAAGAAGAGAAAAAATCAGAAATGAAGAAATCAGGACTAAAGTGGTGGTTATAGCAGCGCTAGATGTCATCCGAAAACAGCAAGTTAAATGGTTTGGCCATATAACCAGGCTACCAACTAACAGTATACCACAACATGCAAATGATGTACAGACCAAATGGAGCCAGAAGAAGAGGCTGAACATGTAAACAATGGACAGTGGGAAAAACAAAATCCATGGGAATAATGATATATGAAGCCCATAAACGGGCACTCTCCCACTGTTTATGCTTCAACTCGACATCGCAAGGTACAAGAGGAACAAGATGAGATGAGATAACTCTTTAAGTGCTCCTGTTTCTTCCAACGGATCACGTAAAGAGAATCTCAAACCAGTGCATGTACACCATGGTATAGGCTAGGATCCAAATATGTGTATATCAAAACCACACATACCATAAATATTTAGTGGATATGTTTTGGAAATTTGACCTGCCTACTTGATCTGCTGTTTTTGATTTCCAACTGCTGAGGAATGTTTCACCGCAATGTGCACATGGGTCCTTGTAATTTTGCACACTTAACTGATTCAGTGGCAAATAAAAAGTAGGTTTGGACCAAACATGGTACACAGTCAAATGATTAAATATTATAATGCAAATTTCTGTTCACTGAGCATTGAAATTGTGGAAGATACCACAAAACAAAAGAAATAACATGAAGACCCTAGTATGGCAATATATCATTCTTCTGTCCAAATGAATAAAATTTGCTGGAACTGCGGTAAAGCTGTGAAAGTGTAAACAATATAAAATGACACAAAGTGGTGCAGCTTTACATAACAGAGTTACGACACATACAGAGCGTTGCGGCGGTTAGCCTTCATCAGCAAACAAACACATTCACAAGCACAACATACAGTCAAGGAGAACTCCTGTGACTACATTAGAAGGTGATGACAGGACGAGAGGAACAAATGCATGGAAAAATAGAAGCAATGAAGAGAAAATGAGAATTGAAAAAAAATGTTAATTGAAAAGAATGTTAGTTGAAGAAAATGTTTAATAGAAAAACTGTTAATAGAGAAAAAAACCTGCATACTCACCTCACGTACGGATCTGTAAATGACTACGAAAATCTCGGGTGTAGTTATATACGGTGCTGGATGTTACGGTTCAGTGAGCACATAGAAAGAAGGGGGCGGGGTAGGAGGCGTGTAAAATTGAAGGTAGTATTGACCAAGACCCCATTGTGTTATTTAAGGTCTGGGTGGACTGGTGTGCATGAACACGCGTACATACATAGACACACTTCAACAGACAAAATGCTAGTGTATGTGGACATATGCACAGTATGCACAGTATATGCAAGAAGAGAGAGAGAGAGAGAGAGAGAGAGAGAGAGAGAGAGAGAGAGAGAGAGAGAGAGAGAGAGAGAGAGAGAGGAGAGCGAGAGAGAGAGAGACAGACAGAGAGAGACCGAGAGACTGCGCATGTGGGGCGCGTCAGTCTACACATACGACGTTTCCCTCGTACTGTACCCTATGAAATAGTCAGTATGGTTGATTGTTACACAGCACACTTCAGGAGCCACTCGCCCAGTGTTCGAGTTGTTGGGGCTGTATGAGATCCAACCACTGGTAATACAAGTGAAGTAGGTAGGCACAGAGAAGCAAGATGTAAGGAGAGAGAGAGAGAGAGAGAGAGAGAGAGAGAGAGAGAGAGAGAGAGAGAAAGAGAGAGCGAGAGAGAGAGAGAGAGAGAGAGAGAGAGAGAGAGAGAGAGGAAAACTGCATGCGATATACTGCATGAGGAATGCGGAGTGGGTAGGTCTACAAATGCGAGGCTTCACTCATACTGTTCTCTATGGAATAGAGGCAGTAAGGTTAATTGCTATACAATGAATTTGAGGATCAAATCACCCAGTGGTTGTGTTAAAATCAGACCACCGGCAATATAGTTGGAATATGTGGGTACAGAGAAGCCTGATGGAGAGGGAGAGAGAGAGAGAGAGAGAGAGAGAGAGAGAGAGAGAGAGAGAGAGAGAGAGAGAGAGAGATTGGAAAAGTGCCTACGACACGCCCCTGATGTATGCGGGGTCGGTTGGTCTACAAATACGAGGCTTCACTCATACTGTTCCCTATGAATTCGGGGCAGTAAGGTTGATTGTTATAGAACGTATTTGAGGATCAAATCACCCAGTGGTAGTTTTAAAATCAGACCACTGGCAATATAGTTGGAATATGTAGGCACAGAGAAGAAAGATGGAAGAGAGAGAGAGAGAGAGAGAGAGAGAGAGATAGAGAGAGAGAGAGAGAGAGAGAGAGAGAGAGAGAGAGAGAGAGAGAGAGAGAGAGAGAGAGGGGGGAAAAGTGCCTACGACATGCCCCTGATGTATGTGGGGTCGGTTGGTCTGTAAATACGAGGCTTCACTCATACTGTTCCCTATGAAGTAGGGGCAGTAAGGTTAGTTGTTATACAACGTATTTGAGGATCAAATCACCCAGTGGTTGTGTTAAAATCAGACCACCGGCAATATAGTTGGAACATGTAGGCACAGAGAAGCAAGATGGAAGAGAGAGAGAGAGAGAGAGAGAGAGAGAGAGAGAGAGAGAGAGAGAGAGAGAGAGAGAGAGAGAGAGAGAGAGAGAGAGAGAGAGAAATTGGAAAAGTGCCTACGACACGCCCCTGATGTATGCGGGGTCGGTCGGTCTACAAATACGAGGCTTCACTCATACTGTCCCCTATGAAATAGAGGCAGTAAGGTTGATTGTTATACAACGTATTTGAGGATCAAATCACCCAGTGGTTGTGTCTCTCGGTCTCTCTCTGTCTCTCTCTCTCTCGCTCTCCTCTCTCTCTTGCTCCCCTCTCTCTCTCTTCTTGCATATACTGTGCATATGTCCACATACACTAGCATTTTGTCTGTTGAAGTGTGTCTATGTATGTACGCGTGTTCATGCACACCAATCCACCCAGACCTTAAATAACACAATGGGGTCTTGGTCAATACTACCTTCAATTTTACACGCCTCCTACCCCGCCTTCTTTCTATGTGCTCACTGAACCGTAACATCCAGCATCGTATATAACTACACCCGAGATTTTCGTAGTCATTTACAGATCCGTATGTGAGGTGAGTATGCAGTTTTTTTTCTCTATTAACAGTTTTTCTATTAAACATTTTCTTCAACTAACATTCTTTTCAATTAACATTTTTTTCAATTCTCATTTTCTCTTCATTGCTTCTATTTTTCCATGCATTTGTTACTCTCATCCTGTTATCACCTTCTAATGTAGTCACAGGAGTTCTCCTTGACTGTATGTTGTGCTTGTGAATGTGTTTGTTTGCTGATGAAGGCTAACCGCCGCAACGTTCTGTATGTGTCGTAACTTTGTTATGTAAAGCTGCACCACTTTGTGTCATTTTATAATTTGTCCAAATGGAAAGTCATAAGGCGATATATTATCCTTCGACACTGAATCAGATAACTGGCAAGGTTAGATGTCCAATCCACTTCCCAGGATCAGGGATGATTATCAACCCTAGTTTCCTTATTCATACCACACCCTCATTTTCATGCCTGGCCTTCTTTAGTTAGGTATAGCACCTATAAGCCAATGCAAGAAATCACATGAAACTAGTTCCTGAGCAGATGGCTGCTGTGGGTGTGTGAAGTGTTAGCACCATCACATTTTGTAGACCTGAGTGAAAGGAGGAATAGGTGGCCAGTTTTTCCCCTCCATAGAGAAGGTCAAGCGCAGGCCTCAAACTCTCGTCAGATTGTGCTCACGTCACTGTCAACGTAACTTTCTAACCGTTACACCAACGAATTTGCTTGAAATAACATGTTAACTATAAAAACAATTGCAAAAAACACACAAATGAATGCGGTAGCTTGACCTCACCTCAGGCACTGTGCTCATATTGATAATGTCTGCCCTCCACTCTCTCCACAGTCTGCTCTCAGCCCATGATGACATTCTGGGACCTTCAAACGTGATGACGGTTCCTCTGTCATGGAACTGATAGCCTAAAGACTTGATGCTCGATGACAGAATCTGTGGATACCAATATACAGTCAAATATGTTGGCTTTACACGACCACTGACCCACCCAACAAATTCTTTTCTGAGTTGTGATGATGTAGTGGTTAGTATTCTTGTTTACCACAACAGTGGTCATGGTTCAACCCCCTTAATAAAGGGCAGTGGTAGGAATTTTTCTAAACAGTGCAGCTCAGGAGTCAACAAAGTCTAAAAATGGAAAATGGAAAACTGGGTTTCAAAAGTGGTCATGAAATGAACTGATTACCTCACCCCATTATGCGATAACATAGAATATGTGATAAACCAACCCTTCAAACTCCTATGGCCGTCTATACTATGAAATTATTTTTAACTTTTCAAATTAACTGCATCATCATTATATGACTTGCCGGTAAGCATGGACAATCATGTTTCGCCATCTGACATGATCACCAGAGTCGTGGATCAGCTCTGTGTTCTTGTCCCGGCCATGCCATGTGGTCAAGCCATCCAGATATTTATTTCTCTGTTTTTCCCTTGTTCTCTTCCCCTCAATCTTGCCAGTTGTCACCAAGTCACGGTGACTTGCTATTATATGTCCAAATTAGACACAACTAGTTACATTTTAAATACAACAATTATTCTTTGTTGGCCTTCTTTTCTTCTCATAACATGCCCCCAAAAATGTGATTGTCTTCATCTAATTTCTAAACCCCCCCCCCCCCCCCCCCCACCCACACACTCACTCTCTGTGCTGAAATTCTCCTTGTATGATCTATGTATGGGAGGAGACTGGAGTACTTATTGAGACATCCACGTGTAACTGATCTGATCCTTAACCAAAAGCCAACAACTACTTAGAGTGATAATACTTGTTTTCTTTAATTTATTAAAATTATTCTATTTAACAACAGGAAGAAACAAAATGATAAATTACAGCCCACAGAGGGGAGCTGGATGGAATTCATAACAGTATATTTATGCCACAAAGACAAAGAGAACCACAGAGATAGTGATGGCTAAAGTAAGACAGTACAAGGCTGACAAAATACATCTTAACAAGGAAAACAACTTGTACTTACTGCTCTCATCTGTGGGCAAAATGGCTCATTCATTGGGACATGACAGATCCCTTGGAATTCACTCAAAGTACCATCATAGAATGATTGCTGTCTTGATGTGGTTCTTTAAAACAAGACAAGTTACAGTTAATGCTTATGTATAGCTGTGAGAATGAAAACAAGTCAAATGTTTTTATAAATTGGAACAATGAAGACTCAAACAATAGACTGAACAATTTATTGCCTGGCATATTTCACTGCATCTCATCAGGTGCATACTACAGAATTCACACAACATACACTAATGCAATACGATAAATAGTTCAAACTGAAATATACAGCACACATATATTTAAACAATAATTTTAAATGTCTAGATGGTAATTTTAAACCAACTGTCATGTCTTTTGTGTGTGCACAAAGTAGGCTTTTCTATATGAATAGCGATGGTCTCTGCCAACTTAAACATTAATCCATTTTGTGCGTTAAAAACACACAAAACACATTGCCCACATCAATCACATGACTGGTTTCCAATATATGGCGTGCTAATGATGGCATAGGCATTTTCTGCTGTGTAGGTTTTACAAGGTTACCAGAGTTTTCTGTGTTTATTATTCAGTCTGTCAAATTGGGTACGTGTTCTACCACCCTATTGTTCTACTGCCTCTCTGTTCTGCCAATGTATGCAGACTGGTATCTGTATTGACACTAATAAATGTAACTGGATTTGGTGTACAGAGGGACAAGTTATTTCACTGCTGGGGTGGTATAGCTATGCCTTTGTATCTAACAACTGAAGCTGCAGCACAGAACACTCAGCTGACTGCTGTAGTAAGCTGGTTCTGTAGATGTTGCATTACATCCTCACCTCAAAATGCACAGGCAAAATATGTTTTTATAAATGGTAATCTTATATTGGAGGTTGGCATGGCTGAGAGGTTGAACACTTAAGCTTTCTCTTCTAATGTTGTGGGTTTGTTCCACACACCGATCAGTTAGACTTAAATGTTGACTTCTCATTCAGAAAGCAATGGCAAACTACTGAACGCAAAATTACCCAGTAAACCATAAACAGCCAGTTGGGGCTGGAGGTGATTGCAAAATTCTCCAAAGGATATTCAATTACATTAAAAATAATTTTATTAGCTTAAATACCAGGCATTAAATGTGTTTAATATTATATCTTTTTATGATTCCCTTGGTGAGCCCAGCATCAGGGCACTATGTGTCGGCTCTGCATCTATGGAAGTCACTCTGGATGGCGGAAAATGCCATGGACTGTCCCTGCCTTCCCTTGAGGGATGACCATGAAGTCTTCAACTGTTCGAACTTGACCAACTGAGAAGTGGACGGTACCACAAAAGTGAGAGACTCTCAGGAATGCTAACCTGGTCAAAAATGCACGCAGAAGTCGGATGAGTTGGCCCAAGGGTTTCCGCCCAAGGGTGCGTAACAACACTACGCAATCACATCTGAAAAAACACCCCGGATGAACGCAAAGAAGAAGAAGAAATCTTTTTATTTACTTTCACCTAAAACTGTCATTAACACAGTCATCTTAGTGATGTGTGACAGACTTAATTAAAACTTTATAATAACAGACTCAAAACAGATGAGCTCTCATAATGTATTCAACCGTATTTTGGAGCTCCTTTTTGTTCCACATGCTTTGAATGCAACACGCTCTCACTAAGCAAGTAATCTCTTATTAGCTGGCTGTACTTAGGGCAATCCTGGAGAACATGCTCTACAGTTTTATCACACTGTCTGCACGAGTATAGTGGTTAGCTTGTTCAGTCTGTTATTCTGCATGAGTATAGTGGGTAGCTTGTTCAGTCTGTTATTCTGCATGAGTATAGTGGTTAGCTTGTTCAGTCTGTTATTCTGCATGAGTATAGTGGTTAGCTTGTTCAGCCTGTTATTCTGCATGAGTATAGTGGTTAGCTTGTTCAGTCTGTTATTCTGCATGAGTATAGTGGTTAGCTTGTTCAGTCTGTTATTCTGCATGAGTATAGTGGTTAGCTTGTTCAGTCTGTTATTCTGCATGAGTATAGTGGTTAGCTTGTTCAGCCTGTTATTCTGCATGAGTATAGTGGTTAGCTTGTTCAGTCTGTTATTCTGCATGAGTATAGTGGTTAGCTTGTTCAGCCTGTTATTCTGCATAAGTATAGTGGTTAGCTTGTTCAGCCTGTTATTCTGCATGAGTATAGTGGTTAGCTTGTTCAGTCTGTTATTCTGCATGAGTATAGTGGTTAGCTTGTTCAGTCTGTTATTCTGCATGAGTATAGTGGTTAGCTTGTTCAGCCTGTTATTCTGCATGAGTATAGTGGTTAGCTTGTTCAGTCTGTTATTCTGCATGAGTATAGTGGTTAGCTTGTTCAGTCTGTTATTCTGCATGAGTATAGTGGTTAGCTTGTTCAGTCTGTTATGCCTTATCCGAAGCCTTAAAATAATTACCTGTTTCTGATGGCCAAAAGAGTAATAGTTATCGGTCTAGTTCTGTTTTATTTTGGTAGTCGGATAACTCTCTTAATTGAATACATTGATTTGCTATTTGCACTAAGATACATAAAACATTTACTAGAATATGTAAAACATGTACTAATAAATTTGAAATGTGCATTAAGTAACTGAAAATTCAGCATGTGATGTATTACACAAGCAAGTGATACACAGCTGATTACCTGTCCACAAAATCATCAATCAGGACAATGTCCCCCGGGTGAATGCTCCCTTGCAGTGATCTGCAGACTGTAGTAGTAACAAGATGAGTGCAGCCTTCCTCTTTCAGGGCCCACACATTTGCCCTGTAGTTCACGTGTGGTGCTGCTATATTGTGCTCTCTTCCATGCCTGAATGACAAGATCAAACATTAACAAATTTGTCCAGAAGAAATTTCCTGCTATGAGTTTGTGATGTGAGAAGCTCATCACTCTATCAAGGACATGCTGCACAAACAAACTTAGCACTGTCAGCGGACACACTTGACTGAAGATCAAACATTTTAGCAGACACACTTGACTGAAGATCAAACATTTTAGCAGACACACTTGACTGAAGATCAAACATTTTAGTAGACACACTTGACTGAAGATCAAACATTTTAGCAGACACATGACTGAAGATCAAACATTTTAGCAGACACACTTGGCTGAAGATCAAACATTTTAACTCCCCACTACTCTTAACAGCAAACAGGGAGCAAATGCCAATGTCTAAATGCGGACAGATACTAAATAGATAATTATGTATAAAAGCTTGCTCACATGCTGTGATTTGGTAAAGTTCCTTATATGTTTTCAAACCATGCAGCAGACAAGAGGCATATGATGATGATGATGATGATGATGATGATGATGATGATGATGATGATGATGATGATGATGATGATGATGATGCAGGAAACAAGACAAACTGTACAGGAAGTTATGCAAGTGATGAGCATACCTGGGTAAAAAAACACAGTCCACACCTTCGATAGTTCCAAGCACCAGGGCGCCTGAAGGCTAATGAATTAAATTACAACAAATGTCATTTGAAAGTAGTCAAACAAGACAAACAAAAATCAAATATACATCTCATAGCAAGTGCCATGTGACTACTTCTCTCAACTCTGTGCTCAATTTCACACTGTGCTCGCTGGGCCATTCCAACCTCATATAAGCATCCCCTGACTGTCTGCTAAACAATATGACTTCTGTCAGGATTCACGTTGTTTGATATTTGAAATCTCTGAGTTAAGTATACCATATATTTGTTGTTTGCTGATGAAGGCTTGCCGGTCTCCCTGGTCAAGGAGTTGGCGGCGACGTTCGTAATCCCGTATTTTCAAGTGGGGAAAACAGCAGCTGTGAGAATCGGTAGTGGTTCGCGCCGTGCTCGTAACTTACGTGGGTATGTAAGCCGGTCGTTCAGAAAGCAATGGAAAACTACTGAACGTAAAAACTTGCCTAGTACATCAATAGCAGCTGAAAAATGCTGGTGTTGATTGCAATGTCCTGTAAGGGATATGTAACATTTAAAAAAAATAGCTGGTTCCTGAATATCCCTGATTGACAGGTGATTCCCAGTTACCCCTGTTTACTCTTTGTTAACATTTCTGCCATTTATTATAAGACTTGAGACATTAATCTTAACAATGCTATCATTCAGAGAGCACCATAACACAAGACACCTTATCTGTGCTAATGACACTACCTATTTCTGTACACCAGTCATTGACTTTGTTTACTGTCTCCTGCAACTTCTATGCTATTTGCATCCTGTTTTTCCCCTGCCTATTTGCAAGAACATCATCTGCAAATGCCAGTATTCTTCCAATCCCTGGTACTTTAATGCTTGCAATCTTGCTAGTGTATACATTGAATAGCACAGTGATATTGCAGATCCCTGTGGTAATCCTGTAGTAATAACAAATGTCTCCGAGGTTCATGCACCTAGGTGGAGAGCAACCCTATGAGAGTGCAGAGTAGCTGCTATCCAATTCATCACCCAGGGACTAATATCCATATCCATAAGATTGTGCTATAAGAGATCATATCTGACTCTGTTATATGCATCCTCAAGATCCTGTGCTGCTGCCTTTGTTTTCTGTCTATTCTGGAACCCTCATAAACATCAAACACAAATGTCACTGCATTTTACCATGTTTCTTTCCTTGGCCGATAACTCTTCAGCCTTCTTGTGAGTAGCTTTTCCTTTTCCAAAAATGTCTGCAGCTAAACAGCAACAATCTTCTCAATTACCTTGTAAATGTATTCTGCAAGGTGATAATCCTATAGCCATTAAGTCTTGAATGGTCCTTGCTTGGCTTGGGTGTGGAATTAAATAGCTGTGCACACACTCTTGGGGCATTGATGCTGTGCTAATGTTCTGATTAAAACAAGCAGCCATCTCCCAAATTCCCATCACTCAAATCTTTCATATGGGAGTATCTGACTGTCAGGTCCTTGCACAGTGTCTTTTGCTATTTTCAATACATACTTTATGTCTTCTACTTGTAAGACATCCTCAAAGCCATCATCCTTGATAAAAACTGCTAGTTGCTCCATAACAGCCTCCCTGTTGTCTCCATTGTTGTGATCTGTGTTTGTTCTTAACCTCTCCAAGAAAGCCTCTCCTTTCTCCTTGTCCACTGTCATGGGCTTGCCGTTATCCCTATATACTATTGACATTGTGGTAGGCTGGTCTGTTCTACACATTTTCTGTGTAGTTTCCATAATCTATCCAAAGCCTGATCACCTCCCAGCTCATTCATGAAGTTAGTCCATTTAGCTTTTATGGTGCCCCTCTGCTGTACAGAGCTTGAACTCCTGTTTCTTCCTTTCCGCTATCTCCAGTTCTTCTTGTGTACTTTGTGGTGTCTTTTTAAATTTCTGTAGCTGCTTATCTGCCACCCTCTTAGACTTCCACACAAGTTCAACTTTAAGGGCCCACCATTTGGACTGCACAAAGGTGAGTCTGCTCGGTCTAATCCATACCTTCTGTCAGATGCATCCAACAAGGGGGTTGGTGCGCTTGTATTTGAAGGCCCCGCGTGCTCGTTTAGTCTTGAACTTACTCGATTTGGAAATCAGTATGGAGCATGGAAGGTGGTCATTGCATGATACCCCAAAATGGTCCATTTCGTTTCTGGTACCACCCACTGAATAACAAGTGCCAAATCATAGCAATATCTGCTTCTCCAGATCTCATTTCCATTCCAGCTAGCCTCCCATCATTAATGCAGATAAATAAAACACAATATTTGAAAACAGCTGTAACGGAAGCAGAGGTGGAATACAAACAATCAAAAGGAAGACAGAGTTATAAATAGTAAGACATCCAAAGATAGGCAGGGAAACAAGAAGACAAAGGAAGACATTGTTTCAAGTAAAAAAAAAACAATATCAAAAGATGGGCAGGAACTTAGACTTTATCATTTAAATGGTGTTATATGTTGATTACCTTTCCAAATGGAGTAACCACAAATTTCTCCTCTTTGTTCTCCAGAAATATGGCATCACCCAGGCCAGATCCTCCAATTATACCAACCTATATCATAGAAAATGCACAAATACTATGATCTTTGATTGAAATATTTATATGGCAAAACATTGTATTACAACAATCTGTTCATTCACTTCAAGATTTGTATAAATGTGTATGTCACGAATTTGAATTATCTGTGTTTCCAGTATGAACTGTAGATAAAATGTAAAGCCATATTTATACTTAAATCTAGTATACTATTTTTAATTATGAGAGAGAAGTGACAGGGATTGGCCAGAGGATCTGTCCTGCAATCAGTACTCTGAAGAAAGGTCAGACATATAAATAATCAGACTACAACTGTACCATTAGTAATGGGACTCTTTGCTGACTGTTGAAGATGAAGAATGAGTACTACAGGTATGTCCATATGAGTGATGTGATGTTGGTTTTTAACTCAACTAACAAATTATGAGAGACACCATTTTATAGGATTTGTTGTTTTAATAACATGATTTAACAAGGAAAATGTCTAATGTTTGAGAGGCTACATATGTTGCAGCCACTTCTAGAGAATCAACACCAATGACAGAACATCTTTTAGACATGAACATTCACTAACATATAAGAAAGCTAATTGTTTTAAATCCAAAATGTTTTAAAATATGCATTTTTCATTACTGAATCACTAAATACACCAATGATAGTTTACGATTAATACTGTTAAAATATGTAACATGTAGGTCTCTGTTTTTATTACACAATTTGTGAAACTGTATGTAAAAAACATGAAGACAATATCATGTCAGATACTTCAATGGGTAAGTCATATGGTCGCCTTCCAAATATTCTAGATCACAACATAATGAGATGAGGTGACAGGTTTTCTACTTTTCCTTGTCAGAAAACTCCCAGAAAATCTGATTTTTTTTATCATTTATCCATTTTAACTATCTATTTTATGAACTGAGTTGATCGCAAAGCCATGCTATCAGGAATAAAAACAACTGACTCTCCCACAACTGGGAATTGGAGCCTAGGTGAGAACACTGTTACACAACAATAATTACCTTTGCAATGTAATGATGAGCTACACCAGCCTCATCTATTATTTACAGTTCTTCAACAGATTAAAAGAAATTAACTGTTTCAAATGTTACTTTGGCAGTATCATTTACAACTAAATTGAATAAACAGGATGCATAAGGTTAAAAAAAAAGCTGCTAGGATTTACATTCCAAATTTTCTTCTGCAGGTCATTATGCTAACCAAGCACATTTGTCCCATTATCATATCCCTGTACATACATAACGTGAACATGGTTGTCTGTCAAGAGTTCATTTAGAAGATAATTACAAAATCCTTTTCCCCCATTGTGTCTGAAACTGAATAAAACCAAAGAAATAATGCTCAAACTGTGATATTAGAATTGTCAGTATTTACAATTCTAACTACAAATGCTATCTATTCAATGTGACTGATATCTGCATGCAGTCAAGAATTACTGAAGAAATATTTAGCTTTCTTTACAAATTCCTTCATGTATTATTTTATGCTACTTGCTAAAACAAATATGATTTCACTTTTAAAAGTAATGAGGGAAATTACCTGTAGCAGACTCATATTTTGTTACGATACTGATGTGATGTGAGATAACCAGGTCAAATTTTGCTAACATTTCTGTATCCTTTAAGAAACTGCCATTTTTGCGTCATATAAATTATCACTGTTATCCCCAAAAGCCAAACACTTCCTTGCTAGAAACTGGACAATTACAATGATTTTCTCAATAATGGCTCATCAGTCTTTTTCAGATTCAAAGTACCATGGTAGTTCTTTATCAGTTTGTACAACTGTTGTCAAGGCGTGTTTTAATTCATACAATTTTATACAGTTTTCCATTTGTTCTATGCTCGCTTCATGCTGCAGTAAATAAGTAGCTAATTGTCGCAAATCTGAAAACCCCTTGACCATCTGTTTCTTTTTGTTTGTTTTAAACAAAGAACTTGCAGAAAAAGCAAAACACTATTGCATTTTGTAGAATATATTAACTGTTTCACCTGTCAGGTAAAAGTTTGATATACTATGGCACAGAAAATGATCTTCCAATGTTATCTGCAGGAAATGTCATATTTTGAAATGTTGTCAGTCCCTTCTAAATTATGACTCCTAACAACCGATTTCGTTTAAGCTTCCGGTGGTTTCAACCTCTTCACCAATCAACTGGACTTCAGCGCTGACTTCTTGTTCAGAAAGCAATGGCAAACTGTTAAACGTAAAACTGCCTAGTAAAACAACCTGGGGTTGGCCAGCTGAAAGGATCTCTTATGCCATATTCGGTCATTAATTCTATGCAATTATATATTGAATGGTCCTCGACACAACTTGATTCAGTCATTGGCATCTCTTGGCACAATTTCCCATTTGAATTTTTATCTTCTATTTCATCCTTACTGTTTGAAATGGATTATATTTTAACTTTTTAAAAGTGCACAATGAGGCCGTTCTGGCCACCGTAGTATGTTGCCACCCGAGTGCATGCTCATACTGCACACCCACCAGTACCAGCACTGCATCCACCTCATTGACTGACTGACTAACAGACCCAATAATAAAAATGACCCATCAACCAACCAGGCCAGCCACCCACTGCCCACCAGTCAATAAGCCTGTCTATTTACCATCATATGGATGATACCTTGTGGTTTACATCTGCGGTTAAGTGTAGAGTAGCTAAAGCTTTTGAGCTTGAGTCAAAGGGTTTATCTGAATTGCATTGAGTTTGTGTTGTAAACACATGACAGAATCTTGCCATCAGATTTCTAGTCTTTCTCTGGCCCTATAGTCAGAGCTTTTTTGGTTGTACACACAAAATGATTGCTGATAGGACGCCTTTTCACAAAACATCCAAGCCATTTTATTTGTTGTCTCAATAAATTCAGCGCATGGTGTGGGAACCTATGATACTTCTATTGTCATCATTTCTACTTATGTTTCTTTTAGTGAAGCTAACAGCTTTTCCCCAAGTATTTCATTTCATGTGTAACTGAATTTCCTCTCATGTGATTTAGGCAGTGTCCATGTCTGGCATTGATGTCAGAGTGTTGGCAGACTATTTATCACTTCTTCACTTGACTTCTCCAGTGACGTTCAGATGCTTGAGCAATTGTGACAGTCAAATGTTCTCTGTCTATCATGTTTCTTTTAATCTTCAAAATTTTCTATCTTCTGTGAAAATGCTACTTGAATATATGAACTCTGTTTTATATCAATGTTATTTATATGTATGTAATTGGACGGCAACCACGTAATTTACATATCTTTATGGTTTCAATCAATGATCTCCATGTAATCTTGCTCACACAATATAGATATTGCAGTTCATCATGTACTATTGCAATCAGATTTTCAAAACAAACCTTGATTTGTGACATTTCTTGAAACTTGAAGTCAGCTTATCTGTACATACAGAGATTCTGTACACCTTCTGCAAGGGAGAAGAACATAATGTATTATAATTATACACATATGTCAAGACTTATGCTGGCTAATACAGCATACAATAAACACTTAAATATAGCTATCTTTTGAGAGATTTCCTACTCCTATCTTTAGGTTCCAAGAATTCTAAAAACACAATGAAAGCTTCTATTGTTGGTTGAATTAGTTGTGATTTCATTGTTTTGTGTGCTATATTTATTTTCAAGTAAGATCCGAACCTAAAAATGAGAGTATGAAATCTGTTGAAGCATTGCTATATTCGGCTGTTTGTTGTGTGACATAGGCCTGCAGTCTTTACATATGAAATGGAACAATTAAAAAAAGATAAACAATTAAAATTATACAGAAAAAAAAAAGAAAAACAAGACAGATATGACAGCACAAAATGTGAAGAGATAAACAGAAAACCAGATTTGGGATAATGAATGAACGTAGAAAAATGCTGACAAACTATTGTTAATAAGTTAGTACATTATTGGCGTAAGCATGTGCACACACAAAACAGCTTGTGTATCACCAAACTATTAAGCAGAAAATAAGAAAATCTACACTGCAGCTGGGTAAGTTGATACAAGATAAAACTAAAACAGGTACCTTGAGGTCCTGTGGAGAAACAACAAAAACAAATTCACACATATCTAACAAAGTCACTAGGGAGCCTCTGTGGTGAAGTGATCAAGCTGTCTGCCTTGTGCTCTGAAGGACATGGGTTTTTATTTCTGGATTGAGTTGTTCAGACCCCAAATGTAATTTTTCATCAGCTACAAAGTTTGTGCTTTGTGAGATGCCCTAGTAAGGCAGCAAACCGTTCTGCAGAGAGGAACAGAACCAGATTCTGTGAGAGAAACCAAGCTAGATGGGTTAAAACCTGGTACCTGCCTTTAATCTTAGCCTTTAACAAAGACACCAGGCTAAATCACTGTCACTTCTGTTCACCAGGCCTGGCATCTTTGTCAGGTGTGGCATATTAATTTGTATTTTGGTGTTTCTCCACAGGATCTCAACATACTTGTTTTGTTTCATTTGGTATTAAACATATGATCACATTCATTATAGGTATACAGTGGTACCTCGGGTTATGAACTTAATTCGTTCCAGAACTCTGTTCGTAACCCGAAACATTGAAATCAATGAAATAAAGACAATCCGTTTCAAGATGAAAGAATCGTTCTTTTTTTTATTAACATCCGGTTGTTTACCTGAAAAAACGCAAAGAATACATGTACTTCACATATTAAATAAAGAGAAAGAAAACAACCAAATGAATTAAATGTAAAATATAAAGAGATTTAGTCTATCTTTATTACCAAGAAAACGATCATCGGAAATTTGTCACTTTCTTTGTTATTCTGAATCACTAGGTTCTGGAGTATCTTGTCGCTGTTTCTCGGCAGGCGTCTGGGAATCTTTCTTCACCAAGAAACTATCAAGGGAAATTTGTCGCTTCCTTTGCTGGAGAATCTTTCTGAAGTGGGTCATCGTGTTATCATTCATCACATATAGTGCTTGTTAGCAACAAGTTTGTTTACAATGAAGTCTTCGAAGTCTGCCCACTTGCTGCAAATTTCTGTAATCCTGGCAGTTGAAACAGTCACTGACTCCTCATCATCGAATGACTGCTCCTCCTTTAATGTCTTTAGATGTTCATTCTGAAGATCCACAAGCTCATCTGTAGTACTGTTTGTACTGTATGAGATTGCTTGTCTCCAACGTTACACCCTGCTCTCTCTCTCTCTCTCTCAAGAAATCAAAGACATCACCAATTCCTATTCATACAATCGCAAATTATTCGAACACTATCTCAGTACGGATTACCTTCCCCCTTAATAATAGAAATAATAATAATAATAACAAAACCCTAGTATAACAGCCAGTCCCCTTTTGGTAGGCCAGTATATTCCACATCGCTAATAAAGTGTCACACCACTAGCTAATATTACTGAGTCGTGTGGTTTTGATGTTCACATTTTCCCCATGCCTTTATAATGCATATCTTTTATATTGTTGCTGTTCTCTTAGCCTTGAATGATGTGTGAATGAAATAATGTATGAAAGAGAGTGATAGAAGGGCAGAATGTTAGACGGGCCTGCATGCCCAATTCTTAACCCTTTGAAAATAAAGTTTGTTTGTTCGTTCGTTCGTTCGTTCATTCTCTCTCTCTCTCTCTCTCTCTCTTGCTCGCCTTCGTTCGTAACCCGAGGCACTGTTCGTTACCCGAGACATAACATTTTCGAAGCTGTTGTTCGTAACCTGAATTGTTCGTGAGGCGTTCGTAACCCCAGGTACCACTGTATTAACATAGATTCAGTGTTCAGTGTGAAATTACACAGATGTGTTGATGTGAATTAGAACACCATAAGCAAAATAAAGTGAACACGCATGAGATATATGGCATCTTATAAATGTAGAAAGCATGTAAATGTAGGCTTTGTTACAAGTCAAGAAACAACAGAAAATTCATGATGTCCAAGAAGAATCAAGTCACACAACCCATCAGAAGACTACTGGATGCATTTAAAAACATGAATAAAACATATTGAGAATTTGTTGGAAAAAGGATGTATTAACCACAAACTTTACAAAGATTAAAGGAAAACAATAAATGTTATTTTTAATACAAACAAAACAGCATTAAAAATACCAATAAATAAGTTAATAAAGAAATTGGAAAGATAATAATAAGTTACATATAATGCTCTTATGACCTGACAGGAGTAGCAAACTGAGATACATTGAAGTGAAAACTAGAATGATATCACTGAATACAAGGAAACGAATGTGGAAACATAAAGTATTGGACTTACAAAGTACAGAAATGGGAAACATTCTCCCCAATATTATAGACCACTGCAAAAATTATGGACTGGATAATCTGAGGACCTTATAAATTGACTGGTCCTAAACTTCAAAATATTCAGCCAGCATAAGTGACGTTACAAACCAGCCATGAGAAACATGTAAAGAATAAATATCATTGGCACCCTGCTGTCTTGACAGACGATAGTTTGTTACATTGTGCTTCAAAGAAGCATAATAACTACAACCCATGGTGGTAGCGAATGTGACTGATAAGGCCAATTCGTGATGTAAATGTTGGTCCACAGTGGAGGCATGTGAACACATGGTCATTTCCACCATTATGCACCATCTTACGTTTCGCACGCTTGGAGTGTGACTTATTTGCTATCATGTTCTCCTTTGTCTTTATTCCATTTCTGATAGTTGCCATCCATGCAACATGTTCAGCGGAGACTTGCTCCCAATGGGCATTATCAATGCCTGTAGCAATCATGTTCAGCTTACACACATCTTTGTATTGTTGTAGAGACTGACCCTGAGATCTCTTACCCTTCTGTAATTCACCAAAATAGATGTCCTTTGGTATTCTACCATCATCCATCCTCCTAAGATGTCCTATCCATCTAAGTCTACGAAGACTGAGCATGGAACAAACCATCACACAACCTGATTGTTCCAATACTTCAGTATTTGTGATTTTGTCTTGCCACTTAATACTAATAATAATACTTAATAATACTAATAATAATACTTAATAATAATATTCTTCGCAGACACCTCATATGAAAGCTGTTTAAATGTTTCTCTTAGTGTGAGTAAGTTGACCAGGCTTCACTGCCATAAAGAAGAGTACCAAGGACACAGGCTTGATAGACAAGGACTTATGTTTTGGCAGTAAGCTTCCTGTTCTCCCAGACTCTTTTTGTTAACCTGTTCATTGCTGTTGCTGTCTTACCAATCCTGATGTTGATTTCCTGATCTAGGGGTAATTTGCTATTTACCTCTGATCCTAGATATGTAAAATGGTCTACTATCTCCAGTTCGGTGCTGTTGATGGTACCCCATGTGCACCATGTGACATAATCTGTTTCTTATGTTTGCTAATTGTTAAACCAATTTCAGAACAAGCATTAGAGAATGCAGATAGTAGACGTAATTCTTCCTCAGAGTGCATCGTAACTGCAGCATCATCTGCAAAAAGCAACTCTCTGATCAGTATCCTCCTAATTTTGGTCTTGGCCTTCAATCTCTGAGCATTGTATATTACAAAGAGGGTGGGAGCTAGTACACAACCTTGCTTGACTCCACTCTTGATTTCAAACTCTTCTGAAGTTGCATCATCAAACATGATTATACCCTTCATGCTTGTGTGGAACGATTCCACAATGGACAGAAGAATTGGTGGGCAGCCAATCTTCTTTAGTGCCTTGAAAGACCCTCATGACTGACCAAATCAAATGCCTTTGTGAGGTCGATGAAGGCAATAAACAGTGGTTGATTCTGATCATGGCATTTTTCTTGCATTTGTCGCCATAAGAATATCATATCAACAGTAGATCGTTTCTGTCGGAAGCCACACTGTGATTCGGGGTAGACTTGAAGTCTGCGCAGAACAATTCTGGAAAATACTTTCCCAACAATACATAGAAGTGAGATACCCCTATAGTTGTTACAGTCGCTCCGTTCGCCCTTGTTCTTGTAAAATGTTATGATGCCTGACTCTTTGAATTCCTGTGGGACTTGTCCTTCTCGCCAGCATAGCTCTATTAGCTGGTGGATCTGTAGAGTGAGTGTGTCTTGCCCACTCCTGATAACCTCTATTGGAATCACATTCTTACCTGGAGCCTTGCCAGATGCAAGTTCATTTATAGCACACTTAACTTCTGTTATGGTGGGAAGTGTGTCCAGGTGGTCAAGAGTTGGCAGGGCCTCTATGGACGTTGAGGGCATCATCCGCTAGTTTGGTCTCACTTGAGTAAAGTTCCAAATAGTGCTCTACCCATCTATCCACCTGCTGTTTCTTATCAGTGATGATTTCTCCAGTCAGGGTTTTCAGTGGTGCACTTCTTTTGATCATTGGACCACAGGTTTTCTTTATCCCTTCATACATGCTTCTGATTTTTCCCTTATCACTTGCATTTTGAATGGACTCACATAACTTGATCCAATAGTCATTTGCACACTGCCTGGCAGCCTTTTGCAATCCTTCCTAGCTTGCTTCAGCTCACTGAGAGTGTTACGCGTTGTTCTTTTCTTGTTTCTTAAGAGAGCTATCTTCTTTTTATCAATCAAGAGCTGCAGTATCTGGCTCTTATGATCTTGCCTCTTATGATTCACAGTACCGTAAAACCCCTACCGCTGTTTTATAAAGTTTCCTTAAGTTTACCCCACTTTTCACTTGCTGTACAATTTTCTGACGTATCAGTGAAAGCGTCTTCGGGTTGCTATTGGAACTCAAAGCACTTATCAGGATCGTGGGTGTTAATAATATTAATCCTGGGGCTAGGTTTGTGTTTAGCTGTGTAGATTCTCGTTGATCTCAGTCTAACCCTTGCAACAACCAAAGAATGATCCGTATCACAGCAGCACTGTGGTAACTTCGAGTTAATATGTGGTTCAGATGTTGTCTCCGTGTGATGATGAAGTCCAGCTGATGCCAATGGCCAGATCTTGGATGTTTTCATGTGACCTTGTGCAGCTCTTTTGTTTAAAAAAAAGGAGTTTGTAATACATAGGTCATTTCTGGTGCAATGCTCCAGCAGCCTTTGCCCATTTTCATTCATGCGACCGATGTTGTATTTTCCAAGGCACACTGGCCATGAACTCGAGTCCTTGCCCACACGAGCATTGAAATCACCGAGCATATAAATGTAGTCAGATTTTGGAACTGCCTTGATCACAGTCTAACTCCTCATAGAACAAATCCTTCACATCATCAGAGGAAGTGAGTGTCTTTGCATATGCAGTGATAATGGTGGCAAAACCACAAGAGGTTGCCAAGCGCAGGGATAATATTCTTTCATTACCTCCAGCTGGAATTTCAATCATTCCAGTAGCGAATTCTTCACTGCAAAGCCCACACCATTTGCCTTTTTTCTGCCTGCCCTCTACCCTTCCAAACAAAGGTGTACATTGTTTTCCCTGAGTGACCCTTCCTCAGCGAGGCAAGTCTCCTGCAGGCCAGCAATATCAATGTTAAGACGACTGAGTTCGGCATCAATCACAGCCATTTTTCTCACATCGTCAATATTCATCAGGACACTGGAAAATCCTGGACACATGGTTCTTACTTTCCAGGTTGCAAGCCGTAGCTTGAGGTTTCTATTTTCCTTTTTAGTAGTACCTGGTTGCATTGGTTTTACAGCTTGCGATTCAGATATTGTCCTAGTCCTAAGCAGCCACTGAAGCAGGCAGGCTGTGGTGGATCAGCACACAATTGGCCGGGGGCTGCCCAGCTTGAGGCGGGCGGTAGCTGATCAGTGACACCTGTAAGTGTCAGAGGCAACCCATGGCGCCCCATGTCTATGCCAATTGCCAAGGACTTATAACCCGTAACTGCTACCTCTCGCTTTAATTCCAAGACCGGTTAAGACCAGGGATGGAATTATACCTCTCCATAGCACAAAGCCTGGGCTAAAATATAGAGACCATGTGTTTCCCATGCAGCATTATCCCTCTCTCGGCCTGCCTAGTTCACTCCAGAGGAATGGTAACACCAGTACATCTGGAATAAGACAAGCTGCAGAAGCTGCTGGATCAGCAAAGCAATGCTCTAACTGTCCGCCTGTCGTAGCTTGGATCCTAGACCAGCTGCCAACCAAGGCTTAGGGTCTGGTCTGCCCTGCCATGACATTGTGTCTTTAGGTTGCATTTCCTCGCACCAGGATATGGCTTGTACCCTCCCAATTGCGCTCTTCCGCTCAAAGCCGTTGGCACAATGTGGAGTGTCGGGTTTGGTAAGCGCCGCGCAACATTCGGCGGTACAGAAAGCAGGTAGTACCATCTACTGTCATACGGCGCTCAGTCATATCTGACCAAGACCTGACTGACTAAAGAATGAATATACAATGCAATTAAACTCCTCAATGAATGGAACATTATTAGTGCAGACGGTATTGCAACAAACACAACTAAAACATGTCAAGGTTATACAAATTATTTGTTTCAAATACTGCAGAAACACAAACAGGCTAGACATCTGTGGATGTTGCAACAGAAGACTGCAGGAGTGCAACCGTTATAGATGAATCATTTCAGCGTCAAGAATATCATGCAGGATGATTCTTGGGGGAGTGATAAAGGCAAACACCTCAGGAATAAACAAGTAGACTCCCAACCAAACAGATCCAACACATTATTTATTTAAATGTACTCATACTTTAAAGAAGTCATGTTGGCATCATAGATGGACGCTCACCTGCTGTACCCGTGGTTTTGGGTTTGATCTGCAACAGGCTGGTTTTGAATTTTTCTAAAATTGATTTGGGCTCTTAGGCTAACCCTGTCTAAAATCATCGTCATCATCAAGTGCCCTGCCAGCTGGCGTAGGTGTTCATGGCTCTCGACAGATCTTGGTCTTTGGTGTTCTGGATCAACTCTGCTGATAATATTCCTCCTTGCCACCGTCTCAATCCATTCAGCATCATTTCTCTTGGTCTGCTTCTCTTCCCCTTGATCTTTCCAGTTGTCACAATGTTCTCCAATGCCTCTCTTCTCAGCACATGACCAAAGAAAGCTGTTTGTTTCTTTAATATTGTTCTATATAATGTATCTAGTGTCATTAGCCTCTTTCAGGCAACCATTGTCAGTTACTCTGGCAGTCCAAGGAATTTGCAACAATCGTCTCAGGAACCACATCTCTGTAGCTTCCAAGTTCTTCCTAATGTGTTCATTTACATTCCAAGATAAACTGTCATACAGCAAAACTGGTTCTATGTATCAGTCTAAAATGAGTATCAGAAAATGTCCTGGGAAGTAAAGGCAGCCGGAGAGATTCCAACCACATCACCCCCTTAATGCCATTAAGTTTATACAAATATAGATCCAGCCCCATATGCCCAATGCACCTTAGGCATGTAGAAGGGATCTTACAAAATGTACTTTAAATAAAAACAAAAGAACATGAACAATTTCACATGTTTTCTGATCTTGCATTCTACTGGAAAAGGGCAACACTTCTGCTACAGTAATAAACATTAAGAGTAAAGCGTCTATGTCATTGTCTAAGTAACAGACATATTTATGGATATTGACATATGAATGCATTATTAATGACACATAAAGCAACATATGCTAGAGAATTATAAATGGATCAATGCCTCAAACAGTTAATCTAACACAGAGCAGCATTATCTACGTAAAGGACAAAGCAAGCCATTGGTTGATCATCACAATGATAACATGGCTGTTAAAGAAGGTTGAATATAGATTAGATAAACATAGCTACGCACAATTTGGCAGCAGACCCTGTTGCACTGATTTTTTACTAAATGGTATGGGTGCCGGTCATTAAGAAAGCAATGGCAAACTACTGAACGTAAATCTGCCAAGACATCAACAACAGCAAAAAAAATTTTGGTGTTGACTGCAAACGTCCTGTAAAAAATATGCAACTAACTAGATAAACCAAACATATTAGGAATACAAAATGTTATGTTAATGATAATTTTCCAGTTATAAACAACGATTAACAGTACATTATATTCATCATGTAGTTTTCATTCAGTAAATGTATACTAATTGAAGATTACATTCTTAATATCTATTTATTTATTTGTAAGTTGAAAACAGAATCTCACCACTGATAAATAGCATGTCATTATCCAGTTGTATAAGGATAAATATGTTCGTCAATAAAAAGCAACAGTATCTGACATTAGGTCATTTGCATAAATGTCTATTTTATTATCATAATAAAATGGTATTGTTTCAGCAGTAGCAGTAGGAGTGGTAGTACTAATAGTGGTGATGCAGTAGTAGCAAGTAGGATAGGTGATTAGTAGTATATAGTAGTAGTAGTAAGTCAGTAGTAGTAGCAACAGTAGTAGTAGTAGTAGTAGTAAGTAGGAGTAAGCAACAAGTGAGTAGTAGTAGTAATTATTAGTAGTAAGTAGTAGTAGTAGTAGTAGTAGTAGGAAGTAGACAATAGTAGTAGTAGTAGAAATAGTGGTGTAGTAGCAGTAGTGTAGTAATAATAGTACAATAGTAATAGTGGTAGTGGTAGTTGTGTAATATTAGTAGCAGTAGTAGTGGTAGTGTTGTAGTAGTAGTAGTAATAGTGGTGTAGTAGTAGTAGTAGTAGTACTAGTAGTAATTAGTGGTGGTGTAGCAGTAATAACTAGTACTGTAATAGTAATAGTACTGTTGCAATTCTAATTAGTGGTGATGGGGTGGTGTAGTAGTAGCTGCAGTAGTACTAGTGGTAGTGGTAGTTGAAGCAACAGTAGTTAGTATAGTAGTTAGTAGTACTAGCAGCAGCAGTAGTTCAAAGTTGTAGTACACGTACTAGTAGAATACAGTCAAGTCATATAGTATAGACTGTATCTGTATATAATTTTAGTATACTGTATTACTATTAGTATACAACACGTTACAGTTTACTTAACCATGAAAGTCCCTGCCTCTGATAAGGATAAAGAAAGAGTCCTCAACGATAAACCATATTTAAACAATCATAACGAACTACACAAAGTATCTCGGTGCCTAATATGCCAATGAAAGCGAAATACTGCAACAGGTTAAAGCTGGCACACAAAATCAAGCGCACTTACACAGCAGACACGCATGTAGTGATACAGAGAGTTGAGCACGACCTTGTGCAGACATCAGACACCCAGGCTGGCTAAATGTCTGCTTGTTGTTGTCGATTGTCCTTGACCCTAGCCGTGCTGGGCCAGGACTTCCATTAAACATCATGTCTTATACAACCGCTACATGAACACGCTGGGAAGTCAACGATAACATATTCAGAGGTTAATAACAATCAACGCAACATGAAGGGAAGTCGCCGATAAGAAATAGATAATAGAATACGCAAACCTGCTCCGTGGCCAAGGCGTTACGGACGCAGCTCGTAGTCCCGCATACCACGTTCGTAACACAGCTGTGGGCGATTTGGCAGCAGACCGCATTGCGTTGTTTAAAAAAAAAATGAAAATAGTAGGCTATGAGTGTCGGTCAGTTCAGAAAGCAATGGCAAACTACTGAACGTTAACTTGCCAAGAGATCACAAACAGCCAATAAAGGCATGGAGTTGACTGCTACGTCCTGTAAAGGGTAAGCAACGAACTTTTTAAACTACGCAACATATATGGAAGCAACCAAAAGATGTACTTATATCACAACGTATGTAACAAAATTGATTATGAACAATAACATTCACTGTGACTGCTATCTGCAGTGTTATGGATTAAAATGCTTATATAATAACATAACACTATAAAGGTAACAGGGCAATCCAATAGAACAGTGATTCTCAACCTTTTTTGGCCCGTGCCCCCCTTTCACCATATTTTCAGAACGTCATCCGCCTCTCCCCTTTTTCGTATTTCCCATCTAAAAATCCCGCCCCGCCCGTACACAGTATACGTAATAATGGAAGCTAAATTTAATAGCACATACTAAAACAAGTCTAAACATCCACGTTAAAACGTGATTTGTGGATCTACTTACTTTATAAAATGAATTTTAGAAGGATGAGACGTACAGAACTGTACAGTGTGAAGGGAAAAACATATCAAGTAATCGGTTCTTGTATTAACGCGATCTTGAAATAATCTTAATTCTCTCTCTTCCACCCCCCCCCCCCCCCGGAACCCTAAAATTCCCCCCTGGGGGAATTCCCTACCGGTTGAGAACCACTGCAATAGTAGATACTGCTTTTGATTAGGATGTGAAATGTTAGGTTTTCACATATTCTAGGCCATAACGTCGATGCCAGTTCCCTTTCTGGTTGCCTTCCCTCCCTGGCAGTTCCCAATGATTGAACCCGGATGCACTGTTTCAGCAGACCAAAGCGCACTAACCACAATGCCACTGCGAGGCGAACACGATAGAAAGACAACAATCAGCAATCAGAGGTAATTATATCCCACTGTCGGAAGATGGAATCTTAAAAATAGATGAATATAACCACCTACGCAACAAGATAGAAAAATCAACAGTAATCTTCATGCGCCATGCCATGGCACCACTAGTTTTTTTTTTTTTTTATTTAAAGTTGCATATTCCTTACGGACGTTGCAGTCAACCCAGCATTTTTCAGCTGCTGTTGATGTTCTTGGCAAGATTACGCTCAGTAGTTTGCCATTGCTTTCTGAGCGACCGTCTCACATAACCCGTAAGTAACCAACGCGACGCGATCCGCTGCCGAATCTCGCGCAGATGTGTTCCTCATGTGGATATACAGGATTACGGAGAAAGTCGTTAACTCCTTCGCCAGGAAGTCTCACCACCAGTTAGATGAGCTAAAGTTTAAAAAAAAATGTCAATATGTTTGAATATTTTATTATAGAGATTAAAGTAATAAATGTCCTAGTCAGACGGTAAGAAAGTATGTAGTTCTGTTGCAGAACGAGTTAAGATAACAGATGTCTAGTTCAAGCTGTAAGGAAGTAATAATTGTCTGGAATAGAATGGATTAGTTAGTTAGTTAGTTCGTTAGTTCGTTAGTTAGTTAGTTAGTTCGTTCGTTCGTTCGTTCGTTCGTTCGTTCGTTAGTTAGTTAGTTAGTTAGTTCGTTCGTTCGTTCGTTAGTTAGTTAGCTAGCTAGTTAGTTAGTTAGTTAGTTAGTTCGTTCGTTCGTTCGTTAGTTAGTTAGTTGGTTAGTTAGTTAGTTAGTTAGTTAGTTAATTAGTTAGTTAGTCTCGGTTCCAACTTCAAAGCAACGTGTCGTCCCCATTATGCTCCGTTCCTGTGCCAGTGAATATCACACAAAATGCTCCTCACTGCTCAGCGTGAAAAGTAGAACAGACGGGAGTCTCGGCAAGCCAACAGCCCGCACAGGTACACTGTGCATAATGCCGCCGCCAGAATGCCAACACAAAAGTCCTCCACGAAAAATGCAGTTCGTCGTCGATGAAAGCGACAGTCACCAGAAGGATTTAATTGACCCGGGTTTTATCCCACAATACTCTGTCTCTTTCCGCAGGGCGACCCGCGGAAAGTGCCACACAAAGCACGAACTCCGTAGCTCCAGCGACTTTTAAGAAATGCACTCGTGAACCGAAAAGACGAACCAGTCAATTCAGCGATAGAATGGATTCAAATAATATACGTACAGGTCAGACAGTGAGTGAGTGGCACCTTGCAGTCTTGACAGACCAAAGTATGTGAGTTGGAATGTGGCCAATATTCCATCACAATGCCTGGGCAGAGCTTCAGAGAAACATGTGGTGCCCAAACGACATGTTCCCTCTCTCGGCCTAATCTTGTGTATTCCAGAGGAATGGGTAACCAATACGTCTGGCACAAGGTAGGCTGCAGACGCTGGCGGCACAGCGTCAAACCTCCGAGACCTCGCCACCACGAGCAGATGGCGAGTGATGGCCAGACCCTGGAACCCAAGGGACCCGGCTTAGAGGCGTTCAGCCAAGTCCCACAGGTGAGGGCCTCGTACGCGACCGGACCGTAAGGACTGTATTCGTACTGAAAATCAAAATCAAGCGAGCTTTTGCCCTTTTGCTCTACGCGAGGTTTCCGTCATCGCCGAGCTCGCCTTAGGACACCTGCGTTACCTTTTGACAGATGTACCGCCCCAGTCAAACTCCCCGCCTGACACTGTCTTCAGAGCGGATAGCGGCCGACGACGAGCGCCGGTTGCCGCTTAACTCCAGAAGCGAGGGGCTTGCGCCCCGCTCTCCGCTTGACTGAATAAGTAAAGAAACGATATTAGTGGTATTTCAATTGCGCTTGCGCTCCCACCTATGCTACCCCCTTCATGTGTCTTCACAAAGTCGGACTAGAGTCAAGCTCAACAGGGTCTTCTTTCCCCGCTGATTCTACCAAGCCCGTATAAATGTCTGGAACAGAATGGATTCAAATAATATACTCACAAGTCAGACAGTAAGGAAGTAATAAGTGTCCAATACAACAGGGGTTACAGTAATCAATGTCTAAACCAGATAGTAAGAATGCAATGAACGTCTGATACATAAGTTAATTGTATTGTTTGTGTAGAAGGTCCTTTACAAAACCTTGCTCTCATTACCACCCGTAGGAAAGACTCTCAGTCTTTTACCAGTTCCCCCGCCTCATTTATTTTAATGCCTCACTGCTTGGTTTGAGATTTTCAATTTGTTCATTGGTGACTGCAATTTTCTGTTTGTTGATGTCTATCTTTCCGGTGTCTTCTACAGGTGCCTATCAATACCAGGACATTTAGTCTCTTGTTTTATTTAAATGGTCTCAGGGGATTCCCAACAATGCACGCTCTTGTGTAATGTGTCAGATATTGACGGAGAACCATGGTACTCTTTTGTTGTCTCGTAGCTAAGTGTGTTAAAGCAGGACCAGTGTAGGGTGCAACATGATACACCTGCCAGCGTGAGAAGTCACTGCTAGTACTTGTGGTACTGTCCTGCGGGAGAATAAGCATTCAATCTTGAAATCTACTAGACAAGTTATACATAATTCATCATCATCGTGCGCCATGCCGATACGCGTGGGCGGCCATGTTTCGCCATCTCATACGATCACTATTGTCGTGGATCGGCTCTGTATTCTAGTTTCGACCATATCACGTGGCCAAATCATCCAGATATTTACTTGTCTGCCTTCCCCGTGTTCCTTTCCCCACAATCTTGCCAGGTGTTACAAAGTTCTCCTATTTATTTCTTCTCATAATGTGTCCAAAAAAGCGTAACTGTCTACCTCTAATTTCTCTGACCAGTTTACGTTTTTTAATTGTTTCTTGTAGGACTTGGTCATTAGCCCATGGCATTCTTTGCATTTTCCTCAGAAACCACATTTCCACAGCCATCAGATGTTTTTCAGCTTGTCTGCTCATTGTCATCCTTCGCATCCATACAAAAGTACGGGCTCTATTTAGCACTTCAAGTACTCTAATTCTGTATGCATGAATTAGGACATCCATAAATCTATTCTTCCAGTGGTTCTCTATGAGTGGTTTTCTCATTTGGTATGCTTATATTAAACCTTCCTTCTGTTATAGCGCCGAATGTTGGAAGGCGCTCACCAAACCCGGCACCCCATATTGTGCCAACTTTGTGCTCCCACATTGTGCAAACTGGGAGCACTACGTCTTACTCTAGTGCGAGGAAATGCAACCTAAAGACTAAATGTCATGGCAGGACAGACCAGGCCCTAAGTCTTGGTCGGAACTGGCACGTCAGGCGGACAGTTAGAACACTGCTTTGCTGATCCAGCAGCTTCTGCAGCTTGCCGTATTCCAAAGGTATTGGTGTTACCTTTTCTCTGGTCGTAATATACTACTACCCAGGCTGTGTGTTATCTCCATTTTTCGAACTACATACTGTCTGTCAAAACGACAAGGCTACAGTCAATGCTTATATTAGCGCTGTTAGCGTCGTACGGTTGTTAATGCGCTCTATGAATGATGGATGGATGGGTGGATGGATGGAAAGGCAGATTCTAATCGCAGGCAGGTAGGCAGAGAGAGAGAAAAACGATAGGCAGAGACAGAGAGACGGACGGATACATGTACAGGTGGATGGATGGATGGATAGACACACAAGTAGGTAGGTAGGTAGGTGAACGGGCTGACGGATGGATGACTGGGTGGTGGGTTTTGGGTGGATGGTTGAATGGATGGATTAGGTGATGAGAGAGAGAGAGAGAGAGAGAGAGAGAGAGAGAGGAAGAGAGAAAGAGAGAGAGAAAGAGAGAGAGAGAAAGAGAGAGAGAAAGAGAGAGAGAAAGAGAGAGAGAGAAAGAGAGAGAGAGAGAAGAGAGAGAGAGAGAGAGAGAGAGAGAGAGAGAGAGAGAGAGAGAGAGAGAGAGAGAGAGAGAGAGAGAGAGAGTTCCAAAAAGAAATCTGCATATAGAAATTGAAAGCAGCAAACACTCATCTTAAATATATTTAGCGAATATGTAAAAGACCCTATTACACGTCGCATCCGGCATATGGTGCTCGACCTCTATTTCTATAGACCAATCGGCACTCAGTGGGTGATGTGGTCGGAATCACACCAGTTGCCTTTACTCTCCAAGATACTTCCTGGTTCCTATTTTAGGCTAGACCACCCTGGAGGCCCAGGCCAGTTTTCAAAATTCGAATCCGTTCTATGCGTATCGAACTCATGAGCAGCGCACCGGCTGGCGAGCGTCGATCCACCATGCTACCGAAGCTCACTGACATTTTAGCAAGGGCTGCAGTTTACTCCGCAGAAAGTGATGAGAACAATTTTAAAAAAAAAACGATATTGAATGACGTAGCAATCACAAAAGAGTTGCCTTGATAAGTCTCGCAAGCAGCAATTTATGGAGATAATCGTGAGAAAACGTTTTAAGAAAATGTAAGAAAATATCAACACAGTTCAAACTGGCTTAACTGATTCAGTGCCAAAGGATAATATATCGCCAAATGTGACCTGCCATTTGGACAGAAGGACGATATATCACCTTACTAGGGTCATTACTGTTATTTGTTTTGTTTCTTTTATCTTCTGCACTTTCAGTGCACAGTGAACGGAAATTTACATTATCTGCTTCTTCTTCGTTCATCCGAAGTTTTTTTTCGGACGTGATTGCGTTGTGCCTGTTTACAGCAGAGCTGCGTTCTTGCGCCGTTAGGCCGACACATCCGACTTCTGCGGGCATTTGTTGACCGGGTTAACCTTCCCGGAATTTACATTCTAATACTTGTTCGTTTAATTGCGTACCGTGTCTGGTTCAAACCTATTTTTAATTCGAGGTACACGTGACAATATATTTAACATGAAAACAATTATAGAGGGAAAGAAAAAACAAACATATAATACAACGCATACTTTTGCGTTTAAACTACTCAAGGGCATTGGATTATGTCGAACATGAAGAATTAGGTAACATAATGAAATTAATGGACGTCCCGTTACACTTAAAATAGATCCCCAAAACACCCAAAATGAATGAAAGGCAGCCATGAGAATATACGATAGTAAAACAGATTGTTTTTATTTACAGCGGAATTAGATAGGGTTGTATTAGTCCCTATATCTTTTTAACTTAAATGGTTAAAACATCATAAGAAATGAAAGACAAAATATTTACAAGGCACAAAAAGATAAATTTGTAATTAAATCAATAGAAATACCCGAACTTCTTATGCTGACAACACAGTGTTACTATCAACTAACGCAGTCAGTGCACGAGAACAGTGACAAACACCACCCATATCTCAATGCGACAATAATTAAAATAACGATAATCATAAAAAAAAAAACATAACAAAATCTATCAACGTATATGTTCATCAACGGAGAGAATGTGAGTAGTTTTGAGGAATTATGCTCACTGTTGACGGGAAATGGACATGTGATTACAGCAGTTAAAAGAAGAATAAACATTGTTCAGCAAACACCAAAGCAATTAAAAGCTCCATGAAATGGAACGGACAGATAAAAGTCAGATTACAGAGAGCTGCGTATTTCCACGCTCAACATATAGACATGAAACTTTAATAATTTACAAATCAGTCAAAACGGACGTAAGCGTCTTTGAATATAAGTTTAAAGAAAAGTATTAAATGTTACTTAATGAAATACTTTCTTACTGAAGTACTACTTACTTACTGAAGTATTTCAGGATCCTCGCCGGTGCTACGGAGTTCGTGCACTGAGCTGAGTTCTCCAGACTCAGGTTTGAGTTTGGGGGAGAACGGAGCACTTATGGGTTACACCCGTGTGCCGTGATATTTATCCATCGACTAAACTAAACTAAACTATTATATGTTAACAGGAAGAAAAAAGATAAAGAAAATACCTTTCCAACAACAAATTGGTATTGATGAAGATTGGTTATTCAGACAAATAAAATTCAAGAAAATTAAATATGTTGGGCACGTGAAACGACATACGTATCTGGATAAAAAAAATAATAATTTAGGAAGGTATACCGGGGAAGCGGAAAGCAGGAAGATCACAACCTAGAGGCATTCAAGATGTGATAGGTGATATACACATGATAGTAACAGAGACCATGACAGTAACAACAGATGCCATGACAGTAACAGAGGCCATGACAGTAACAGATGTCATGACAGTAACAGCGGCTATGGCAGTAACGGAGGCCATGACAGAAACAGATGACATGCCAGTAACAGAGGCCATGATAGTAACAGATGCCTTGACAGTAACATAGGCCATGACAGTAACAGAGGTCACGACATTAACAGATGTCATGACAGTAACAGAAGCCATGACAGTAACAGAGGTCATGACAGTAATATAGGCCATGACAGTAACGGAGGCCATGACAGAAACAGATGCCATGCCAGTAACAGAGGTCATGATAGTAACAGAAGCAGGACATCTGTCTTGTGACAGAGATTCAAATAAAAAGAACAAAATGGGGAGAGAGGTGGGAATTCTGCACAGGACTAGACACTGGGGGGGGGGGGGGGGGTGGGCTGATGTCTCTATGCCTGTATCTATTTCCACGCCAAAACCTTCTTTACGACGGAAGGCTTTAAGAGTTCCAGATATACATTAAAACACATTCACAGTAACTGGTCGATGTGATCTAAATATTAGGCTCTGTGGAACTGCGGCTATTCGACACGACATTTATCCCCCGCCCTTTTTTCCACTTTAATCATGAGCGCACACGTTTGGAGAGAAAGAATCATGTGTGTGTGTGTGTGAGAGAGAGAGAGAGAGAGAGAGAGAGAGAGAGAGAGAGAGAGAGAGAGAGAGAGACAGACAGACAGACAGACAGACAGACAGATAGACAGACAGACAGAGACAGGGACAGAGACACAGAGAGAGACAGAGAGAGAGAGTGTGTGTTTGTGTGTGTGTGTGTGTGTGTGTGTGTGTGAGAGAGAGAGAGAGAGAGAGAGAGAGAGAGAGAGAGAGAGAGAGAACCTTGTTAAATGTTCATGATAGCTTAGGCAAAACGCGATTCACAGCCAGTCTCCACCAGACTAGGTTACTGGGATAAGGCTTCACGGAATACAAGCGCGAGCGAACACACACTCTCTCACACACATACACATACACACACACACACACACCCTCACACACACTCTCTAACACACAAAAAACACATAGATAGATACACACGCAGACAAACACACAACTTTCAGTCTGTTTCCCCCACATATTATGTTGGTTGGTATCTACCTATCTATCTATCTATCTATCTATCTATCTATCTATCTATCTATCTATCTATCTATCTATCTATCTATCTATCTATCTATCTACCTACCTACCTACCTACCTACCTACCTACCAAACTAACTAACTAACTAACTAACTAACTAACTAACACATGAACAGACTATGAAATATGGACATCATTCATACCCAGTCATTGTTGTATAACTGTAGGTCTAATGAGAGCCGCGGTAACTGGCATGCTAGCTTGCCGGCACGGTGCTCATGTGTTCTAATCCCCATCGAAGCTGTTCATTTAAAAAAAAAAAAAACAAGCGATACGGACTCCCAGACTGACCCAGTCTACAAATAGATACTAAAAATGTGCAGGGAAGTATTGGCGACCAACGTTATATTGATACCATCACACAGCTAGTGCCGATTGGCTTTTACAACAATAGAGCTAGCACCATATACCCAATACGATCAAAACAGGTAACTATGTCGTTTACTTTACTTATCATCATCATCATCATCATCATCATCATCATTAGGGGGGCTGCGTGGTCTCGAGGTATGGTGTCCGGCTCGAGTGCTGGAGGTCCCGGGTTCAGGCCCCGGTGAGGACCGAGACTTTTTCTCGTGGACTTCTAGTAAAAATTTCCCCTGGTCTCTGGGTAGTGAGATCGGATGCCCGTGTGTATTGTTGCGCACGTAAAAAATCCCTTGGCAGTTGGAAATCGAAAAAGAGTAGCCTAACGGCGCTGCCCGGGCAAAATTTCAAGTTAAAAATCTACCCAAATTCAGGATCCTCGCCGGTGCTACGGAGTTCGTGCACTGAGCTGAGTTTCTCCAGACTCAGGTTTGAGTCAGGAGGAGAACGGAGCACTTATGGGTTACACCCGTGTGCCGTGATGTTGATTCATCGACTAAACTAAACTAAACTATCATCATCATCATCATCATCATCATCATCATCATCATCATCATCATCATGTGCTATGCCGGTAAACGTGGGCGGTCATCTTTTGCCATCTCACTCGATCACCAGAATCGTGGATCAGCTCTGTGTTCTTGTCTCGACCATACAACGTGGCCAAGCCATCCAGGTATTTAATTCTCTGTCCTCCCCTTGTTCTCTTCCCATCGATCTTGTCAGTTGTCGTCAAGTTCTCCAATTTATTTCTTCTCATAATATGACCAAAACATTGTGACTGTCTACGTCTAATGTCTCTAACCAGTTTACAGTTTTCGTTTGTTTCTTGTAGACTTGGTCGTTGGTTTTTCTCTGTCCATGGTATTCTTTGCATTCTCCTCAGAAACCACATTTCCACAGCCATTCGATGTTTTTTTTTAGCTTGTCTGCTCATTGTCCACGCTTCACATCCATACAAAAGCACAGGCTCTATGTAGCATATCAACACTCTTATTCTCGTAGAAAATGACATCTTTTTATTGGTCAGTATGTTTTACATTTTGCAAAAGGCTACCTTCGCAATGGCGATTCTTGTTCTAATCTCTTCAAGGCCTCTCCCATCAGATGCTATGACTGTTCCGAGATAATTGTAACGTATCACTTGTTTAAGAAAATGGGGGGCTAAGTGGTCTCGAGGTATTGTGTCCGCCTCGAGAGCTGGAGGTCCCGGGTTCAAGCCCCGGTGAGGGCGGCATTTTTTTCACGTGGACTTCTAGTAACAAAATTTCCCCTGGTCTCTTGGTAGTGAGATCGGACGCCCGTGTGTATTGTTGCGCACGTAAAAAATCCCCTGGCAGTTGGAAATGGAAAAAGAGTAGCCTAATGGCGCTGCCCGGGCAAAATTTCGAGTTAAAAATGTATCCACAGTATTTCAGGATCCTCGCCGGTGCTACGGAGTTCGTGCACAGAGCTGAGATTTTCCGGACTCAGGTTTTAGTTAGGAGTAGAACGTAACACTTAAGGGCTACACTCGTGTGCTGTGATGTTAATCCGTTGACTAAACTAAACTAAACTTGTTTAATAATATTCCCATTTCCTTTGTGAGGGTAAGTTAAAGTAAGTCACAAATGGCTGTAGAAAAATAACTAACTATGATAACAACATGAAACCAGTTTATTTTTATACATACATTGTCCCTTTATTTCTCAACATAATTTCCACCAACATTGATGCACTTATCCCATCAGTCCTTCCAACTGGCTGCATAGAACTGCGTGCTTTGTTTTCTAACCCACGTTTCCACTTCACATTCAATTTAGGTGTCATTTGCGAAATGTCTCCCGCCAAGGTGGGTTTTTAGTGTTTATGCTCACAAATGTTTATCCCGTAAAGGGGTGCATAGCTGGGTAGAAAAAGTTACGAGGGCGAGTCAATAAGAAAGTCACACAGTTATGTGGGATGGCGGGTAAATGAAAACAAAGCACACAGTTCTATGCAGCCGGTTTAGGAGGACTGATAAAACTATAGGGTAAGTGCATCAATGTTGGTGGAAATTATGTTGAGAAATAAAAGGACAATGTATGCATAAAAATTAACTGGTTTCAAGTTGTTATCATATTTAGTTATATTTCTACAGCCATTTGTGACTTACTTATTAACTTACCCTCGTGTATTACATTGTGGTATTTCCTTCGTCTTAGTGACGACTATAATCCTGATGTCTTCTTACAATTTAATTCTAACCCAAGTTGTTCACTGTGTGCAACAATCGCATCTACTAAATGTTGCAGATCCTGCTCATTGTCTGCAATCAATGCTGTATTCATCTACATATCTAATGTTATTGATGTTATGCTCCCCCAGTGATGATTCCTTTCATATCGTTAACAGTTTTGAAAATACTTTCACTGTACAAGGGAAAAAAGATCTGGAGACAATTCACATCCCTGTCTCACACCTCTCTTAATAGGCTGATATTGACCTACTTCATTATCAATCATTCTGGCAGCTTGTTGTTTTGCTTAATGAGTCTAGGGGCTTTTCCATCAATTTGCAGATCTGTAAGCATCTCTATCATGTTGACATGTCTTACTTTATCAAAAGACTTTGTGTAGTCAATAAAGCAAAGATGTAAGTGTTTGTTTACTTCTATTGAGCGTTCAATTAATGCTCTCAACATTTACACAGCATTTACTGTATTCTTGCCTTCTACAAACCAACATTATTCTTCTCCTGTTCCGTTTTGTATTTTCTTCTTAGTTCTTTGCATGATAATTCTTAGCAAAATCTTTGTGATGTGGCTCATTATGTTATTTGTTCGAGATTGATCACATTCCAAGGCTCCTGATTTCTTCGGGATTGCAATAAATATAGAACTACATAATTCTGTACTAATAAATGTTTTCATTATATTGATCAAGAATATGTGAAATATTAAACACACAAACGCGTCTGATCCAATATACCAGACCTGGATTTAGTTTATTAAGTTAGTTGCATATCCTTTGCATGACGTTTGCAGTGAACAGCAGCATATTTTTGCTGTTGTTGATGTCTTGGCAAGTGTACGTTCATAGTCTGCCATTGCTTTCTGAACGACCGGTACCCATACCAATTCGTAAAAAACCAGTGCAACGCGGTCTGCTACCAAATCGCGCGTAGCTGTGATTCGAGCTGCTGGTATACGGGATTACGAACCGGGTCCGTAACACCTTCGCCACGGAGTCGGCTAGTTTATTAAAGGGAGGTAAATATAGGCAAGTAACAGATGCAACCGTTGGAGTGTCAAGTGTTAGACCCTCACATATTCCAGGTCAAAGATTGAGGTGATGTGGTAGCCAGTTCTCTTCCTCGCCGGCATTCTTTCCCAGGCGTTGACAGCAGGGTATCAGGTACCCATTAACTGAAGCTGGGTCGACTCTAGAACTGTACTGGTGGTGAAAACACGTGCCACTGCTGGGGTCGACCCTACAACTGTACTGGTCGTGGAAACATGTGCCACTGCTGGGGTCGACCCTAGAACTGTACTGGTCGTGGAAACATGTGCCACTGCTGGGGTCGACCCTAGAACTGTACTGGTCGTGGAAACATGTGCCACTGCTGGGGTCGACCCTAGAACTGTACTGGTTGTGAAAACACTTGCCACTGCTGGGGGTCGACCCTAGATCTGTACTGATCGTGACAACACGTGGCACTGCTGGGGTTCGAACCTTGGCAGGTAAGCGCACTAACAACAATGTCACCCAGGCTCCTTTAGTATATACGTACATTTAAAGAAGAGACATGACTGATGGACTGAATTGCGCTCAATATATATATATATATATATATATATATATATATATATATAATATATATATATATGATTCGCATATCCTTTACAGGACATCCCTGTCAACAACAGCATCTTTCAGCTGATTGTTGATTTCTTAGCAAGATTACGCTCAGTAGTTTGCCATTGCTTTCTCAGCGACCGGCTCACATTTCCCATAATTTACCGTCGCGGAGAAAACCGCTACTAATTCTCTCGCACGTCACGTTACTCGTGAGACTATACGGGATTACGGAGAAAGTCGTGTAATTTCTTGACCAGGGAGACCGGCGTTCAGTATATACGGAAATTTAAAGAAGAGGCATGATTGATGGGTTGAATTGCGTTACACGCAATAAACACACACGTCAGTTGCTGGTAAACCCATTGAAATAACTTGAAAAATATACTGACAGGCATTGGTTGGCACGTGTAGAAATAAAGGAAAGAAGCTTTCAAATGTTATATTTCTGCACCACACGTCTATGAGTGCCAATGCTTGCCGGGGATTTATTTTAACACACAGGGTTTCAATGGTCTCCAGGTGTCATCCTAGATTAATTGTAAGACTTGTTGGCAAGACTGCACAATGATTAGTTTGAGAACAATGCAAACAATAAGGACTTCTGATGTTGATTGCTAATCCCCAGTGCAAATAGTGTAGACTTCAAAGATTCTAAATCCCTGACATTCTCCACGCCACTGAATGAGTAGGTAATGACACACTCTAAGCTGGAGTGAGGTAATCTGCTGACCGGACACGGGTGAGGCTAATTGTTTTCTTTCCACATCCGTGGTCCAGGTGGCACGCATTGTTTAATGACCACTGGCCGTCGCCTCCAGGCGCCGCGTGTTTACATACCGATAAAAAAGTCGGCAGACGGTCTTTATTTTGCCAATCCCTTGTAGACATCTACAGAAAGTTGTTATGGTGGTGGGGCTGATAAAAGGAATGTTCATTCACCTATTACATAACATGATGGGGTCACTTAACAAAGGCCTCAAATTGCAAAGATGACCACCATATGTAATCACCATGAGGTATGTCCAGTCAGTTCAGTCTAAACACAGCGAGAGCTAGCGTGTGGTCGCATTCTTTTGGAGAAACTTCATATTTATTTTCGCTTTGTGATTTGGATTTATCATTCTTGAATCAAGGTTTTATATTTTACCATCATGTCTGATTCGGTTCTGCGCACTCCCCAGGTATGGTTGCTCGAAGAGGATTTTTTTACCAAGTACCAGCTCAAAGTTGACGAGGTCTTAGACGAGGGGATGTGCGGGGAGATCGTGTTGGCCATACCCGAGGCCAAACCCGAAGCCAGGAGAGTAGTGAAGAAGTTTACCCTTCTGGACGAGGAACGTAAAATCAGGAACATGCAAGCGTTCGAGGCCGAGGTGCAATTCATGCAATCCTTCGATCATCCTTACATAACAAAGTGCCTCATTGCAGCTCAGTGCTCAGATTACCTGGCAATATGTATGTATTACTACCCTAGAGGAACTCTGGATTCCTACGTTGGTCACCTCACTCCATGACTTGTCGGAACTGTGCATCAGTCAAGTAGCCTGTGCTCTTCGATACTTACACAAGCACAAAGCTGCACATCTGGACGTCAAACTGGACAATATTTTCTTGGACGCGGATTGTAATGCCATCCTTGGAGATTTTGGATTAGCCATAGTGCTAGAATCTGGGCAGACGACAGTGAAAAAATCAGACTGTGGGGGTACACCTTGCTACTATGCCCCAGAAAGAAAAGGCGCAGCAGACGATAAGCAACTGGATCCTTTTAAGGTAAGTTAGTTTATTTACTATACTTTGAAGCTTTATTACTCGTCCAACTCATTTATGTTCATTCATGTACATTTTCTGTATGTTTACGTAATATGCCGGCTTCCTGGCCTAGAGGTTAGCAACTTTTCTCCGTAATCTCGTATACTCTTGTAGGTAACGTGACGACGGTGAGAATCAGCAGTGGTTCGAATCGCGTCGGTAACTTACGGGGTATGTGAGCCGGCCGCTCAGAAAGCAATGGCAAACTACTGAGCGTAATCTTGCCAAGAAATCAACAATCAGCTAAAAGATGCTGATGTTGACAGCGATGTCCTGTAAAGGATATGCAAAACATTTTACGTATATGAAAATCAATACCTTTACCCCAGATTTTCTTTTTGAAATTTTATTGCGCCCGGTTACACATCTTCTATATCATATACTTAAGTTTAGATTATTTCTTTCATTGAAAGAAGCCGGCGTGTTCAACCAATCCAATGCGATTTCTACAGAAATGATTGGCTGCAATTATGTTCAGTACTTTCCTCCTCCTCTGTCTCTCTCCATTAATTCACTCCCTCAAAATGACATATCTTGATACATTTCTTGATATTTTCATAATTCTACTACTGCCCGCCATCCCCGCCTACGATACGCCGCCTTTCATACAGCATGCTCCTGACATAAATCCCATGTCTTTTAGTGTTACCAAACAATGTTATTCCTTTAACCTTCCATCAGCTATCAACTCCCCATGTGCATGGTGATAATTTTGGCTTCGATGAAGGAAACTGGCCACGTAATCTTATTGTGTCGTGGCCTAGAACCAGTGTCTGATGTCGGACTAACTTTACCTTTTACATTTATTACGCGTGTGTGTACTAAAGAGAGCCGCCTAACACGGTGGCTTGACACTCGCCTGAAGGCTCCACGCCATGGGTTCGAATCCGCATAGTAACGAATTGTTTAAATACAGCGGGCCCTACCAGGTGACCCAGTTTAACATTGGAAGATGTGCTAACCACGTCACTCACCGCTTGTCGAATGGTTGTAGAAATGTGGGCGTGGCACCATATGCTTTAGGGCATGTATAAGGGTGCTTGACTTTACTTTATGTAACTAGACTTAATACTTAGTTATCAAGCCAGCGGTTTGGGTTCAGTCACCAATAAAGATGCTCTAAGGTGGAGAAGGCCTCATTAAATGAGGTTAAAACATACATAAATTTACATATTATTTACAGGACGTCACAGTCAATGCCAGCATGTTTTGACTATTCTTTACTTTTAATTCTTTCGCTCCCTCACTTTGAACTTAAGCGTAGTCCATATACGTGCTACTACTTCTAGTGCTATGAATTGAGTTTTGCGAGTGGATTAGCTTTCCCTATTACTAGTGTACTAGTGTCCTGTGCCATCAGGCGAATCCACTCCGACTTCAGAGGTACTTTGCGTCCCCAAGTCAAGGACGAGAAGTTAACATTTTAGTCTAATTGAACAGTGTAGGGTTTGATCTAGCTACCTCGGCATCAGTACACCGGATATTTAAGACCCAGCGTTCGTATCCATTCAGCCACGCTGACCTCCATTGGCTGTTTGTGATTTCTAGGGCAAGTTAACTTTCGGTTAGTTTGCACTGGTTTATGAACGACCAGCCACTCATACAATTGTATAAAAACCCCTGGGACATGCGGGCTGCACCCAATATCTCCCCCCACCTGTGTTTCAAACGCTGAATGCGGATTGCGAATCCCGTTCTAAACCTCCTCGCCACAGCCCCGGCTGTATAAAAAGGCTACCAGATAATACTTGAGAATGTTCTGGTGTGCGTTGGGGGAGGAAAGGTGCTAACAACAGAACATGTCCTTGACTTAGAATATGCGAGGCCCTACCTCTTGACAGCACGTGTGTCTACCGGGACCATAAGGAAGCTAAGAATAGCATCACTGTAGCCGACCCAGGCATGAGGCGACGACGGAGGCCTTGTGTGAGATTGTCTACGTCATCTTGTTGAAAGTGTCAGCTGAAATATGCAGCTCGTAATCATTGAGGAAGTCTACAAGGGCTTGGTGTGAGTTGGTTTGGGGGTCTTTTTCCTTTGGGAGATGAAAGGGAGCAGAATAACACTGTTGTATCTGCCAGGGGGGTTCATTTTACAAGAAAAATCCACACAAACACGAAAAAAATGGGCGTATCAAACCTATCTTGAAAAAGCCACCAATCAAGGACAGAATGGACGGGCCAAATTATCAATAAATAAGCCTACACAATCAAGGACGAATGGACTGACCAAACTTATCAATAAATAAGCCCACACAAATAAAAAAGAATGCAGGGGAAAATGACCAAAAGGGTAGATAATGGTAAATTGACAGAAGAGTCCCGATCTGACACAACCTCTAACTCTCGCAGTAAAATTTCCCCGTTGCACTCCTTCAGGGCCCTAGACATTTGGTACTAGACCATTTGGCATCAGGCCGGCCGTCTTTACTTCCCCAAACATGCGCTAGTACCCCCCAGACTGGCTCGATTGGGAGTACAGGTCGGTCATTTGTAAGACACGCTTGGAGCGGATTGGGAACCCCTAACTAGTAGGCGATGCCCCCCCCCGTGGCGATGTGGTTTCGGACGCAGTTCATGTCCCTATTTTATGAGGTGACGCTCTTCTTCTAGTTTCTATTTCGAGGAGAGTGCGTCATTCCTGCTTTGCACCTCAAGGGGCAGTGTTTCCCGTTTCTGCAAGTATTTGTATAGGTTGCCCCCCCCCCCCCCTTTTTGAGTAGCCAGCAGCCTCGTCTGCCAGCTGTGATCATGTGTTCGAACCACGAGGGAGCGGGACCTTCCCCACCTAGACTCCCAGGTCGACAAAACTGGCTCCAGGAAATGTTACTGGGAGATAAAGCCCGGGATTGACATCACTCATCGATTGGGGTATACAAATATGGGGGCACCAAATATCCAGCATATCCTAAGTTGTGGAGTTTTCTTTACTAACAATTTTGCCAGGGCTGCAATTTTGCGCCAATCCCTTTCGATTTCCGTTGCTGTAACATGTTTTATGTGCACAACTTGGTAATGGCATCCTGATTGTCGCCCTTTCCCCACAAGGCTAGATATCACATCACCCCTTTAAACAAGAGAGAGGGAAAAGAGAGAGGGTTGTGGGTGTATGTATGTGTGTGTGTGGGTGGGGGCGTGGGACGGTGATATAAATAAAAATCATTGTGTACAATTTCCAGTCCGGACCCGAAAGCTTCTAATCCTGAGGATGAATCCGTGATCTTTAAACACCCGCCCCCAATAAGGAGGCGAATAGTGTAAAGAAAGCGAAGCCATCTGTTCCCCCTCATGTGGCATTGACTATACTGTGCTAGCTCTATATTTGTAATAGACCCAAACGGCACTCGATGGCTGATATTGTCATTATCACACAGACGTCTCTACTTCACATTCTATAATGGGTCGATCTGGGAACCCCAGCAATAACAACAATTCCCTGTCTCGAACAAAGACCCCCGGGGCCCGGGAGGCAAGGTTTTCAGCCTTTGCGCTGTGAGACTCCCCATAGGGGGAATAGTTTTATTTTAACAGTAAAGTGCCTTCCACATGTGAAGTCTATTTAGCAGATGGTGATAGGGCCCCTATTTTATTGGCCCGTCGGCACCAGATGGGCAACAGGGCACTATCATTCCGGCCCCTTTACTTTCAAAAACATTATGGTACGATATTGACCTACTTCATTATCAATCATTCTGGCAGCTTGTTGTTTTGCTGAGTCTAGGGGCTTTTCCATCAATTTGCAGATCTGTAAGCATCTCTATCATGTTGACATGTCTTACTTTATCAAAGACTTTGTGTAGTCAATAAAGCAAAGATGTAAGTGTTTGTTTACTTCTATTGAGCGTTCAATTAATGCTCTCAACATTTACACAGCATTTACTGTATTCTTGCCTTCTACAAACCAACATTATTCTTCTCCTGTTCCGTTTTGTATTTTCTTCTTAGTTCTTTGCATGATAATTCTTAGCAAAATCTTTGTGATGTGGCTCATTATGTTATTTGTTCGAGATTGATCACATTCCAAGGCTCCTGATTTCTTCGGGATTGCAATAAATATAGAACTACATAATTCTGTACTAATAAATGTTTTCATTATATTGATCAAGAATATGTGAAATATTAAACACACAAACGCGTCTGATCCAATATACCAGACCTGGATTTAGTTTATTAAGTTAGTTGCATATCCTTTGCATGACGTTTGCAGTGAACAGCAGCATATTTTTTGCTGTTGTTGATGTCTTGGCCAGTGTACGTTCATAGTCTGCCATTGCTTTCTGAACGACCGGTACCCATACCAATTCGTAAAAAACCAGTGCAACGCGGTCTGCTACCAAATCGCTGCGTAGCTGTGATTCGAGCTGCTGGTATACGGGATTACGAACCGGGTCCGTAACACCTTCGCCACGGAGTCGGCTAGTTTATTAAAGGGAGGTCAAATATAGGCAAGTAACAGATGCAACCGTTGGAGTGTCAAGTGTTAGACCCTCACATATTCCAGGTCAAGATGAGGTGAGGTGATGTGGTAGCCAGTTCTCTCTCCTCGCCGGCATTCTTTCCAAGGCGTTGACAGCAAGGGTATCAGGTACCCATTAACTGAAGCTGGTCGACTCTAGAACTGTGCTGGTGGTGAAAACACGTGCCACTGCTGGGGTCGACCCTACAACTGTACTGGTCGTGGAAAACATGGGCCACTGCTGGGGTTCGACCCTAGAACTGTACTGGTCGTGGAAACATGTGCCCACTGCTGGGGTCGACCCTAGAACTGTACTGGTCGTGGGAAAACATGTGCCAATGCTGGGGTCCGACCCTAGAACTGTACTGGTTTGTGGAAGAAACACTTGCCACTGCTGGGTTTCCGACCCTAGATCTGTACTGATCCGTGGAAACACGTGCCACTTGGGGTCCTGGGGGTCGACAAGAGAACTGTACTGGTGGGAAAACACGTGCCTTGCTAGGGGTTCGACATAGGAACTTACTGATCGGTGACAACACGTGCACTGCTGGGGTTCGAACCTTGGCAGTGTCAGCGCACTAACACAATGTCACCCAGGCTCCTTTAGTATATACGTACATTTAAGAAGAGACATGACTGATGGACTGAATTGCGCTCAGTATATATATATATATATATATAATATATATATATATATATATATATATATATATATATATATATATATATGATTCGCATATCCTTTACAGGACATCCCTGTCAACAACAGCATCTTTCAGCTGATTGTTGATTTCTTAGCAAGATTACGCTCAGTAGTTTGCCATTGCTTTCTCAGCGACCGGCTCACATTTCCCATAATTTACCGTCGCGGAGAAAACCGCTACTAATTCTCTCGCACGTCACGTTACTCGTGAGACTATACGGGATTACGGAGAAAGTCGTGTAATTTCTTGACCAGGGAGACCGGCGTTCAGTATATACGGAAATTTAAAGAAGAGGCATGATTGATGGGTTGAATTGCGTTACACGCAATAAACACACACGTCAGTTGCTGGTAAACCCATTGAAATAACTTGAAAAATATACTGACAGGCATTGGTTGGCACGTGTAGAAATAAAGGAAAGAAGCTTTCAAATGTTATATTTCTGCACCACACGTCTATGAGTGCCAATGCTTGCCGGGGATTTATTTTAACACACAGGGTTTCACTGGTCTCCAGGTGTCATCCTAGATTAATTGTAAGACTTGTTGGCAAGACTGCACAATGATTAGTTTGAGAACAATGCAAACAATAAGGACTTCTGATGTTGATTGCTAATCCCCAGTGCAAATAGTGTAGACTTCAAAGATTCTAAATCCCTGACATTCTCCACGCCACTGAATGAGTAGGTAATGACACACTCTAAGCTGGAGTGAGGTAATCTGCTGACCGGACACGGGTGAGGCTAATTGTTTTCTTTTCCCATCATCCGTGGTCCAGGTGGCACGCATTGTTTAATGACCACTGGCCGTCGCCTCCAGGCGCCGCGTGTTTACATACCGATAAAAAAGTCGGCAGACGGTCTTTATTTTGCCAATCCCTTGTAGACATCTACAGAAAGTTGTTATGGTGGTGGGGCTGATAAAAGGAATGTTCATTCACCTATTACATAACATGATGGGGTCACTTAACAAAGGCCTCAAATTGCAAAGATGACCACCATATGTAATCACCATGAGATATGTCCAGTCAGTTCAGTCTAAACACAGCGAGAGCTAGCGTGTGGTCGCATTCTTTTGGAGAAACTTCATATTTATTTTCGCTTTGTGATTTGGATTATCATTCTTGAATCAAGGTTTTATATTTTACCATCATGTCTGATTCGGTTCTGCGCACTCCCAAGGTGTGGTTGCTCGAAGAGGATTTTTTTACCAAGTACCAGCTCAAAGTTGACGAGGTCTTAGACGAGGGGATGTGCGGGGAGATCGTGTTGGCCATACCCGAGGCCAAACCCGAAGCCAGGAGAGTAGTGAAGAAAGTTTACCCTTCTGGACGAGGAACGTAAAATCAGGAACATGCAAGCGTTCGAGGCCGAGGTGCAATTCATGCAATCCTTCGATCATCCTTATATAACAAAGTGCCTCATTGCAGCTCAGTGCTCAGATTACCTGGCAATATGTATGTATTACTACCCTAGAGGAACTCTGGATTCCTACGTTGGTCACCTCACTCCAGACTTGTCGGAACTGTGCATCAGTCAAGTAGCCTGTGCTCTTCGATACTTACACAAGCACAAAGCTGCACATCTGGACGTCAAACTGGACAATATTTTCTTGGACGCGGATTGTAATGCCATCCTTGGAGATTTTGGATTAGCCATAGTGCTAGAATCTGGGCAGACGACAGTGAAAAAATCAGACTGTGGGGGTACACCTTGCTACTATGCCCCAGAAAGAAAAGGCGCAGCAGACGATAAGCAACTGGATCCTTTTAAGGTAAGTTAGTTTATTTACTATACTTTGAAGCTTTATTACTCGTCCAACTCATTTATGTTCATTCATGTACATTTTCTGTATGTTTACGTAATATGCCGGCTTCCTGGCCTAGAGGTTAGCAACTTTTCTCCGTAATCTCGTATACTCTTGTAAGTAACGTGACGACGGTGAGAATCAGCAGTGGTTCGAATCGCGTCGGTAACTTACGGGGTATGTGAGCCGGCCGCTCAGAAAGCAATGGCAAACTACTGAGCGTAATCTTGCCAAGAAATCAACAATCAGCTGAAAGATGCTGATGTTGACAGCGATGTCCTGTAAAGGATATGCAAAACATGTTACGTAATATGAAAATCAATACCTTTACCCCAGATTTTCTTTTTAAAATTTTATTGCGCCCGGTTACACATCTTCTATATCATATACTTAAGTTTAGATTATTTCTTTCATTGAAAGAAGCCGGCGTGTTCAACCAATCCAATGCGATTTCTACAGAAATGATTGGCTGCAATTATGTTCAGTACTTTCCTCCTCCTCTGTCTCTCTCCATTAATTCACTCCCTCAAAATGACATATCTTGATACATTTCTTGATATTTTCATAATTCTACTACTGCCCGCCATCCCCGCCTACGATACGCCGCCTTTCATACAGCATGCTCCTTACATAAATCCCATGTCTTTTAGTGTTACCAAAAATGTTATTCCTTTAACCTTCCATCAACTATCAACTCCCCATGTGCATGGTGATAATTTTGGCTTCAATGAAGGAAACTGGCCACGTAATCTCATTGTGTCGTGGCCTAGAACCAGTGTCTGATGTCGGACTAACATTACCTTTTACATTTATTACGTATGTGTGTACTAAAGAGAGCCGCCTAACACGGTGGCTTGACACTCGCCTGAAGGCTTCACGCCATGGGTTCGAATCCGCCTAGTAACGAATTGTTTAAATACACCGGGTCTACCAGGTGACCCAGTTTAATATTGGAAGATGTGCTAACCACGTCACTCACCGCTTGTCGAATGGCTGTAGAAATGTGGGCGTGGCACCATATGCTTTAGGGCATGTATACTGGTGCTTGACTTTACCTGTGTACTAGACATAATACTTAGTTATCAAGCCGGCGGTCTGGGTACAGTCACCAGTAAATGCTCTAAGGTGGAGGCCTCATTAAATGAGGTTAAAACATACATAAATTTACATATTCTTTACAGGACGTCACAGTCAATGCCAGCATGTTTTGACTATTCTTTACTTTTAATTCTTTCGCTCCCTCACTTTGAACTTAAGCGTAGTCCATATACGTGCAACTACTTCTAGTGCTGTGAATTGATTTTTGCGAGTGGATTAGCTTTCCCTATTACTAGTGTCCCGTGCCATCAGGCGAATCCACTCCGACTTCAGAGGTACTTTGGATCCCCAAGTCAAGGACGAGAAGTTAACATTTTAGTCGAATTAAACAGTGTAGGGTTTGATCTCGCTACCTCGGCATCAGTACACCGGATATCTAAGAACCAGCGCTCGTATCCATTCAGCCACGCTGACCTCCATTGGCTGTTTGTGATTTCTAGGCAAGTTAACTTTCGGTAGTTTGCCACTGGTTTATGAACGACCAGCACTCATACAATTGTATAAAACACCTGGGACATGCGGGCTGCACCCATATCTCCCCCACCTGTGTTTCAAACGCTGAATGCGGGATTGCGAATCCCGTTCTAAACCTCCTCGCCACAGCCCCGGCTGTATAAAAAGGCTACCAGATAATACTGAGAATGTTCTGTGTGCTGTTGGGGGAGGAAAGGTGCTAACAACAGAACATGTCCTTGACTTAGAATATGCGAGGCCCTACCTCTTGACAGCACGTGTGCTACCGGGACCATAAAGGAAGCTAAGAATAGCATCACTGTAGCCGACCAGGCATGAGGCGACGACGGAGGCCTTGTGTGAGATTGTCTACGTCATCTTGTTGAAAGTGTCAGCTGAAATATGCAGCTCGTAATCATGAGGAAGTCTACAAAGGGCTTGGTGTGAGTTGGTTGAGGGCTCTTTCTCCTTTGGGAGATGAAAGGTAGCAGAATAACACTGTTGTATCTGCCAGGGGGCTTCAGTTTTACAAGAAATAATCCAACACAAACACGAACAGAATGGACGTATCAAACCTATCTTGAAATAAGCCTACACAATCAAGGACAGAATGGACGGACCAAACTTATCAATAAATAAGCCTACACAATCAAGGACAGAATGGACTGACCAAACTTATCAATAAATAAGCCCACACAAATAAACAGAATGCAGGGAACATGACCAAGGCTAGATAATGTGTAAATTGACAGAAGAGTCCCGATCTGACATCAACCTCTAACTCTCGCAGTAAAATTCCCTGTTGCACTCCTTCAGGTGCCCTAGACATTTGGTACTAGACCATTCGGCATCAGGCCGGCCGTCTTTACTTCCCAACACATGCGCTAGTACCCGCCCTAGACTGGCTCGATCTGGGAGTACAGGTCGGTCATTTGTAAGACACGCTTCGGAGCGGATTGGAACCCATAACTAGTAGGCGATGCCCGCTCCGTGGCGATGTGGTTTCGGACGCAGTTCATGATCCCTATTTCTATGAGGTGACGCTCTTCTTCTAGTTTCTATTTCGAGGAGAGTGCGTCATTCCTGCTTATGCACCTCAGAGGTCAGTGTTTCCTGTTTCTGCAAGTATTTGTATAGGTTGCCCCCCCCCCCCCTTTCTGAGTAGCCAGCAGCCTCGTCTGCCAGCCTGATGATCATGTGTTCGAACCCACGAGGCAGCAGGGACCTTCCTCCACCTAGACTCCCAGGTCGACAAAACTGGCTACCAGGAAATGTTACTGGGAGATAAAGCCGGCATTGACATCACTCATCGATTGGTGTATACAAATATGGGGTTAGCACCAAATATCCAGCATATCCTAAGTTGTGGAGTCTTTCTTACTAACAATTTTGCCAGGGCTGCAATTTTGCTGCCTAATCCCTTGCGATTTCCGTCTGCTGTAACATGTTTCATGTGCACAACTTGGTAATGGCATCCTGATTGTCGCCCTTTCCCTACAAGGCTAGATATCACATCACCTTAATCAAGAGAGAGGGAAAAGAGAGAGGGTTGTGAGGTGTATGTATGTGTGTGTGTGGGTGGGGGCGTGGGACGTGTGATATAAATAAAAATCATTCGTGTACAATTTCCAGTCCTGGACCTCGAAAGCTTCTAATCCTGAGGATGAATCCGTGATCTTTAACACACCCGCCCTCAATAAGGAGGCGAATAGTGTAAAGAAAGCGAAGCCATCTGTTCCACCTCATGTGGCATTGACTATACTGTGCTAGCTCTATATTTGTAATAGACCAATCGGCACTCGATGGCTGATATTGTCATTATCACACAGACGTCTCTACTTCACATTCTATAATGGGTCGATCTGGGAACCCACAGCAATAACAACACATTCCCTGTCTCGAACAAATGACCACCGGGCCGGCAGGCAAGGTTTACAGCCTTTGCGCTGCTGAGACTCCTCATAGGGCGAATAGTTTTATTTTAACAGTAAAGTGCCCTTCCACATGCCTGAAGTCATATTTAGCAGATGGTGATAGGCCCATATTTTTATTGGCCAGTCGGCACCAGATGGGCAACATGGTCACTATCATTCCGGCCGCCTTTACTTTCAAAAACATTTACTGGTACCCATTTAAGGCTCGATCGACCTGGAGGTCAGTTTTAAATATCCGCCTCGATGCGGATTCGAAATTATGTACACCAGGCCGACCGGCAGGAGAGTGTCTAGCCGCTACACGACCGCAACTATAAGAGAAAATAAGGTCCTGTATCTAGAACACAAGAAGAGGAGTATATCAGATATGTTCACAGTCAATACAGGAGTGAGACAGGGATGTGTGCTCTCTCCGTTGTTATTTAATATCTGCATTGACAGAATATCCAAAGAAGCAAGTCTCAACAGAACAGATTCAGAAAATTTAGAACTCTTTACTCCAAATGAAACAACTGACCCACAGGAAATAAATGAACTTCTGTTGACGAGGGCAGACTGCAAAATCATATTAATAATCTGAGTTCAACCTGAAGAAATACACCATGAGTATAAACACAGCCAAAACCGCAGTAATGTAAGTTAGCAGATCGCCGGGCCCATAAGTATACAGATAAATAGCACAACTCTGAAACAAGTTAAAGAATTCAAATATCTTGGAAGTATGATCACAGAAGATGGCAGATTGGACAGAGAAATCGAAATCAGATGTCAAAAAGCTAGTGCACTTACATATCAACTGTCACCCTTACTGAAACATCCAAATATACCCATGTCCGCAAAACGACAGATAATGAACAGCATATACACACCAACCCTATGCCACCAATCTCAAACTTGGACTTTATCCAAATCACACCTTCGCAAAATCAACACCTGCGAGATGAGATGCCCGAGTAACAATCCGAGACCGAGTAAGAAATGCTAGTTTCAGACAGACAGTGGGATCAACACCTTGTGCCACATTTATTGAAAGACAGAAGATCAAGTGGTTAGGCCATATCGTTAGCAAGCAACACCAACAACTATCATCACTGGCCTTACATCAAAGATCATCTACGACGAGACCACGAGGACGTCCAAGAAGAAAATGGATTGACGACATCAAAGACATTGTACAATCACACGGAATGACACTATCCAGTGCCGCCCACGGAGCGCTGGAGCGCAAATTATTCCTCCCCACGACGCTTGACGGCAGAAGTGGAAGAAGATGATGATGATGAAGATGCTCAAACGTCATTGAATTCTCATGTCCTTTAATAAGTCAGAGATAGAAAGGCTGTGTCGAGGCACCTGTGTCGTGTGCAGCCATGTGTCGTGTGCAGTCATGTGGAACTGATATCGCAATGACTTGTTTGTTTGTGTGTTTCGCTCGCTTTGAACACGAGCGTAGTTTACACTGGACTGATTTTTGCGCGTGGGCCAGCTTTCCCTATTACCACTGTCCACCGCCATCAGTTGAACCCACTGCGACTTCTGAGGTACTTGCAATTTACGTCCACAAGTCAAGGATCAGAATTTAATGTTTAAGTTCAACTCACAAGTTTAGGGAGAGAACCCCGTACATCACTACCAGCGCACCGGAAGTATAAGAGCGAGTGCTCGTAACCTTTCGACCACACGACTTCCTAACAATGACCAGAGCTTCCTATTCCTCTTCTGGATTTTTCATAGTAAGCTATGGCTGTAATATTGTGTATCATCGAAATCTCATGAAAACAGGTTTACTCATGATAGTTATGTTGTTCACTTGCAGATGGACGCCTTCTCTCTTGGAGTTGTCATGTGGGCCCTGGTATTGGAAAAAGACCCCGACGACGATATCGACTACTACTACGAAGCGAGGAAACGACGGGATCTTCCTGAACACACCAGGTATGGCTTGTTTTCTTTGCCGTCACGAACACACACAAACACTGACATAACCATGCACACGCACACACACACACACACACACACACACGACTAAGTTAGTTGCATATACTTTACAGGACGTCGCAGTCAACCCCATCATTGTTTTGCTGTTGTGATCTCTTGGCAAATTTACGTTCAGTAGTTTGCCATTGCTTTCTGAACGACCGGTACCCATACCATTTCGTATAAAAAAACCAACGCAAGGTGGTCTGTTGCCAAATCGCCTGCAGCTATGTTTAGAACGTTGGTATGCGGTATTACGAACTTCATTCGTAACCCCTTCGCCACGACTAAGGCACGCATACAATACATTAATATACACAGACAATACATTAATATACACAGACAATACATTAATATACACAGACAATACATTAATATACACAGACAATACATTAATATACACAGACAATACATTAATATACACAGACAACTTACCCACGAACACTCACATCAACAGTTTCTGTGCCAAACAAACCTTAGATTTCGACCAAACAAAAATGAATGGCGGAAAATGGGAAGTAAGGGTGTGTCACAGTTATCACTTAAAAGTGGTTAATATGGTAGCAGACGTATTGTATTTTATATCAAATTAAAAGGCTATAGGGGAAACTACTGTACTGATATTTCAACTATAATTTGATTGATAAGACAATGGCAGTTACGGCAAGTGTGAATGAATAAGCCGATTTATCAGCCCATGACACTGACATCAGTTAATATATCCGCACAACTCACCCACAGACATCCAGTATGCACCTAGACAACCTACCTCATTCAGACAAAGAGGCACCCAAACATGCATCTAGACAACTTACTTCATGCACATACAGATTGACACACAAACATGATTCAAGACAACCGACATCATTCAGTTACAGCGAGTCAGACACACAGATATCCACACATGCATCTAGACAGACATACTCACACACATTTTTGGAGAATAAAAAGTATGTATTCTACTGACTAAATTAAAAAAAAAAATTATATTTTAACGGTGTATGATTGAATCCCAGTTTACAGTTTGTTTCATATTTATTAAGAGTTTATATTGAGTGCTTCTGCACTATTATTAACTATTCTAGAAAATGAAGGTGTTAGCAGCAGATGTCTGAGTAGAAAGTAACCACCAAGAAAAATCACGAGGTCTAGACCAGGGGTGGGCAAATTTTTCGTGCGGAGGGCCGCATTATCAAATGTAAAGCTATTGGCGGGCCGCATTTATATATATATATATATATATATCCATTTTGTTTGCAGCAACCTATCACAATGAGTAATTATTAATTATTTATAGGTTACTAGCTGACCCGGCCCGGCTTCGCCCAGACCCTGGTGGGGAGCATCTCATTTAATTCATATAAGTAGTCATATAAGTTCTCGTTCCCGTTACCGACAATCTATCTGTCTGTCTGTCTATCTGTCTGTCTGACCCGGCCCGGCTTCGCCCAGACCCTGATGGGGAGCATCTCATTTAATTCATATAAGTAGTCATATAAGTTCCCGTTGCCGACTGTCTGTCTGTCTATCTATCTGTCTGTCTGTCTGTCTGACCCGGCCCAGCCCATGGTGGAGAGCATCTAATTTAAATCATATAAGTAGTCATATAAGATCCCGTTCCCGACTATCTGTCTGTCTTGGGTAAATGGAGGAGGGAGGAGGAAGAGGGAGGTGGAGGAGGGAAGAGGAGGGAGGAGGAATAGGAGGGAGGAGGAGGGATTAGGAAGAGGAGGGAGGAGTAGGGTGGAGGAGGAGGGAGGAGGAAGAGGGAGAAGGAGGAGGAGAACGCAGGAGGAGGAGGGAGAGGGAGGAGGAGGGAGAGGGAGGAGGAGGGAGGAGGAGGAGAGAGTAGGAGGAGGGAGGAGGCGGAGGGAGCAGGAAGAGGGAGGAAGAGGGAGGAGGAAGAGGGAGAAGGAGGAGGGGGAGGAGGAGGAGGGAGAAGGAGGGAGGAGGAGAACGCAGGAGGAGGAGGGAGGAGGAGGAAGAGGGAGAAGGAGGAGTGAGGAGAAGGAGGGAAGAGGATGAGGGGGAGGAAGAGGGAGGAGGAGGAATGTGAAGGGAGGAGGAGTGTGGAGGTAGAGGGAGGAGGAGGAGGAGAGAGGAGGAGGGATGAGGAGGAGGGAGGAGGAGGAATGTGAAGGGAGGAGGAGGGAGGAGGTAGAGGGAGGAGGAGGAGGGAGGAGGAGAATGGAGGAGAGGAGGAGTGGGAGGAGGAGGGAGGAAGAAGGAGGAGGGATGAGGGGGAGGAGGGAGGGGTAGGAGGGGAAGGAGGAGAAGGGAAGAGGAGGGCGAATGAGGAAGGAAGAGGAGGGCGAGGAGGTAGGAGAAGGGAGGAGGAGGAGGAAGAGGGAGGAGGAGGGAGGAGGAAGAGAGTGGAGGAGGGAGGAGGAGGGAGGAAGAGATAGGCGGAGAGAGGAGGAGGAGGAGGAGTAGGGAGGAATAGGAGGGAGGAGGAGGGATTAAGAGAAGGAGGGGGGAAAGGGGAGAAGGAGGAGGGAGGAGGAGGGAGGAGGAGGAGGAAGAGGGATGAGGAGGGAGGAGGAGGAGGAGGGAGGAGGAGGGTGACGGAGGAGGAGGAGGAAGAGGGAGGAGGGGGCGGAGGAGGGAGAAGGGAGGAGGAGAACGCAGGTGGGGGAGGAGGAGGAGGGAGACGGAGGAGGTGGAGGGAGGAAGGAGGAGGAAGGAAGAGGTAGAAGGAGGAGGGAGAAGGAGGAGGGGGAGGAGGAGGAGGAATGATGAGGAGGGAGGAGGAGAAGAGGATGTGGAGGGAGGAGGGAGGAGGAGGGTGGAGGTAGAGGAGGAAAAGGGAGGAGGGAGGAGGAGGTCAGGGGAGGAGGAGAAGGGAGTAGGAGGGATGAGAGAAAGGAGGAGGGAGAAGGGAGGGGCGAGAGAAGGAGGAGGGAGGGGGAGGAGGTAGAGGAGGAGGAAGAGGTGGAGGGAGGAGGTTAGAGGGCAGGAGGAGGGAGGAGGTAGAGGGAGGAGGCGGAGGGAGTAGGAGGGAGGAGGATGGAGGAGGAGGGGAGAGGGAGAAGGAAGAGGGAGAAGGAGGAGGGAGGAGGAGAAGGAGGAGGGAGGAGGAGAACGCAGGTGGGGAGGAGGGAGAGGGGAGGAGGAGGAGGGTGGAGGGAGAGCGAGAAGAGGAGAAGGTGGAGGGCGAAGGAGGAGGAGGAGGAATGATGAGGAGGGAGGAGGAGGAAGAGGGATGTGGAGGAAGGAGGAGGAGGGAGGAGGAAGGAGGAGGAGAGAGGAGGAGGGAGGAGGAGAAGGGAGTAGGAGCGATGAGGAGAGGGAGGAGGAGGGAGAAGGGAGGGGGAGAAGGAGGAGGGAGGGGGAGGAGGTAGTGGGAGGAGGAAGAGGAGGAGGGTGGAGGGAGGAGGAGGGAGGAGGAGGGAGGAGGCGGAGGGAGGAGGAAGGAGGAGGTAGAGGGAGGAGGAAGAGGAGGAGGGTGGAGGGAGGAGGAGGGGAGGAGGTAGAGGCAGGAGGAGAAGAGAGGAGGAGGGAGTTCGCCATTCCGAATTCATACTCGTCTAGGTTCTGTGATTTCGGTCCTTCCATTGATTGTTCTTCCCTTCTACACGACTGTAGATAACTTCCTTACACATAAAAAGATGAATTGTTATTGATATTGCCGTGGCATGGAGGCATATATATCAGCAGCAGAGTTGAACGCTTACGCCAGCCGGCACGGCACTTGACGATGATGATGATTGCCGTGTGACGATTCTGTGTAGTCACGTCATTTTCTTCCCTTTTCCTAGCGTTTTGGTTCGGGGATTCTTTCATCATCATCATCATATATTTACGTACGTATTTTGGGAATGGGAGGAGGAGGAAGAAGAAGAAAAAATACGACAGTTGGCAGCGCTGGAATGAAAGGAAGGCGTGTAGAACATTTCATCTCAATCGGATGGGCCGTTCGCGAACAAATAAAGGACATACATACATACATACATACATACATACATACATACATACATACATACATACATACATACATACAGACAGACGGAGATCCTAATTTATATATAAGATTAAGCAGTATAAATAACTAATTATTGCAATTTTATTTTACGTATACACTTATACATTATATTTGACAATACGGACACAATCTTTTACTAATTTGTTAACACGATTTTACAACTTATTATAACAAATATTCTTTATTATCTATCAATGGCTTTAATTTAGACACACAGCGACTACATTGTCACTACAGTTGTTGATTTCTAATGAGACGTATGTAACTGCTTGCAATTTTTGACAATATTCTTGAAATCTGGAGCAAGTTTACTTGTTGAAATTCGCAAGACAGCATGCAAGTTGCAGTCCGACAATAAAGACCTATTCTTAGATTTGTTGATCTTCAAGCAAGAGAATGCTTGTTCGCAAATGTATGTTGATCCAAATAATGATAAAAGTTTAGCTGCAAAGTGTTTCAAGTTGGGAAATGATTCTTATGATAAAGATACATAGAAATCCAGCAAACCATCTGTCTTGAATTTCTCTTTCAGGTCATGATCTGCTGGTAAGTCAAGCAGCTCCAACTGTATGTACTCTGTGGCTGTATCAGCTTCTGTACTAAAATATGAACTGAGAATATTGAACTATGGCTCTAATGTCTTGAAATCTTGGAATCTCCATCCACATTCTTCAATCAATGCATCTAATTGGGCTTTGTATTTTTCAGTCATTTCACCAGAAATGGTTTCTTGTTTCAGCAAAGGGGAAGTGACAAAATCTTTTTTCACTTGCTTGTCTTGAGAACAGTGAGAGTTTTGCCTGAAATTATTTTACATATACATACAATTCATGTGCAAACACACCATTGCCCTGAAGTTTGACATTCAGTTCATTTAACTTTTCCATAATTTCAATGGCAAACATAAAGTCTAACTGCCACTCTTTATTGACAATGTTAGTATTAAGTCACATGCAATACCCTTCATCTCTGGGAATATCAGTATTTCTTCTCTGAGTTCCCACACTCGCCTCAACACCTTGCCGAGACTCAGCCATCGAACATTGGTGTGGTTCAGGACATTGGAATGTTCATTTTCCAAATCGTCAAGTAATGACTTGAACTGTCTGTGATTAAGTCCTCTTGATCTGATGAGGTTGATGACACTGACAAATGGGTTAATAACATGCTTGATATTCAAAACAGTTTACACAGACTTTCTTGATGGACCACACAGTGAAGTGTTAATAATGTGTGGTCTGGATATTCTGCTTTAATCTTATCACTTATCAACTTTACCAGACCTATATTTTTTCCAGTCAAAGCACGAGTTCCGTCAGTTGTAACACTTGCCATCTTGTTCCAAACCAACCCAGTTCTTTCAATACAGTTAGTAACAGCATTGAATATATCATGGCCTGTGGTTGTGTCTTTGAGTGATTCAACACTCAGTAACTCTTCAGTGAGTTTGAAAGAAGTGTTTATTCCACATATAAATATCAATAATCGGGCAGTATCATGTACATCGGTACTCTCATCCAATGCACGAGAGTACAACAAAAATTGTTTACTTGTATCTTGAGGTTTATGCATCAAATTGTCACTTATCTTGTCAACACGTCTGACCACAATTCTCCTTGATAAAGTAATGTTGTCAAATCTGTTTTTTTTTCTGGACACATAATGTTTGCTGCATCTAGCCAACATTCCTTGATGAATTCGCCATCAGAAAATGGATTTTTCTGTTTTACAATTCTGTGTGACAGCACAAGACTAGCTTCAGCTGCAGCATCTTGAAATGAAGACTGTTTAGTGAAAACAGTTTGCTGTTTCTCCAAATTTTTCACCTACTCAAGGCATTCCTTTCCTTCTCTTCGGTCGTTAAATTGCATCCGAAATCGGAATGTTTTGTTTGATAATGTCTTTTTAAATTGTACTCCTTGAAGACAGCCACTGACTCACGACACAACAAGTAAACTGATTTGCTACCAACTTTTATAAAACAGTACTTAGTTGTCCATTCATCATTAACAACACGACATTCATCTTCAATCTTACGTTTGTTATTGACACTCATCATAACGGTACATGAAATTCTGTAAAATTCAACAAAATAACTTAAAAACGAATCAAAAATTTTTATTTCTAAATGCCCTCGCGGGTCGCATAAAATCACTTGGCGGGCCGCATGCGGCCCGCGGGCCGTAGTTTGCCCACCCCTGGTCTAGACTTTTAAAGAATGGGAGGGGCCTCTTTGGTTGCCAGATGTTTAGTATGTTTTGACCAAATGTAAAAAGTTTGAGAATACATTATTCCATGCCTGGGCTTTAAGTATGATAGTCAATCACATATTTACTACTTGGAACTGAGCGAGATAAACAGTCTCATGGGAGAATACTGAGTAACTTAGATAAGGCGTACGCCTCTGACTAAAGTATGCCGGGTTCGAATCAGCTTTGCGAATGTGTACAAATAAGGAACCTGGTGATATTAAGACCCTCCTAGTCGTGGGACAGCAGGTTGAATGCCTAGCACTTTCAGACAAAGGTGAAAAATAGGAGGACTTGTGAGCATGTAGTACACATTTAAATTCCACTGCCCAGTCTACATTTGAAAAATTAGGAAACCTAACGGCAAGATAAAGCGAGGTGTCTTTCGCCACCTGGTATCTATCTATAACCTCTATATAGCCAAATAATAATGAAATATCAATGATAGACCTGGAATATTAGTTGGGGGTTATAGTATAAACAATCTTCATTACGCAGATGATAGTGTATAGGCAACTACAAATACAAAAGGTCTGAACAACTGTTAGACGTTGTGGCAATCTTTCACTTCTCATTCTTTCTTATTTTTCTTTCGACTTCTTCTCCTTCCTTGGAGACTGCGCCTCGGAAAGACGAACGGGAAGGGAAAGAACTCAGTCTAATGACGTCCAGCCTCTTGCATTCAACCATTTTGAAGTCCCTTTGTGTCTTTTAGGATGAAGATGCCAATAACACAAACTCACTATCTCAAGTGGCCAAGGGTTACTTTAGATCTCTTTGTTTGTACATAAAACACACCGAGCGCAGCTGGTTGGGGAGGAATATGGTCACTGTCACTGCTTGGCATGGCACATGACAATGATAATATCTTTTAAATTGCACAATATATATTACATAGCGAGTTTTACTCTTTTTGTGGTAATATTTATGGTTACTTTTATTTGATCTATCTCACTTTTCAAAGAGAAGTAAAGAGAAGTAAATACATTTTTTAATCTTTCTCAATCCGCAGACATTTACATATATTTATTTGATCTTTCTCGATTCTCACAGAGATGTATTTATGTTTATTTGATCTCAATCCTCAGAGAGTTGCTATTAAAACTCCTTGACCGACGGCCTGCAGGAAGACTAACAATCGCAGGATTTTTGGGCAGGCTAAGAAGAAACAGCATTCACAGACGAGTTATTGATAGTAACTAGAACATTCTGGTTGTCAAGTGTACAGTGGTTTTAGCTGTGTTTGTTTGTGAATCCTGTGGCAGACAATTTTAATTACAAACTTTTAACTTGTGTAGTCTACGAATTGGTGTCCACATCGTATAGGCTCTGTAAAGGGCTTGCATCTGCAGAAGTGAAGTTAGTTTAGCGACTTTCTTCCAGTCTAATACAGAAATACTATGTGAAGTTAGTTTAGAGACTTTCTTCCAGTCCAGTACATAAATACTATGTGAAGTTAGTTTAGAGACTTTCTTCCAGTCCAGTACATAAATACTATGTGAAGTTAGTTTAGAGACTTTCTTCCAGTCCAGTACAGAAATACTATGTGAAGTTAATTTAGATACTTTTCTTCCAGTCCAGTACAGAAATACTATGTGAAGTTAGTTTAGATACTTTTCTTCCAGTCCAGTACAGAAATACTATGTGAAGTTAATTTAGAAACTTTTCTTCCAGTCCAGTACAGAAATACTATGTTAAGTTAGTTTAGAGACTTTCTTCCAGTCCAGTACAGAAATACTATGTGAAGTTAGTTTAGAGACTTTCGTCCAGTCCAGTACAGAAATACTATGTGAAGTTAGTTTAGAGACTTTTCTTCCAGTCCAGTACAAAAATACTATGTGAAGTTAATTTAGATACTTTTCTTCCAGTCCAGTACAGAAATACTATGTGAAGTTAATTTAGAGACTTTTCTTCCAGTCCAGTACAGAAATACTATGTGAAGTTAATTTAGATACTTTTCTTCCAGTCCAGTACAGAAATACTATGTGAAGTTAATTTAGAGACTTTTCTTCCAGTCCAGTACTGAAATCCAATGTGAAGTTAGTTTAGAGACTTTTCTTCCAGTCCAGTACGGAAGTACCATGTGCAGGGGACTGTTTTACAGAGCTTTCTGTCCCCCTTCCAAGCTCAGAAGTCAACGGGGTGTGCCATACTGGTATTGAAACTTCACATATGGAGAGAGATATGACTATATTACAGCGTAGCACATACACACTGGTTGGAATTAGGCTTAGGTTGGTCATGTTTTCTTCACAGATTTTTGGTAGTTCATTGTCAACAGGCTCCAACACAATACCCATTTATTCATTCATTCAGTAGCATGTCCTTGGTAAAACTTCCCTCCCATAACAACCTTCTGGAAAACTTCTCTGTCATAAGCAAGATGTTCCGGCTCCGATACACCCATCTGGAGATCATCTGCCACATCCTGTACTCATCTTCTCTTTGGCCTTTTTCTTCCTATCTTCCCTGGCATATACCCCTCCATTATTGTTCTCTCCAAGCTTTCATGACGGTTTAAGTGACCAATATATTTTTTTCATGGTTGTTAGGGTGTCTTGGCAAATTTTGTAGAAGATAGTTTGCAATACCCGGAAATGTAATATGAATTTTATAGTGGTTCTCAGTTGTGTGACCTTCTCTAATAAATTCTGACACCGATTCTCTTTTGTCAGTTTCCAAGCTTTATTGTGAGTAGTCTATATATGTTTAACTCTCAGTCCCAGCAGGCGATCTAGGAGGGAAATAACACTATAAAAATCACAAGGTCATTACTTTTAAATAAAATAATTACAGGTGGTTGTGACCACCAGGGAAACCAGACTTCTGTGCCGTGATATTGACAACATGTAAATAGTATGAAGACACATTATACAATGGCTGAGACTTTGAGAATCGCAATCCTACATAATCTATTGATTAGGGCTAAAATAGTTTTAAATGACATAATAACTGTATGACTTTCTATATTTAAACATATTGTGTTTAGGTTGCAATTCCATGCACTAAGATAAAGCAGGTAGTACCATCTACTGTTTTATGGTAGCTCAGTCATATCTAACTAAGACCTGGCCGATGTATTATGATAAAACCAGGCAAAGTTACATAGCACACAGCTGAGATTAAACTAGATTGAAAATTTTTCCTCATCAGGTTTGAGATATGTTGTGGCCAACACTGGATCTATGTTATTTATCCAGTATCCATTGTCTGCGTGAAACTATAATCTGTTTTCTTATACCTATGTATGATTTGAAACGAATCATTAGTTTGCAAAACAAGTGCTGCGGCTTAGGAGATAGTGAGACGAAGTTTCAGAATTCCCAGCCTGACCGAGTTGAGGATTCGAAATCAGATGCGGGCCATCATTTTACATTGATTCTGATGGTATGAGGCATTAGCTGTTTGGAAAGCCATGGCAAGCTACTGAACTAACATTGCCTAGTAAATTATAAACAGCCAATAAATGCTGGGGTTGACTGCAACGTCCTGTAAAGGACATGCAACTAACTTTTATTAGTCTGCCTTTATTCTAGAAGTCTGCAAAACCTGCATGTTCAAGCAATGGTAAAAATGAAATTATGGCTGATGCTTATCTTCTTTTTGTGTATGTGTTGATTATAGCTTTTTCTTGAACATGTTTTTAAAGTGTCCACATTGCATGTTGTGTTTAAAAAAAATGTAAATAATGATTATCTGTTAGTGTTCAAATGTTTACTGATTGAGGTTGTTTGTGAAAGCTCTGGCAAACTGAGGCTTATCTTAGGTCCCCAGGCATTGATGTTCAGGCTGTCTAAGCCCTGGAAGGGACTTTCGTCTATCAGAGTGAGCCTGGTGTAGTCTTTACCCCACAGCCAGGTACCGATGTATAATTTCCACGGTGCTTGCATTGCAGTGCCCACCTTCCCCTCTCCTTGACCAGAAACTGGTTGCGTGTAAAACCGGTACTGGAACTTCACAATTGAGGATAGGGATATTAGAATGTACCAGGTTATGGTTTAGCACAGCACACAGGGGCTGGCTGGGGTTAGGCTGGTCATGTCTCCTTCATGAATTTTAGATATTTTTTTGTCAACAGACTCCAACTCAAAGCTCCGATGGACAATAAAAAAAAAGGTCGCTTAAAAGTCGACAGGGTCGACATCATTGCACCGGGTTTTTATCCCATCTGGCTCGGTTTCTTTCTGCAGCGCGGAAAGCGTCGCACAAAGCACCAACTCCGTAGCTCTAGCGACGACCCACAGGAGTCTCCGAAAAATTTCACCCGTGAACCGAAGGACGCGGCCCGGTATCGAACCTACAACCTTCGGATAAAACCAGGTCAAGTAGTCGTGGACTTACACTTTGGTCTGTCTTCTGAGGGCTGTCTGTTATTTTCAAAGTCATGTTTCTTTCTCTGAGTTAGTTAGTCGACAGATCATCCTCATTGCTCATCCAACCATTCAGTCCATATGTGCTTGGATCCCCTCCTCAGTAAATCCCGCAGCATGTAGCGGCTAACGACACTAGTTCTGCGTTGGTTTATTCATCTTCTATGGCTTCCTGTAAAGTGTCCTTGTTTGTGGCCAACCCTCTTGTAAGTTGCTGTTCTCGCAGTCTGACCATGGTTGTAGGTTCACAGTTATCACTTGGTTCTCGCAACCGACTTACTTCTCATAGTGCATTCAGTATATCAGCCTAGTCCATGGCTCGTCTGTCCTCTACAATAGCCGTACCCGCAAGCCTGTCAGCCTAGTAACATTCTGTAAATAATACATGTTTGTTTGTTTGTTATATTGAACCAGTTTATGGTGTTACATTGTGAAAAATACTGTTTTGTTTGATACGGTGTATGATCTGAATTATTACAGCAATAAACATAAAAAGATAAACATGAGTTTGTGCTCTATTTTGTATATTAGTCAAAGTTATTATATTGCTGTATTTAATTTGGTGACATTTGTCAGTAGGATCATTTTACTTTAAACTTCTGTACGAGCACAGTCATCGCTGAAGTCTTTCACGTCTGTGTCTAACCATTCAAAGTGCTGATAATATTCACTGTCAACTTGCTCTCCCCACCGATAACAATCACCGTGTCATATAACTATTGTTCATGTCTTTCTTTTTCTTGTCAGGTATAATAAATACTCAGCTTGAATCGTTTGTTCTTAAACTTCTTTTATGATAGTAGCCTCATTTTTCTAAATGTTTCAGTCTACATCACAAGGGAACAAACTCATTACATCTTACATAAAGTGCTTGAGAAGAACTGCCAGCTTCACACGAGGCTTCGCACAATTAGAAATGATCAAATTGGAAATATAGGTACACCCTACACTGAATATATATAGAGAAAAGAAACACAATGGTTCAGGAATTTTGTGAAAATACAGCCCAGTCAATTACTGCCTCTTGCCTTTAACCAAAAAAAGCTTTAGCTATAGAGCTGAGGCCAGACCAATAATCAAATACTGGGTGTTTGTAAAGTCTCACTACACTGTGTATGTAGAAAAATCTGAAAAAATGAAGTACATGATGTCATTAAAAATATTCTCCATAGCCAAACATGAAGCAATATGCAGCGAATGGCTGTCATCTGCTGGAGTAATTCTTTGCACTCCGAACAGAATGGTGTTATCAACGGAAAAAAGCATTGTTTCTATATACAAAGTGTAGAGAGACTTTACAAACATAGATAGATTCTAACTTGGGTATACTACCCACGAGAATAATACATAAGGGTATACTACACAAGAGTATACTACACAAGAGTATACTACACAAGAGATACAGTACACACGGATATACTACACAAGGGTATAGTAAAGGAGGATATACTACACAAGGGTATACTATACAAGGACATACTACAATGAGATACAGTAGACTGGGATAGACTATACACGGATATACTACACAAGGATATACTACACAAGGATATACTACACAAGGATATACTACACAAGGATATACTACACAAGACTTTACTACACAAGGATATACTACACAAGGGTATACTGCAATGAGATACAGTAGACTGGGGTAGACTATACACGGATATACTATACAAGAGAATACTGCACAAGGATATACTACACAAGAAAATACTACACAAGGATATACTATACAAGAGAATACTGCACACATATATACTACACAAGGATATACTACACAAGAGTATACTACACAAAACTTTAGAACACAAGGATATACTACACAAGGATATACTACACAAGAGTATACTACACAAGAGTATACTACATAAGGATATACTACACAAGAGTATACTACATAAGGATATACTACACAAGAGTATACTACATAAGGATATACTACACAAGAGTATACTACACAAGGATATACTACACAAGATTATACTACACAAGATTATACTACACAAGATTATACTACACTAGATTATACTACACAAGATTATACTACACAAGATTATACTACACAAGATTATACTACACAAGATTATACTACACAAGATTATACTACACTAAGATTATACTACACAAGATTATACTACACTAGATTATACTACACAAGATTATACTACACAAGATTATACTACACTAAGATTATACTACACAAGATTATACTACACTAAGATTATACTACACAAGATTATACTACACTAAGATTATACTACACAAGATTATACTACACAAGATTATACTACACAAGATTATACTACACAAGATTATACTACACAAGATTATACTACACTAGATTATACTACACAAGATTATACTACACTAGATTATACTACACAAGATTATACTACACAAGATTATACTACACTAAGATTATACTACACAAGATTATACTACACTAAGATTATACTACACTAGATTATACTACACTAAGATTATACTACACAAGATTATACTACACTAAGATTATACTACACAAGATTATACTACACAAGATTATACTACACAAGATTATACTACACAAGATTATACTACACAAGATTATACTACACTAAGATTATACTACACAAGATTATACTACACAAGATTATACTACACAAGATTATACTACACTAGATTATACTACACAAGATTATACTACACAAGATTATACTACACAAGATTATACTACACAAGATTATACTACACAAGATTATACTACACTAAGATTATACTACACAAGATTATACTACACAAGATTATACTACACAAGATTATACTACACTAAGATTATACTACACTAAGATTATACTACACAAGATTATACTACACTAAGATTATACTACACAAGATTATACTACACTAAGATTATACTACACAAGATTATACTACACAAGAATATACTACACAAGGGTATACTACACAAGGGTATACTACACAATGGTATACTACACAAGGATATACTACACAAGAGTATACTACACACGGATATACTACACAAGGATATACTACACACGGATATACTACACAAGGGTATACTACACACGGATATACTACACAAGGGTATACAACACAAGGATATACTACACAAGGATATACTACACAAGAGTATACTACACAAGGATATACTACACACGGATATACTACAGAAGGGTATACTACACACGGATATACTACACATGGATATACTACACAAGGATATACTACACACGGATATACTACACAAGGATATACTACACACGGATATACTACACATGGATATACTACACACGGATATACTACACACGGATATACTACACAAGGATATACTACACATGGATATACTACACAAGGGTATACTACACACGGATATACTACACATGGATATACTACACATGGATATACTACACATGGATATACTACACACGGATATACTACACAAGGATATACTACACACGGATATACTACACATGGATATACTACACAAGGATATACTACACACGGATATACTACACAAGGGTATACTACACAAGGATATACTACACACGGATATACTACACACGGATATACTACACACGGATATACTACACATGGATATACTACACAAGGATATACTACACATGGATATACTACACAAGGGTATACTACACATGGATATACTACACAAGGGTATACTACACACGGATATACTACACATGGATATACTACACACGGATATACTACACATGGATATACTACACACGGATATACTACACAAGGATATACTACACATGGATATACTACACACGGATATACTACACAAGAGTATACTACACAAGGATATACTACACACGGATATACTACACACGGATATACTACACAAGGGTATACTACACACGGATATACTACACAAGGATATACTACACAAGGGTATACTACACAAGGATATGCTACACACGGATATATTACACAAGAGTATATTACACAAGTGTATCCGACACAAGGATATACTACACAAGAGTATTAAAAGGTCGCTTAAATGTCAACAAGGTCGACTTCATCGCACCGGGTTTTATCCCATATGGCTCAGTCTCTTTCCGCAGCGCGTAAAGCGTCACACATAGCACAAACTCCGTAGCTGTTAGCGACGACCCACAGGAGTCTCCGAAACATTTAACTCGTAAACGAAGGGTGCGGCCCGGAATCGAACCCACAACCTTCGGAGCACGAGTTAAATGGCTTGACCACTTCGCTACAGAGACTCCCACACAAGAGTATAATAAACAAGTATATACTACACAAGAGTATACTACACAAGACTTTACTACACAAGGATATACTACACAAGGATATACTACTCAAGGATATACTACACAAGGATATACTACACAAGGATATACTACACACGGATATACTCATTCATCCATCAAGGATATACTACACAAGGATATATTACACAAGGGTATATTACAAAAGAGTATACTACACACGGATATACTACTCAAGGATATACTACACAAGGATATATTACACAAGGGTATATTACACAAGGATATACTACACACGGATATACTACTCAAGGATATACTACACAAGAGTATACTACACAAGACTTTACTACACAAGGATATACTACACAAGGATATACTACTCAAGGATATACTACACAAGGATATATTACACAAGGATATATTACACAAGAGTATACTACACAAGGATATACTACACAAGGGTATACTACACAAGGATATACTACACACGGATATACAACATTTCACATATATATACAGAGTGAAAGAAAGATGAGACACCACATTGTACTCATTCTCTCAATCTAACACCATTCTTCTTTTATTCGTTTACTTGAGTGCCGGTGTTGGTCTGTTAGCTGGACTGTGGTTCGTCAGAGTGCTTGTTCGAATAAATCACAGCAGTATAAATGCTGGACCAGTCATGGATGCTAAACAGTTACACACACATTCTGTCTTCACGCCACGAACATATAAGATAAGAGGTAGAGTCTTTCATTCCTCCTTCTCCCATTCGCGTGTGTTGGCGGTTCGCTGTGGATTGCAACTAAGGCGACACCTAGCACCAGATCATAGTTTATCTTGTACTAAACCTGCTCTGAACGCAGTCAGCAAGCCAGTGGGATTTAGACTCAAGAATAGGAAACAGTCTGGGCATAATTGAGCCTCTTTTCACAGCCTCAGACATAGTGATTGTACAGCAACTCTTCTGGAAACGAAAGATAGAGGGCGTCAGATATCTACATCAGCGCTGGCAGAGAGTAGCCATCTTGGGACTGGTTGAAAGTTGGTTTCTATCTTCCAATAGAAGAATAAATATATATATTCGTGCCGGAACTTAAACACACACACACTCTCATACTTAAAGCTTTACCTGACTCAGAAATAAACAAACTCAGGCATAATTTCGTCTGAAGCTTTCCTTTTGAATCAGGATGAGGGACTTACAGAGACCTAAAACACATCTAGATGCTTGGCCGGTCGCTCTGCAAGTGCCGAAATTTAGCGTCGCTGGACCCAGAATAATTCGCGGGCGACGCGATTATTCTAGGTTAACCAATGGACAGAACGGGCTTAGACCACATGATCTGTCCTTCATTGGGTGTCACAGCTATTAATACTGTTGACGCCGCATTCCTAGCGTCCCAATTCTCTCTAGTGCAAACCTTTAGTGAGAAGTGTGTTTTGAAATTGTGATGTGCAGCAGTGAACAAGACGGAGTGCGCATCATGTGACATGTTGGGAGTTGGAAGCAGTACCCACTCTGACTTACCCCACAATGAAGTACAGCTATGAGGATGGGACTGATTTCATTTGGAGGGGATGGGTTCTTGGAAGCCAAAGTAACCCATAATAGCTCTGGAAATCTAGGGGTTTTCCCAGGAAAGTTAATTTCTTCCCTCCAAAATCTTCCTTCCCGAAAAGAGAAACTTAATTAGCTCGAGAGTCCCCCACCTATGATCATTTTCCCTTTTAGGTGAAATGGTCACAGGAATTAATAAAATGTAAAGTTCCCTTTTCTGAGTAACCTGGAACCTGGGAGATTACAATAGGACAGAATTTAGCTGTCTATTAGAGTTTACCCAGTCACCTGTAGTTCCAGATACTACCCTTATGTGGAGTAGTTACATTAACTAAACACATAGATAATAATGAAAAGTTTTGTCACACCACAATGGACTGACAGAAAAATGCAGGAACAGTTAATTTTGGTTTATTAATCAAAATAAAAAACCTGTGGAAGTAACCAGTGATGCATTATGACATATATGAAATACATCAAGACATTGAGATAATGTTCATATTCAACATTAGAAATAAGAACTCTCATGTTCAGAGATGACTTCAGTCATTTGGCCACTAAGCCCTCCCATCAGTTAGCCTGCTCTTGTTTCTGTAATAAATACCCCAGATGGTACTGGAACATTTCTCAAGGATTTGTAAAACAAATAGTCTAAACAGTCTCTACACACTGTATGAATCAGAGGAGTCCATGACTACTCTCTGTTCCTGAAAAGTTATTGATTGTTCTCACAAGTAAAAAAGAAAAGTTTCACTGAGTAAAATCAAAGTATAGCAGTGATGAAATGCTGCCAAACTTCTGCCATATTTGTAAGTAATTTGCATTGAGGTATAAACTTGATCCTAATGATCTTAGAACTGTTTCTACACTTCACCAGATCAATCATGAAACACAGATCCGGTTTGGGCACAGTTCAGTGGGGACTCATTTAATATTCTTGGTCCTGGCCACATATTCCTGTTGCACCATTATATAACAGATCTGCTCTAGGTTGACAGCCATTGTACATTATTGGGCAATGTTCTGCACCTCTGGATCATGACAATCTGCGAACACCGTCATCCTCACCTGACTCAGAAATAAACAAACTCAGGCATAATTTCGTCTGAAGCTTTCCTTCTGAATCAGGATGAGGGACCTACAGAGACCTAAAACACATCTAGATGCTTTGCCGGTCGCTCTGCAAGTGCCGAAATTTAGCGTCGCTGGACCCAAATAATTCGCGGGCGACGCGATTATTCTAGGTTAACCAATGGACAGAACGGGCTTAGACCACATGATCTGTCCATCATTGGGTGTCACAGCTATTAATACTGTTGACGCCACATTCCTAGCAGTCCCAATTCTCTCTAGTGCAAACCTTTAGTGAGAAGTGTGTTTTGAAATTGTGATGTGCAGCAGTGAACAAGACGGAGTGCGCAATCATGCGACAGAGCCCCCCTCCAGATTGATCTCTGTGGAGAACTATCGTCTCAGTCGTTCACAGCTGACACGGTTCCTTTTGTGATCCCTCTTGTTGGTTTTCCACTTCATCCGAAGTTGATGGTTCATCAGGAACTGGACAACGACTCAAGAAGTCGGCGCCTACGTTCATTTTCCCAGGAACGTATTCGATTTGGAATGAGTATGGTTGCAACAGCAGCGACCATCGCATGAGTCTTGCGTTCAGATTCCGTGACGATGCCAGAAACATCAAGGGTTGGTGATCACATTGCACTGTAAAATGTTTACCATACAGGTATGCCTGAAACTTTTCCACAGCCCAGATTAGACCAAGGCACTCACGCTCGATCACCGAGTAGTTCCGTTCAGAAGCATTCAGTTTCCTGCTTGCATAAGCTACAGGGAATAGCTCTGAGTGATCATCTCCTTTCCTCTGGAGTAAGGTGGCCCCTATTCCAATATTACTCGCATCTGTGCGGAGCACGAATGAGCGGTCGAGGTTGGGTAGATGTAGGATCGGTTTGGCTGTTAAAGCTTGTTTGAGAGCTGTAAAAGCCTTCTCACAATCAGCTGACCATATGACTTTCTCTGGATTCCCCTTTTTGGTAAGATCCGTTAAGGGTGCAGCCAGTGTGTTGAAGTCTTTGATGTATCTTTGATAGAATCCACATAAGGAGACGAATGATCGAACATCCTTTTTGGTCCTTGGACGAGGTGCTCTCTGAAGTTTCTCCACATTTCCTTCTTGAGGTGTTATGAAGCCTTGAGATACCTTATGGCCTAGGAAGTCCAATTGTTGAAATCCTATTTGACACTTCTTGGGTCTTGCTGTCAAACCTGTTTCCTTAAGTCGCTTGAACAAGAGATGCAATGTTTCGACATGCTCCTCAAATGTTTCGGTAGCAACTAAAATATCATCCATGAAGTGGCTGATGGCCGGATGATGTAATGGGTCAAGTAATCTTCTCATCATGCGTGTAAATACACTTGGAGCGTTACTTAATCCAAATGGAAGAACATTGAACTCGTAGTGTCCTCCAGGAGTACTGAAAGCTAACCACGGTCTGACTTCCGGTTTCACAGGAATTTGGTAATATCCCTTACTGAGATCAATCCTGGTGAAGTATTGTGCTGTGTTGAGACGAGTGAACAGCTGATTCTGGTCAGGTAGAGGTTCTGCCTGGAATTCAGTAATCGCGTTGAGCTGTCGATAATCGATGCACATTCTGTGTTCACCATTAGGTTTTCTCAACAACACCACACTAGCACTGTATGGAGATTCAGATTGTGATATAATTCCTGATGAGAGCATCTGCTGTATCTCTTCCTGCAAAGTATTTTGCTTGGCATAAGGAACTGGGTACGTCTTGACTCGCACAGGTGTATCATCTGTTAGCTTCATATCAAATTCCACTAAATCAGTAAGACCTGGTTTGTCGGTAAGTATTTCTGCATACATTGCCATAAGATCTCGAATTTGCTTCTGTTGATCTGGAGATAGGTTGGGATTGATATCCACATCCTGAAATGTCTCTTTGGCTTGCAGTGTACATTCTGTTCCCATGGTAATTCCTTGTTCTACTTCAGTAGCAACAGCCATAGCCATCAGGTGTGCAGTTTCGGAGGTTGCGGACCTTTCATTCCATTTCTTCAAAAGGTTTATGTGAAACACTTTCAACTTGCCTTTGACAGAAATTTTGTAGTGAGTACGAGATATTTTCTCTGTCACCTCAAATGGTCCTTTCCATCCAATTTGCAACTTGTTCTGACTGGTTGGAAGTAGTAGCAGCACCTTTTCACCCACTGTCAGCTCTCTATCTTTTGCCTTCTTGTTGAAATTGCGAGTCATTCTTCGTCGAGCTTGACGCAGATTCACATTCGCTTGTCTCCAACCATGTTGTAGACGTTTCTTCAACTCAGCAACATAAACAGATGCAGTAACAACTGTATCATCTGCATGATCATCAGTCCATGTTCTCAGTAATACTTCCAAGGGTCCCTTGATTGGCCTCCCAAACAACAGTGTTGCAGGCGCAATCCCAGTAGAGTGATGAGGCACTTCCCGGTATGCGAATAATGCAGCAGGAATATATGTGTCCCAATCCTCTGGTTTTTCATGAGCTAACTTTCTCAGAATACTGATGAGGGTACCGTTCCACCGTTCTACACTCCCGTTCGTTTGAGGCAAATGGGGAGATGAATAGATATGGCGAGCATGAAATAGCCGAAAGACTTCTTCCATGAGTTTACTGCGAAACTGTGATGCATTGTCGGTTAGGATTTTTAGGGGAAATCCAATCCGAGTAAATATCTCAAGTAAGGCTTCAGCAATGTGCTTGGAGTCACTTGATGGCATTGGAATACTTTCTGCCCACATTGAACAGACGTCCACCAATGTTAATATGTATCGATTCTTCCTCCTCGTCCTGGGGAGTGGTCCGATAATGTCTACGGCAACTCTCTCGAAAGGAGATCCAGTTAGGGGCATCTCACCAAGCGGGACAGGGGGTGTCCTATGTCTTGGGGTCACTCTTTGGCATTCAGGGCATGACTTGACATATCTGGTGATGTCAGAATTCATTCCGGGCCAAAAATAGTGCATGGAAATTCTTTGCATAGTAGCATTTATTCCCATATGCCCACTGAAAGATAAGTTGTGGCCCATATCCAATAGTTGAGCACGATACGTAGACGGGACAATTAATTGAGAATATTCTTGTCCACTTTTACCTGCCTTGCGATATAGAAGTCCACCCTTCATATACATGTCGCCTCTACGTGGAGGTGAATGTGCTTTAGGCAGTTTGTTGAAGCATGGCAACAAGGTGCTGTCAGCACTCTGTGCTTTCTTCAGATCCTCTGGTCGAGGGTTGGTCGGAGTCGACGATGCTGGAGTCTTTTCTGTCTGAGAATTAGTCGTCAAAGCAGCGACTATCACAGGCTGTATAGGTTCTCCTAGAAAGACGTAACGACAACCGAGGAGGACTGGGTACACGGGATTTTCCATCACCGCTGCCTTGATTGTTCCAGTAACATAACGCGAAGCTATATGTACTCGAGCCACAGGTAGTGACATCTTGGCTGAACTTTTCAAGGGTCCCTGTATAATCACCATTTCCTCAGTCAACTGTTCTGGCTGAACTAAGGATGTTGCTACGACGCAGTCATAATTTAGACCTGTATCATATAAGCAAATGGCGGGGTATCCATTTAGCAAGATGGATTCCACTACCGGAATTTTGGAGTGGGTGTCTTCATGAGTTGTCACACTGGACGTTTCACTAGTGCTCACCTTACGTTCCTTCCGGCGAGTCAGACATGCAACTGTGTGAGGGGTAGGAGGTTTCTTCCGACAATCTTTAGTATGATGTCCTACCTTCCTGCAATTGGTACAGTAGTCCTTCCCACTCATCTTGGCCGCCTGAATATAAGTTAGACTGGTGTTCGCAGATTTCTTCAACTTCTTATTTGGGTTGGTGTGTTCATTTTCTTTGGTCTTGAGTGATTTGTCCGGAGGAGAAGCTTTGGTCATCCGACTCTTACTTCCCACCTCCTTTTGAGATTTCTCCCATCTCTCTGCCAAAAGAATAATTTCCTCAAGTCTATCAGCTCCATTCTGTGTTAAGAACGCCCGAAGTTCTGATGACATTTTATCCCTTAATTGGTCAATCAATATCATCTCTCGGAGTCCTTCAAATGTTTCTTCAAACTTTCCCATCTCTGCCCATTTGTGCAGGTAGGATTTTAATCTTTCAACCCATTGGCCGTAACTTTCCCCAGGCTCCTTCTTAGCTGATCTGAATTTCCTTTTATAGTTATCAGAATCGACTTCGAAGCGAGTTAGTAAAGCTCTTTTGAGAACACCGTAATCCTGTCGTTCCTCAGGACTAAGTCTAGAGAAAATTTCAAAAGCAGTAGTTCTCAGGCCCTGGGATAGTTTCACCGACCATTTAGATTCATCAAGCCCACATGTAAAACACATAAGTTCGAAATTGGAAAGATAGTGATTGTCAGGTTCTTAGAATTGGCTCGTTTAGCTAACACGTGTGAGACAGTACAAGTATAACGTGATTCGACGTAAGACTCAACGACACAACGTTCTATGGATTTATTGCCATATTAAATACAGAACGATGATTACAACAATATACAATATATAACTCACGACGCTCACAACCACAATACAGCTCACAAGTCTGACGCTCAAGATGACAGTCGTTCGGCTTTCAACCACAGAGATCCACACAAACGCCTTGCTTTCATCGCACACGTCCGTCCAGTCTCAGGTCCCAGCTCGGTCTGTCGCTAGCGCGCAACTTGCTGACCGCCTCTAGTGGCGTCACGTGGCCTGCGTGCGTCTTGTCGTCAGCCTGACCGCTGGTCGCGTGTCAGGTAACAATCTTGCCAGCCGACAATTCTTGTCCGCCGGGTGTCGTAACGATGTCGCTGCATAGCTATCCCATGTTAGGCTCTGACATCCTCCCCGGGTACCTCAATGAAAGATGCCATCTTTCATTCATGATGTATGTATATACTGGGGTAGTGTTAACTTCATGTCAGAGTCTACCCTTTCCCTGTGTTATGCATGAAAATACATATATGGCATAGAAATATATACGATAAATGTAAGTTGCATTGAAATGACAAATGAAGTTCAACTTTTAACACAAATCAGGTTTCATCCCCCTGATGGCTGGTTACCTCAATTGCAATAATACCCAGTCAGATCAGTAGTACCAGCTTCTCGCATCTACCTCGCAGCAATTTGAAAAAAACGTAATAATATGGTTGTTTTGCAACAGCCATCTAGCCAGACTGAAATACGGCTTTATATGAGTCGTATTAAACACTCAAACTCTGACCTCATTTGGCCAGGAGCTCTTATGTTGGTTTGCAATGTTGGCAGCTCTCTGCCATGCTTGGTGGACGCCTACCCGGTGTGTTAGCCATTTGAGCAACAAAATGTCTATTTATACAATACACATTAATGAATATGTTTCAAATTATGGCCCTTGGTGTAATTCATAAATGCAAGGGAAGTAATTTTGACATTCAAGAAATACAATAAATTACAATAATTATTTAATTTCTTAGCGTCATTGCTTGACGTTTCTTCATATTAACGAGAAAAAGTCGGTAATATGAATACATTAATCAAGATATGATTCTAAGATTACATTAATCAAAATAAATAAGTACCCAATTGGTGTATTATATTTTATAGATTCAAAAGGATTTTACAATCGTCATAAGTTTTTGAATATTTGTATATCGTCTGCTAATTTTGCTATACTTTTTAAATTACACAGGAAGTACACACGAAACTCAAAATTTAGTTGCTGTTACACTGTCTGAACACAACTGCTCCGGTTTTATTTTGTAACGGATAGTAAAATGTTCTCAAAGTTCGTGTCTGATGTTATAGTATCACAACTTTCGGATTATGATGGAATGTTCTTATTTCCGATGTGTTCACAACTTCTGGATAATGATCGACTGTTGTTATTTCTGATGTTCAAATGTCGAACATTTTGGATTAAGTTCGCTGCAAAGGTGGTATAGAAGTCATTGTTCAGTTTACACATTTGCACACGTCGTTAAAATATCACGGTGAAGAAATTCACACACAGCTGTCACTGTTAACTGGTAAAGTTCGCTTCTGGTAAGTGGTTAAGCGTCTGTGACACTGTTCTTGGTGTATATTTACAGTTAATAATGTTCTCTTTCTAACACACACTACACAATTATACTACACTCATTACATGGCTTAATTAAAATAAGTATATTATACATGTCGGTTTTTAACCGTATCACAATTACAATTATAGACCTTACACAGTAGGTGAATAGAAACAAAATTCACTCATTGGTGGCTGTGTTGGTCTGAGTGTATTAGTACACACTGCACTCAGACATTGCTTACTGGGTCGGTCGGACAACGGGACAAAAGATCGGCAATTGTATTGATTCTGCCTGGAATATGTCGAACTTCGAAACTGTAATTTTGAAGCTTCAAGGACCAGCGAGCAATCATATTGTTGGATGGTACTCCGGCATTTATATACCGTAATGGACTGTTGTCAGTTTCGATGATAAAGTGACGTCCTAGAAGGTATCTGGATAATTTCGTCACACTTTCTACTAAGGCAAGTGCCTCTAATTGTGGAATGGACCATGCACGCTCTCGAGGCCTTAGTTTTCTTGATATAAAACAAACGGGATGCAGGATGTTGTTGTATTCCTGCAACAGGACTGCCCCAATCGCAACGGAGCTAGCATCTGTTCTCAATCTGAAAGGTAAACGGATGTTGGGCAATTTAAGGATGAGATTATTCGAATTCTTATCAGAAAAGTATGCCAAAACTTTATGAAATGCATTTCGTAGGCATTCATCGTGTACAACTTTTTCAGGCTTATCCTTAGTTAGTAAATTAGTAAAAACCTCGGTCAGTTCTGAAAAATCAGGAATGAAACTCCTGTAATAGTTGATCAGTCCCAACAAGCTGCGGACTTGTTTCTTATTCGTTGGAAGTGACAGTTTTAGAATTTTGGAGACAATTTTGTTGTCTGTCATGACAAAGCCATTGGATATTCTGTACCCCAAAAATGATATCTCTTGGTAAGCCATGCTCACCTTTGAAGGCTTCACTGTCAGTCCGTGCTGTCTGATACGTTCTAGTGTCTGTTCTAGTGTCTTTATATGTTCCGTCATTGTCTCTGTATGGACACAGATGTCGTCGATATAGCAAATAATATTAGGAATGTCAGCTAGGAGGAGTCGTGTCATGCGTACGAATGTGGCTGGGGCATTGACTAGCCCAAATGGAAGTTTGCACCATTCGTACAGTCCCCAAGGCGTGGCAAACGCTGTTAGATGTCTGCTGTCTTCATGTACAGCTATCTGCCAATAACCTTTAGACATGTCAAGCGTCGTAAAGAACTTAGCGTCAGTCAGTTCTGTCAGAAGATCGTCAGTGTTTGCCATTGGTTCAAGATCTAAAACAGTTATTTTGTTCAGTTTTCTGTAGTCGATGCAAAGTCGTATTGTGTTGTCCTTTTTGCGTACAATGACCATGGGTGAAGAGAAGTCTGATAGGGATCGTCTGATGATGTTGTTTTTTTCTAAGTTGATGATTTCTTGATGTAATTGTTCCTTGTAATGTAATGGTATTGTGTATGGTCTGCATCTTATGGGTGTGTTTGATGTGAGTGTGATGTGATGCTGTACTAATTCTGTTTGTCCTGGGTTGTCGGAAAAAATGGTGTTGTACTGTTGTATCAACTGTTTGCAACTGTTTGTCTCTGCTTGACTTAAGTTTGGATTGATCTTGATCTCATTCAAGCAGTTTGTCGTGTCTAATGTAGGTGTTGGAATCTCGTCGCTAGAATCGTCATCTTCGTGATCTATTATCACGGTGCAAGCTGTCGTATCGTCTTGTTCATTGTCTCTGTTGTGGTATGGTCTTAGCATATTTATGTGAAATATTTTGTGTTTGTCTTTTATTAGGATCTCGTAGTCTACAGGTGAGATTTGTCTTGTCACTTTAAAAGGTCCCTGCCAAGAATCAGTCAGTAGCTGTCTGTCACTAGGTAGTAGTAGTAGAACGTCCTGTCCAGGTGTCAATGTTATAGTCCTGTTACCTTTGTCTGCGTACTGTCTGTAAGTAGCACCAGATAGTTTTAGTGCATTTTTAGCAATTTCACATGATTTAATAATCCTTTCACGCAATGATGTTACATACAAGAATGATGATATGGGTTTAAGTACTGGAGTAGAGTCAGTTAACATTTGGTGATAAATTGTTAATGGGCCTCGTGGTTTGGCACCATAGATTAGTTCAAAAGGAGAGAAACCGGTACTAGAATGTGGTACCTCGCGATAAGCAAAAAGGACAGCTGGTAGGTATACATCCCAGTTATTGGGGTGATCTTGAGTTACTTTTGCAAGCATGTGCTTCAGATCCCCGTTAAGCTTTTCTATAATCCCGCTCGAGTGAGGATGATAGGGGCTATTGAAGACTTGCTTCACTCCTAACATTTTGCTGAAAGCTTGGGTCGATGCGGCAATAAACTGAGTGCCTCTATCAGACTGGATAGTATCTGGAAACCCGATTCGGGAGAAGATATGGAAGAACACTTCCATGATGTCGTTAGCAGTAATGTTCTTTAGAGGAATAGCTTCTGGCCAGCGGCTACATTGATCAATAAAAGTTAGAATATATTTATTCCCTCTAGTTGTTGTATGACTAAGAGGGCCCACAATGTCAACTGATAATTTTTCAAAAGGTCGACTGGCTAAGTCAGTGACTTGTAACTTTGCCTGTGGGTGTTTACCTTTTTTTACCAGTTTCTGGCATGTATCACAACTTCTGCAATATGTTTTTATGTCATTGCAAAATTTTGGCCAATGAAACTGTGTCAATAACCTTGACCTGGTTTTAACATATGCCATATGACCTGCAAAAGGTATATCGTGAGCAAGATGTAAAGCTTGCTTGCGATAAGTATTTGGCAAAACAGTTTGCTTCGTTGTAATGTCACCTCTGGTGTAATACCTGGTGAGTATATCATTGTGTAAAGCAAAATGCCATTTCGCATTCTTGGTTACTCTTGCCTTTTTGCCGATCAGGTCAAAGTACTTTGACAGTGAAGGATCAGCTTTTTGAGCTGTTATGAATGCTTCCTTCATAGAGTCACTAGGTGGTAATTCTGGGCTAAGCATTTGTATAGCCTCAGTTTGGTTACTTTCATCTTGCACTCTAGCAGTAGCTCTTGTTACTGCGTTCACACACTCAATGACATCAGATGATGATGGAATGATATCGTTAATGATGTGATGAGAACTTAGTGCTGCATTAGCTAACATACATTCAATAGGTGATATGACATTTTCAATGATGACATTTGGTGGTGATGTCGTGTTATCATCAATACATAGTGATGTTATGTCATGGTTATGAGGTTTGTCATTCACCTCAGGTAAGTTTCCTATGATTATATCACACACTGGGTTCGTAAGTGCGGCGCACTTTACTTTCCCGGTGAGGAAAGGTGTTTCAATGTATGCCCATGCTAATGGATATTTCTCAATATTGCCTGAAAATGTTCTACATGTAATGTGCCTGCCTGTATAGTCTGTAGGCGTTATGAATGTTGTTTTCAGGCCAATAAGTGTACTTCCGGTGTCGCGAAGTACTGTAGCAAACTTGCCATTAACATACCCGTGATGGATGTCTAATCTGCCTTTTGAGTCTATTACCAAGTTAGCTTCCTCATTGGCAATAGGGATGGCGTGCCCGCATGTTAAGATACCATTTTCATAGAAGGTGTTACAGACAGTGCATTTGTTAGCACTAAATACATCACAAGCCTGTGCTGCATTCACAGGATGTTTCTCTGGATTTTCGTCTTCTGACGCTGAGCTATCGAACAAGGCGGCATTGGCTTTGTTGGTCATATGCCTGCCTCTACAATCCATGCGATGGTGCCCGTAAGCCTTGCAGAGAAAACATTTACGTAAACTTTTGAACGATTTACGTTCTCTGTCTTGTCTGTTTACCATATTTTGCAAGTATGTTTGGTACCCTGGGTTTTTATCGCACATCTCGTTCAAATGGTGAGAAAATTTACAGTGAATGCAATGTCTAAATTTCTCAGAGGTAGGCCTGTTTGGTTTTTGCCTACTATAGTTCTTCTCATAGTTGGCCGCTGCTACCCAGTTACTGTCAGTAGCTTCAGTGGCAAAGCACTGTTTGTTGGCCGTGTAATAGGCCGACCCACGTCTTTCAATTTCTTCCACACTTGTGCATTCATTCTCTTGTAAGAACTTAGAAAAAGATGATGGGATAGAAGAAATGATTTTATCTCGAATGATGAGATCTTCTAATCTATCATAACTTTTGTTAATTTTGGCTGCTGAAGTCCATTTGCTGAAAACATCTCGGACTAAACAGAGGTAGTCAGAGAACGTTTGAGTTGATTTTGGACTCAATTTACTGAATTGTTCTCTGTAACCTGCCTCGTCTAACATGAAATGTGCCATTATCTTAGATTTAATATAATGGTACTCTTTTCTGAGGTCTTTGGGGATGGTTTCAATGACTTTAAGAGGTTCCCCAGATAGACTCCTCATATATAGAATATTCCATTCAGAAAGTGGAACTTGGTAATGTTCCATTAAAGTCTCAAAATTTTGGGTAAAGGCTGCTATGCAGTCACCCGAGGTATAGTTACGTACGATACCTTGATACTTCTTATACTGGTTTTCTTTTTCCAGTCTTTCCGATTTCTTTGACTCTTTATTCATCGCAGTCTCAGTGTCAAGTTGTTTCATTTTCAACTGTAACTCTAGTTCTTCTCTCTTACTCTGAGCTGCTATTTCTGCTTTCTTAAGTTCACTGTCTATCTCAGCTTGCTTTGTCTTTGCAGCCATTTCTACTTCGGCTTGCTTTAATGCTGTTTCAATCTCTGCTTGCTTGGCAGCCATTTCTGCTTGTTTTAGAGCTGTTTCTGCCTCTATTTGCTTGGCAGCTTTTTCAATCTCTGCCTGTTTCAAGGCTCTTTCAGCTGCTCTTTCTTCGCGTTCATTGTTTTTCTCTTGTACCAGGAGATATTCAGCGTATTTGTTCTCACTCCATTTTGTTAATTCATCACCTGTAAGACGTAATTTAATACCCATATCGATGAAATCAAACAATGACGACATGATGGAGAAAATACGTCAATGACAATCAACCACACAAAATATGTTATAAATGGTTAGTAGTAAACAATTTACACTTGATTTCACTATACGATGCGTGCCCACTGATGCATACGTAAAGTTAAAGTAAAGAAAAATATACTCAAGTGCCCTTGGATACGGTGAAGAATGGTTGGACAATCGGGCTAGAAAAACTGTAGGGTCGTTACTTCGGAACCACTAATGACCTCTACGGCAAGGTTATGGATGGTACGGAAAAAACCTGCTTTGTTTTTGGAAGAAAATAAGTTAGCGTCTATTTGTTGGTGTGTGCCTGCAAGTCACTAAGTGTTGATTAGGTTTGGATGGCGTCGAGTATAATTGTATGTCGTAAGTTTGTCCGTCAACAGTGTTTTTCTCAACAGAAGTTACACTCTTTCCAAAACTCTTTGCGTTCCACAAACTCAATGCACCAAGACAATCTATCTGTATCTGAACACTCAATAACATTGATGACATATCACTTACATCAAGATGACATTCAGTAAGGACATAGACATCAAGTTTACAAGATGGCGACAAGGTCAAAATGGCGACAAAATCACAATGTCGACAAGGTCAAACGGTGACAAGTTTCACAAATCACAAATGTTTTACACGCTTACAGGATCAAACAATATGTACTGTACATTTACTAATGGTTTTACACATATTTAAACAATGTAGTAATGGATCACAATGAGACTTTTACGATCACATTTACATAACTATAACCTTGACAAATTTTACAAGTTCAAGAATTATAGTTTTAAATTGTTAATGACGTATGGTTTAAACAAAGACGAGCAACACACGTCTACATATATTAGGTTCTTAAACAAGGACGAGCAACCCACGTCCACACATGTCAGGATCTTAGAATTGGCTCGTTTAGCTAACACGTGTGAGACAGTACAACTATAACGTGATTCGACGTAAGACTCAACGACACAACGTTCTATGGATTTATTGCCATATTAAATACAGAACGATGATTACAACAATATACAATATATAACTCACGACGCTCACAACCACAATACAGCTCACAAGTCTGACGCTCAAGATGACAGTCGTTCGGCTTTCAACCACAGAGATCCACACAAACGCCTTGCTTTCATCGCACACGTCCGTCCAGTCTCAGGTCCCAGCTCGGTCTGTCGCTAGCGCGCAACTTGCTGACCGCCTCTAGTGGCGTCACGTGGCCTGCGTGCGTCTTGTCGTCAGCCTGACCGCAGGTCGCGTGTCAGGTAACAATCTTGCCAGCCGACAATTCTTGTCCGCCGGGTGTCGTAACGATGTCGCTGCATAGCTATCCCATGTTAGGCTCTGACAGTGATCAATTCCTTCAGCGTTCTCATTATATGGTTCCAAAGGAAATGCCATCGCTCCAGTGTGATGGTAGTTTTCCTCTGTCTGTATATCTGTAGTTGGCCTGCGTGTAGAAATGGAGGGGGTGGTAGGAACACCACTCTCCAGTCTCCTCCTCTCCAACTCATTATCCATGCGCCTAATCTCCAACTGATGTTGTCTTTCCCTTTCTCTATTATCCATCTCAGCCTGCAGCTTCCTATCCTCCAACTCTAAAGCTATCCGGCTTTCTCTCTCTTTCTGAATCATTTCAGCCTCTCTGTCTTTTTCCTTCTGAATTATTTCAGCCTCTCTGTCTTTTTCCTTCTGGGTTATCTCAGCCTGTAAACGCTCATGTCTATCGAATTCGTCAGAGACGTACTTCGCGAGTTCAGGACCCTTTAACCCACATGATTTGCCTACATCAACATACTGTTTCCGTAGTAAAGCTGTTTCCGCCATGCTAAATTTTAGATCTTTCCCAAATATTTGAAAAAAATACTAAGTGTCGCCTCTGTCTGATTCAGATAGGAAAACCCCTGTATCTGAAACGGTACAAAGCATGCAATGGCGAAATACAAACAACAAATCAAACAACGTAATGTTGCAGGAAAATCTAGAGCGAAATCTGGAGTTTTCGACTATTGAGAGAAAAACACCAAACACCCGAAGTCAACCTCACTAGACAATAAAGATTCTGATTTACCCCTCTGATCTACACCTGGTAACATAAGACCTAAAGTGATTTCTAATCAGTGGTTCTGAATCTTGAATTACACAAAGTCCACCTAGTGGCCTTGCAAATGCGGTCCTTAAAATTGTAAATAAAGTTCCGCAAAAAATGTAGAGTTCTGTTTCACTTCAAAAACCTGAAAGAAAATATTCACATATTTCAAGCAATTGTGGTGTGAACAAAATTAACCCACTATGTGGTACCAACAATAAATGTTGTATGGTTACGAGAAAGCACGAGTTCTATCCCGAGACGGGCCTAACAGTAAATGTGACATGTTGGGAGTTGGAAGCAGTACCCACTCTGACTTACCCCACAATGAAGTACAGCTATGAGGATGGGACTGATTTCATTTGGAGGGGATGGGTTCTTGGAAGCCAAAGTAACCCATAATAGCTCTGGAAATCTAGGGGTTTTCCCAGGAAAGTTAATTTCTTCCCTCCAAAATCTTCCTTCCCGAAAAGAGAAACTTAATTAGCTCGAGAGTCCCCCACCTATGATCATTTTCCCTTTTAGGTGAAATGGTCACAGGAATTAATAAAATGTAAAGTTCCCTTTTCTGAGTAACCTGGAACCTGGGAGATTACAATAGGACAGAATTTAGCTGTCTATTAGAGTTTACCCAGTCACCTGTAGTTCCAGATACTACCCTTATGTGGAGTAGTTACATTAACTAAACACATAGATAATAATGAAAAGTTTCGTCACACCACAATGGACTGACAGAAAAATGCAGGAACAGTTAATTTTGGTTTATTAATCAAAATAAAAAACCTGTGGAAGTAACCAGTGATGCATTATGACATATATGAAATACATCAAGACATTGAGATAATGTTCATATTCAACATTAGAAATAAGAACTCTCATGTTCAGAGATGACTTCAGTCATTTGGCCACTAAGCCCTCCCATCAGTTAGCCTGCTCTTGTTTCTGTAATAAATACCCCAGATGGTACTGGAACATTTCTCAAGGATTTGTAAAACAAATAGTCTAAACAGTCTCTACACACTGTATGAATCAGAGGAGTCCATGACTACTCTCTGTTCCTGAAAAGTTATTGATTGTTCTCACAAGTAAAAAAGAAAAGTTTCACTGAGTAAAATCAAAGTATAGCAGTGATGAAATGCTGCCAAACTTCTGCCATATTTGTAAGTAATTTGCATGAGGTATAAACTTGATCCTAATGATCTTAGAACTGTTTCTACACTTCACCAGATCAATCATGAAACACAGATCCGGTTTGGGCACAGTTCAGTGGGGACTCATTGAATATTCTTGGTCCTGGCCACATATTCCTGTTGCACCTTTATATAACAGATCTGCTCTAGGTTGACAGCCATTGTACATTACTGGGCAATGTTCTGCACCTCTGGATCATGACAATCTGCGAACACCGTCATCCTCACCTGACTCAGAAATAAACAAACTCAGGCATAATTTCGTCTGAAGCTTTCCTTCTGAATCAGGATGAGGGACCTACAGAGACCTAAAACACATCTAGATGCTTGGCCGGTCGCTCTGCAAGTCCGAAATTTAGCGTCGCTGGACCCAGAATAATTCGCGGGCGACGCGATTATTCTAGGTTAACCAATGGACAGAACGGGCTTAGACCACATGATCTGTCCATCATTGGGTGTCACAGCTATTAATACTCTTGACGCCGCATTCCTAGCGTCCCAATTCTCTCTAGTGCAAACCTTTAGTGAGAAGTGTGTTTTGAAATTGTGATGTGCAGCAGTGAACAAGACGGAGTGCGCATCATGCGACAGAGCCCCCCTCCAGATTGATCTCTGTGGAGAACTATCGTCTCAGTCGTTCACAGCTGACACGGTTCCTTTTGTGATCCCTCTTGTTGGTTTTCCACTTCATCCGAAGTTGATGGTTCATCAGGAACTGGACAACGACTCAAGAAGTCGGCGCCTACGTTCATTTTCCCAGGAACGTATTCGATTTGGAATGAGTATGGTTGCAACAGCAGCGACCATCGCATGAGTCTTGCGTTCAGATTCCGTGACGATGCCAGAAACATCAAGGGTTGGTGATCACATTGCACTGTAAAATGTTTACCATACAGGTATGCCTGAAACTTTTCCACAGCCCAGATTAGACCAAGGCACTCACGCTCGATCACCGAGTAGTTCCGTTCAGAAGCGTTCAGTTTCCTGCTTGCATAAGCTACAGGGAATAGCTCTGAGTGATCATCTCCTTTCCTCTGGAGTAAGGTGGCCCCTATTCCAATATTACTCGCATCTGTGCGGAGCACGAATGAGCGGTCGAGGTTGGGTAGATGTAGGATCGGTTTGGCTGTTAAAGCTTGTTTGAGAGCTATAAAAGCCTTCTCACAATCAGCTGACCATATGACTTTCTCTGGATTCCCCTTTTTGGTAAGATCCGTTAAGGGTGCAGCCAGTGTGTTGAAGTCTTTGATGTATCTTTGATAGAATCCACATAAGGAGACGAATGATCGAACATCCTTTTTGGTCCTTGGACGAGGTGCTCTCTGAAGTTTCTCCACATTTCCTTCTTGAGGTGTTATGAAGCCTTGAGATACCTTATGGCCTAGGAAGTCCAATTGTTGAAATCCTATTTGACACTTCTTGGGTCTTGCTGTCAAACCTGTTTCCTTAAGTCGCTTGAACAAGAGATGCAATGTTTCGACATGCTCCTCAAATGTTTCGGTAGCAACTAAAATATCATCCATGAAGTGGCTGATGGCCGGATGATGTAATGGGTCAAGTAATCTTCTCATCATGCGTGTAAATACACTTGGAGCGTTACTTAATCCAAATGGAAGAACATTGAACTCGTAGTGTCCTCCAGGAGTACTGAAAGCTAACCACGGTCTGACTTCCCGTTTCACAGGAATTTGGTAATATCCCTTACTGAGGTCAATCCTTGTGAAGTATTGTGCTGTGTTGAGACGAGTGAACAGCTGATTCTGGTCAGGTAGAGGTTCTGCCTGGAATTCAGTAATCGCGTTGAGCTGTCGATAATCGATGCACATTCTGTGTTCACCATTAGGTTTTCTCAACAACACCACACTAGCACTGTATGGAGATTCAGATTGTGATATAATTCCTGATGAGAGCATCTGCTGTATCTCTTCCTGCAAAGTATTTTGCTTGGCATAAGGAACTGGGTACGTCTTGACTCGCACAGGTGTATCATCTGTTAGCTTCATATCAAATTCCACTAAATCCGTAAGACCTGGTTTGTCGGTAAGTATTTCTGCATATATTGCCATAAGATCTCGAATTTGCTTCTGTTGATCTGGAGATAGGTTGGGATTGATATCCACATCCTGAAATGTCTCTTTGGCTTGCAGTGTACATTCTGTTCCCATGGTAATTCCTTGTCCTACTTCAGTAGCAACAGCCATAGCCATCAGGTGTGCAGTTTCGGAGGTTGCGGACCTTTCATTCCATTTCTTCAAAAGGTTTATGTGAAACACTTTCAACTTGCCTTTGACAGATATTTTGTAGTGAGTACGAGATATTTTCTCTGTCACCTCAAATGGTCCTTTCCATCCAATTTGCAACTTGTTCTGACTGGTTGGAAGTAGTAGCAGCACCTTTTCACCCACTGTCAGCTCTCTATCTTTGGCCTTCTTGTTGAAATTGCGAGTCATTCTTCGTCGAGCTTGACGCAGATTCACATTCGCTTGTCTCCAACCATGTTGTAGACGTTTCTTCAACTCAGCAACATAAACAGATGCAGTAACAACTGTATCATCTGCATGATCATCAGTCCATGTTCTCAGTAATACTTCCAAGGGTCCCTTGATTGGCCTCCCAAACAACAGTGTTGCGGGCGCAATCCCAGTAGAGTGATGAGGCACTTCCCGGTATGCGAATAATGCAGCAGGAATATATGTGCCCCAATCCTCTGGTTTTTCATGAGCTAACTTTCTCAGAATACTGATGAGGGTACCGTTCCACCGTTCTACACTCCCGTTCGTTTGAGGCAAATGGAGAGATGAATAGATATGGCGAGCATGAAATAGCCGAAAGACTTCTTCCATGAGTTTACTGCGAAACTGTGATGCATTGTCGGTTAGGATTTTGAGGGGAAATCCAATCCGAGTAAATATCTCAAGTAAGGCTTCAGCAATGTGCTTGGAGTCACTTGATGGCATTGGAATACTTTCTGCCCACATTGAACAGACGTCCACCAATGTTAATATGTATCGATTCTTCCTCCGCGTCCTGGGGAGTGGTCCGATAATGTCTACGGCAACTCTCTCGAAAGGAGATCCGGTTAGGGGCATCTCACCAAGCGGGACAGGGGGTGTCCTATGTCTTGGGGTCACTCTTTGGCATTCAGGGCATGACTTGACATATCTGGTGATGTCAGAATTCATTCCGGGCCAAAAATAGTGCATGGAAATTCTTTGCATAGTAGCATTTATTCCCATATGCCCACTGAAAGATAAGTTGTGGCCCATATCCAATGGTTGAGCACGATACGTAGACGGGACAATTAATTGAGAATATTCTTGTCCACTTTTACCTGCCTTGCGATATAGAAGTCCACCCTTCTTATACATGTCGCCTCTACGTGGAGGTGAATGTGCTTTAGGCAGTTTGTTGAAGCATGGCAACAAGGTGCTGTCAGCACTCTGTGCTTTCTTCAGATCCTCTGGTCGAGGGTTGGTCGGAGTCGACGATGCTGGAGTCTTTTCTGTCTGAGAATTAGTCGTCAAAGCAGCGACTATCACAGGCTGTATAGGTTCTCCTAGAAAGACGTAACGACAACCGAGGAGGACTGGGTACACGGGATTTTCCATCACCGCTGCCTTGATTGTTCCAGTAACATAATGCGAAGCTATATGTACTCGAGCCACAGGTAGTGACATCTTGGCTGAACTTTTCAAGGGTCCCTGTATCATCACCATTTCCTCAGTCAACTGTTCTGGCTGAACTAAGGATGTTGCTACGACGCAGTCATAATTTAGACCTGTATCATATAAGCAAATGGCGGGGTATCCATTTAGCAAGATGGATTCCACTACCGGAATTTTGGAGTGGGTTTCTTCATGAGTTGTCACACTGGACGTTTCACTAGTGCTCACCTTACGTTCCTTCCGGCGAGTCAGACATGCAACTGTGTGAGGGGTAGGAGGTTTCTTCCGACAATCTTTAGTATGATGTCCTACCTTCCTGCAATTGGTACAGTAGTCCTTCCCACTCTTCTTGGCCGCCTGAATATAAGTTAGACTGGTGTTCGCAGATTTCTTCAACTTCTTATTTGGGTTGGTGTGTTCATTTTCTTTGGTCTTGAGTGATTTGTCTGGAGGAGAAGCTTTGGTCATCCGACTCTTACTTCCCACCTCCTTTTGAGATTTCTCCCATCTCTCTGCCAAAAGAATAATTTCCTCAAGTCTATCAGCTCCATTCTGTGTTAAGAACGCCCGAAGTTCTGATGACATTTTATCCCTTAATTGGTCAATCAATATCATCTCTCGGAGTCCTTCAAATGTTTCTTCAAACTTTCCCATCTCTGCCCATTTGTGCAGGTAGGATTTTAATCTTTCAACCCATTGGCCGTAACTTTCCCCAGGCTCCTTCTTAGCTGATCTGAATTTCCTTTTATAGTTATCAGAATCGACTTCGAAGCGAGTTAGTAAAGCTCTTTTGAGAACACCGTAATCCTGTCGTTCCTCAGGACTAAGTCTAGAGAAAATTTCAAAAGCAGTAGTTCTCAGGCCCTGGGATAGTTTCACCGACCATTTAGATTCATCAAGCCCACATGTAGAACACATAAGTTCGAACCTGGAAAGATAGTGATCAATTCCTTCAGCGTTCTCATTATATGGTTCCAAAGGAAATGCCATCGCTCCAGTGTGATGGTAGTTTTCCTCTGTCTGTATATCTGTAGTTGGCCTGCGTGTAGAAATGGAGGGGGTGGTAGGAACACCACTCTCCAGTCTCCTCCTCTCCAACTCATTATCCATGCGCCTAATCTCCAACTGATGTTGTCTTTCCCTTTCTCTATTATCCATCTCAGCCTGCAGCTTCCTATCCTCCAACTCTAAAGCTATCCGGCTTTCTCTCTCTTTCTGAATCATTTCAGCCTCTCTGTCTTTTTCCTTCTGAATTATTTCAGCCTCTCTGTCTTTTTCCTTCTGGGTTATCTCAGCCTGTAAACGCTCATGTCTATCGAATTCGTCAGAGACGTACTTCGCGAGCTCAGGACCCTTTAACCCACATGATTTGCCTACATCAACATACTGTTTCCGTAGTAAAGCTGTTTCCGCCATGCTAAATTTTAGATCTTTCCCAAATATTTGAAAAAAATACTAAGTGTCGCCTCTGTCTGATTCAGATAGGAAAACCCCTGTATCTGAAACAGTACAAAGCATGCAATGGCGAAATACAAACAACAAATCAAACAACGTAATGTTGCAGGAAAATCTAGAGCGAAATCTGGAGTTTTCGACTATTGAGAGAAAAACACCAAACACCCGAAGTCAACCTCACTAGACAATAAAGATTCTGATTTACCCCTCTGATCTACACCTGGTAACATAAGACCTAAAGTGATTTCTAATCAGTGGTTCTGAATCTTGAATTACACAAAGTCCACCTAGTGGCCTTGCAAATGCGGTCCGTAAAATTGTAAATAAAGTTCCGCAAAAAATGTAGAGTTCTGTTTCACTTCAAAAACTTGAAAGAAAATATTCACATATTTCAAGCAATTGTGGTGTGAACAAAATTAACCCACTATGTGGTACCAACAATAAATGTTGTATGGTTACGATAAAGCACGAGTTCTATCCCGGACGAGCCCCCAGTAAATGTGACATGTTGGGAGTTGGAAGCAGTACCCACTCTGACTTACCCCACAATGAAGTACAGCTATGAGGATGGGACTGATTTCATTTGGAGGGGATGGGTTCTTGGAAGCCAAAGTAACCCATAATAGCTCTGGAAATCTAGGGGTTTGCCCAGGAAAGTTAATTTCTTCCCTCCAAAATCTTCCTTCCCGAAAAGAGAAACTTAATTAGCTCGAGAGTCCCCCACCTATGATCATTTTCCCTTTTAGGTGAAATGGTCACAGGAATTAATAAAATGTAAAGTTCCATTTTCTGAGTAACCTGGAACCTGGGAGATTACAATAGGACAGAATTTAGCTGTCTATTAGAGTTTACCCAGTCACCTGTAGTTCCAGATACTACCCTTATGTGGAGTAGTTACATTAACTAAACACATAGATAATAATGAAAAGTTTCGTCACACCACAATGGACTGACAGAAAAATGCAGGAACAGTTAATTTTGGTTTATTAATCAAAATAAAAAAACCTGTGGAAGTAACCAGTGATGCATTATGACATATATGAAATACATCAAGACATTGAGATAATGTTCATATTCAACATTAGAAATAAGAACTCTCATGTTCAGAGATGACTTCAGTCATTTGGCCACTAAGCCCTCCCATCAGTTAGCCTGCTCTTGTTTCTGTAATAAATACCCCAGATGGTACTGGAACATTTCTCAAGGATTTGTAAAACAAATAGTCTAAACAGTCCTCTACACACTGTATGAATCAGAGGAGTCCATGACTACTCTCTGTTCCTGAAAAGTTATTGATTGTTCTCACAAGTAAAAAAGAAAAGTTTCACTGAGTAAAATCAAAGTATAGCAGTGATGAAATGCTGCCAAACTTCTGCCATATTTGTAAGTAATTTGCAATGAGGTATAAACTTGATCCTAATGATCTTAGAACTGTTTCTACACTTCACCAGATCAATCATGAAACACAGATCCGGTTTGGGCACAGTTCAGTGGGGACTCATTGAATATTCTTGGTCCTGGCCACATATTCCTGTTGCACCTTTATATAACAGATCTGCTCTAGGTTGACAGCCATTGTACATTACTGGGCAATGTTCTGCACCTCTGGATCATGACAATCTGCGAACACCGTCATCCTCACCTGACTCAGAAATAAACAAACTCAGGCATAATTTCGTCTGAAGCTTTCCTTCTGAATCAGGATGAGGGACCTACAGAGACCTAAAACACATCTAGATGCTTGGCCGGTCGCTCTGCAAGTCCGAAATTTAGCGTCGCTGGACCCAGAATAATTCGCGGGCGACGCGATTATTCTAGGTTAACCAATGGACAGAACGGGCTTAGACCACATGATCTGTCCATCATTGGGTGTCACAGCTATTAATACTCTTGACGCCGCATTCCTAGCGTCCCAATTCTCTCTAGTGCAAACCTTTAGTGAGAAGTGTGTTTTGAAATTGTGATGTGCAGCAGTGAACAAGACGGAGTGCGCATCATGCGACAAGGATATACTACACACGGATATACAACACAAGGATATACTACACACGGATATACTACTCAAGGATATACTACACAAGGATATATTACACAAGAGTATACTACACAAGGATATACTACACAAGAGTATAGTACACAAGACTTCACTACACAAGGGTATACTACACAAGGATATACTACACAAGGATATACTACATAAGAGTATACTACACAAGAGTATATTACACAAGGGTATACTACACAAGAGTATACTACACCAGAGTATACTACACCAGAGAATATTACACAAGGATATACTACACAAGGATATACTACACAAGAGTATTCTACACAAGGGTATATTACACAAGGATATACTACACAAGGATATACTACACAAGAGTATTCTGCACCAGAGTATACTACACCAGAGAATATTACACAAGGATATACTACACAAGGATATACTACACAAGAGTATTCTACACAAGGGTATATTACACAAGGATATACCCACAAGAATATACTACACAAGAGTATTTTACACAAAGGTATACCACACAAGAATATACTACACAAGAGTATATTACACAAGGGTATACTACACAACTGTATACTATACAAGAACCGTAAAGATAATGTAGTTAACAGAGTAAGTTGAACGGAGAGATGTGTGTGTGTGTGTGTGTGTGTGTGGGGGGGGGGGGGCACGTTATAAAGAGAAATAAACTAGAAAACTTGTTGACAACTGACAAGATTGAGGTTAAAAGAACAAGGAGAAAGCAGAGATATTCGGATGGTATACTGTTATGACCTTTGTTAATGTCATGGCTTCTGTTACTGTCATGTGTAAATAATCTATCACATCTTGAATGCCTCTAGGTTGTGGTTTTCTCGCTTTCCGCTTTCCCGTTACAGTTAGTTAGTTAGTTAGTTAGTCGCAGTTCCAACTTGTCAGCAACGGGTCGTCCCCATTATGCTCCGTTCCTGTGCCAGTGAATATCACACAAAACTCTCCCCACTGCCCAATGTGAAAAGTGGAAAAGACAGGAGCCTCGACAAACAACAGCCCGCACAGATACACTGTGCATAATGCAGCCGCCAGAATGTCAACACACCAGTCCCCCACGAAACACCCAATTCATCTCTGATGGAATCGGCAGTCATTTTCCTATCTGGATGTTTCCTAAATGTTCACCCACACAATCCACAAAAATACAGTTCATCACCAACGGCAGCGGCAGTCAACCAGAAGCCCAGCACCCACGCATTTCTGCATAAGGCAAAAACCGGTCAACTCTGGGACATAGCCACCTGCCATCGCTCCGAACATGCAGTCACGTTCCAAAAAAACCAACAAACTTGGGCAGATTCAAAAGCACTTCACACGAAACTCACAGCTCACAGTGTCGCGCCACGCACTCACTCAGTAGCAGGGCGACGGAACCATACGTTCTAAATGTATGTGTGTTACCTTTCCTCTGGATTAAATTACGCAGACCGAGAGGGGGATCATGCTGCATTGGCAGCTCCTCATGGTGTCTACAATTTTCCTCAGGCTTTGTTCTATGGAGCGGTATAACTCCATCTATGGTCTGGTTGTAGGTATATAGCCTTATTTGAAGTACAACGTAACAAACTATCGTTTGTGAAGACAGCAAGGTATCAGTGAAGTGTGTGTGTGTGTGTATGTGTGTGTATGTGTGCCTGTGTGTGTTTATAGTCTAGACCCTTCCTCTTGTTGCTGCCATTCCTCTCCCAAACAAAGTATAAACTCTCAACCAACAACCCACGCCTAGGCCTAGCGAGACATGTTCATGATTTGTTGGGCGCGGGAATCTCCGTGGCGAAGTCATCAAACGGGCTGCCTGGTTAATTAGTTAGTTAGTTACTCGCGGTTCCAACTTCACAGCAACGGGTCGTCCCCATTATGCTCAGTTCCTGTGCCAGTGAATATAACATAAAATGCTCCTCACTGCCCCATGTGAAACGTGGAAAAGACAGGAGTTTCGACCATTAGCAGCCCGCACAGGAACACTGTGCATAATGGCGCTGCCAGAATGTCAACACAAAAGTCCTCCACGAAAAATACAGTTCATCCTCGATGGAAGCGACAGTCACTAAAAAAACAGCAGCCCAACATTACTGCATAAGGTAAAAACCCGTCCGTTTTGCGACAAAGTCAGCTACGCCATTATTCCCGAACATGCAGTTCACGCCACAAACAACCGCGGACAAATAGTAAAAACATTTCACTGTACACAATGCCGTCGCCAGAATGCGAACACAAAAGTCCTTCGCGAAAAACAAAATCCATCCTCGACGGAAGCGGCAGTCATGTTCCCATCCGGATGTTTTTCTAGATGTGCACCTACGCAGTCCAGATATTTCTAGATGTTGTTTGTTCCGTTTCTAGATGTTTTCTGTCAAAGGAAAATGGCAACACCGAGGCAGCTACGCCATTTTTTCCGAACATGCAGTTCACGCTAGAAACAACCTCGAACAGATGTAAAAACATTTCATTGTACATAAAGCCATCGCCAGAATGCCAACACAAAAGTCCTCCATACAGTTCATCGTCGATAGAAGCGGCAGTCACTAGAAGACCAGCAGCCTCACATTTCTGCCTAGTGCACCCTAGGGCTCGTTTTCGGTTGGTTCAGTTTCGCACTCCGTCATACGGTTCATGAGTGCCGTTGTTTTCGGAGAACCCTTGGGATCGTCGTTGGAGCAGCGGAGTTAATGCTCTGCTGCCGGATGGCCACTCTGTGGATAGAGATCGAACCATATAGGGATAAACCTGGTACAATGTATTCGAGCCTATTACTTATTACACCTCTGTTATTGGCTGGATGTTGCAGCAAAAGGTTGCTGTGGTATTTGTTGTTTGTTGATGTTGCTCTTGCTCGCTTTGAACTCAATTGTAGTCCTTACACGCGACTTCTAGCAGCACTGGACTGAATTGTGCGTGTAGATGAGGTAGCCAACCCTCCTTAGTCGGCTCTTACGACACCAGCATGGTAGATTGCAGTGCAACACATCCTGACGGAGGGACAAGAGATCGGGCGGCTGATAGTGAAGTAGTCAAGTAAATAGGCAACTTTAGCACATTCAGGTGTATAGGTATATGATGCTATCTCATATTTCTATAGGTCTCGATGAATTTCTTTTATTTCCCAGAGAATTTCCTGGTACTCATTTTAGGGAGGGTCGACATGGGAGACCTAGTCAATTAAAAACATAAAATCCCCGCCTCTAACTGGAATCGACCAAGTGTCTTCTTTAAGAGCTAATCAATACCTGTAGATTAAGTTTTCAGGCCTTCTCCTGCTTAGGGCTGACTCATGCACAGCTTTTCCTAACTTGTAACAGTAACTGTTCATCGAGCGAACACGCAGGACTTGTTTGAATTATTTCCCTTGCATACCATAATGTATGCTGGCGATGGTTTGTTTATTGCCAATCTGTTTACAGACATCTGTTGAAAAACTTATGAATTTTCCTTCAAACACTTGTGCAATACTCTTAGTTTGATAAGAAAATTTTTAGAAAGCACATACAACTAACTTTATTATCCTTATAGATCATATTTCTTCTTCTTGTAGTCGATCTAGCATGATGTTAGTGATCATATCTGTCCACAGTCTTCTGTCTCTTGTGTTGCCAATATTTTCTGATACCAACGTTCTTCCATGCCATTTCAAACTGTACAGAATCTTCTCTCTTGGTCTTCAACTGTCTCTCTTGCCCTCCAGCTTTCCCGATGGGATGACATACTCTGTCCCCTTCTCATGACATGCCGAAAGAATGAGGCCAGTAACCATTTCTCTTAATGAGTTAACTTCTTTCAAGGTATATGCATTGCTTTTTCTATCCGTCCACGATGTTTTCATCATTCATATATAAAACCACATCTCCGCAGCTTTTACATAATTCCTCACGTGTCTGTTAAATGTCCACGATTGGCTTCCGTACATCAGAATTATAGCCAAATCAAGTGTCTACTTAATATGTTAGTCGCGTCCTGTGACAAAGAATGGTGATTTGACCAAGGTCAGCCAAAGATATAGTATTCATCTTTAAGTTGATGTTGTACTCTGCTTTTTTTCTAGAACCAAAGCTGTCAACAATCTTCTAGTAAAATATATTTCTCAGCAGGAATGCCAGGTTTTAGAACCTATTTAACAGAACACACGACAACACCCCATGTCAATATGATGACTACTATAACAACTAATTGTAAAAATACATTCGCCATCGTTAAACGGAACTTAATGAAGATAACATAAATAAGAAATAAGACTACGCAGTTGACAGCAGTAAACACTGAAAGCTACAGACAAACGTGGTCTCGAAGATATCACCCTCAAAGGGCGATGGCGTCCTTCTGAAAGAACCAATGCAGGTCCACGATATTTATCATTAAGTAAAGACCGCCCTAAACTGGCCAAGAAAGGTCACTGGCAGAAGAGCAAAAATTTAAAGTGATTACAGCAAGATTCAAGCATTTAGGAAGTATAATATAATCAAATGGCGAATCAGACGACCAGATCGAGAATAGATGCAATAAGGCAAATCAACTCGTTGGACAAATGGCACCAATACTAAAGAACAAACACGTATCAATAGATACTAAACATCACTCTACAACACACTCTTCCTAACAACTCAATGATATCAGTGTCAAACCTGGTCAATGACAGAAATGGAGAAAATAAAAATTATAACGATGGAAATGAGATTTCTGAGCAGAATACTCAACGTATCAAGGAGAGAGAAAATCATAAATGATGAAATGAGGACTAAAGTGGGGGTATTTGCAGCGCTAGAAGTCATTAAAATACAGCCAGTGAAATGGTTCGGACGCATAACTAGGCTACCAGCTGACAGTATACCACAACAAGCCATGATGTATAGAGTCAACAGAACTAGAAGAAGAGGCCGACCATGTAACAATGGACAGAGGGAGTAACAGAGGCCACGGAATGTCGATATATAAAGTTCATAAAAGAGCACTCTCCGGCTGTTTATTCTTCACCTCGACACTGCAATGTACAAGAGAAACCAGATGAGACGATGAAGTAGGATGTAGACAACAAATAATAGTCTAATAAACAGGGCAAGTTACATTCCTACAAAAATGAAACACATATGTTGTAATATATAACAATGAAGAGGCAATTTCATTTTTATCGTTGGCCATTCAATTGTAAAATACATATACATTTATGTAACCGTTTTCTATTTTCCATTTTCCTGCCTTCGGCATCTGTTTTTGTTTGATCTAGGTGTTGAATGTGTCTTGTTCAACTGCTTGTTATAGTCTGGCTGTTTTCTTTCATGCTTGCGTTTGATGATTCCGTAAAGAAATCCTTTGAAGTAATAGAAATCGGGTTTACAGCAGAAGGTGAAACATACTTGGGCCAATCTAAACGGTAGCCATGATGTTTTGAAAGGGGGCCAAGACACAACGGAAACTCGAAACAGAAAACAAAGCAAGCTTTGGTGAGATCTGTTGCTCCTTCGTTCCTCTCTTGAGGGAAATGCTTCACGCGAAGTTATGCACCTCAAAGTGTCCCACGTCGGCTTGAATTTGTTCGCTTCCTGTAGACAGATTCCATCCAAGGTAACAGGCTCTATCTACTCGCGGCTAGGTTTTCTTTCCTATCAATATTGCCAGGTCAGCAGCCTCAATGCCTGCTCTTTGCGATTTCTAACTGCCGAGGGATTTTTAAAGTGCGCAATTTGCACACGGAGCCTTCTGTTTTCCTCCCTTAGAGGTGAGGGATAAGTGTCTCATCTTCCTACCCAAGAGATCAGGAATCCTTGGGAAAAAAATACTATTAACCCTATTCAGAGGACGGGACAAGGACACGCTGAGAAGTTCGTTAATTGGTTACATCAAACGCAAGCATGAAAGAAAACAGCCAGACTATAACAAGCAGTTGAACAAGACACATTCAACACCTAGATCAAACAAAAACAGATGCCGAAGAGATTTCGCAATTTGCACACGGAGCCTTCTGTTTTCCTCCCTTAGAGGTGAGGGATAAGTGTCTCATCTTCCTACCCAAGAGATCAGGAATCCTTGGGAAAAAAAATACTATTAACCCTATTCAGAGGACGGGACAAGGACACGCTGAGAAGTTCGTTAATTGGTTACAGCTTGATGATAGAATATAACATCGTCTTACCGACAATGTTTTCAAAAACGTGCATACAGTGCATGCATAACGAGTCATTAGAGAGAGTTAAACGACACGACTCATCACTGGTACAATGGGATAAACATGGACAGCAACGAGTGAAATACATATCCTTAGTGATCTCGAAAGATAAGGTTGTTGTAAATAGCTTTTCTAGGTGCATAATGTAACAATTAATAATACACACGCTAAAAGACCAGCCTGATACTGGCGACATCACCACGGAGTGGTGACTGGTCTAAAATATGGGACAGACACCATATACCCGTACACCTTGTGGCGTGAATAGGGGTGGGGGATCCCTGACTTGACTTTATTCTACTTGTTTAGACTTGGCTTGACTTGACTTTATCATAAAAGACAGCTGGTGGGAAACTGAACACAAGTACATATAAGTACAAGTACATATAACAAAACATTTATTGTATTAATTAAATCACACACAGGGAAAAAAGTAATATGTCACCAAGTGTATGTATGCAAAACGACGCATACAAAATTAACAGACGGAAAGAAATGATACTACTGTGCACATATTTACAAACAAACCAATTTACTTCTATTACAAAAAAGGAAAATATACACGGATGCACTGATAAAGCTGCTGTGATTACGAAGAGGGGAATCTATAATCTATTATACGGAGTGCTCAGCAACCATCCCTGAAGCATGTGGATAGTCATGCTCAAAGATGCTGATGGAATAACTACACCGGAGAGAGTAATATCCTGCTAGAAGGCTTATTTGGTGCCTTTGTGTTTTTTTTAAAAACAGGTATCCTGCTGATTTCTACTTCGCATTAATTGGGGTACATTATGTACTACTGGCTTTGAATGGGATATATGATGTTTTACCAGGATTTAACTGGAGCATATGGTGTTGTAATGAGCTTTCATTTGGGATATATAGCATTATACTGGACTTTAACTGAGATATATGGTGTCTGTTATTATTTCAAATGACTTTTTTTTATTAGCTTATTTAAGCTAATTAAAAAAATTCTGATTTCTATGTAGTGCATCATGTATTATTCACAGAGATTGTAGTGTTATACTTTTCTATTCCATATTCTGGGGAGTCTTGGTAGCACCGAGACTAGCGCACCGATAGTCATGTGTTCGAATCCTTTCGGGGAGGGTGATTTAATTTTGCATTGACCCGAGTTCCCAGGTCGACCCAGTGGTGCCAGGACATTTGCTTGGAAGTAAAGGCGACCGATGTGATAGTGACCACGTTCACTCATCGAGCGCCGATTGGTCTAAAATATGGGACTAGCACTACAACACCAGCTGGTCTCTTGGCGTAAAAGCCGACCCTGTTAATGTTTGGATATACCACATACTTGCTGTTTCTACTTTTGAACTTAAGTTGTTCACTAACTTAAAGATATCAGTCAGTGATTTATTTTGAGTGTCTATGTCTCCTTATAGGGATCTATGATTTTGTGATGTACAGGAAATGAGGCAGCTGATAGACGATATAGATGGGAATGATGATTTCACAGCACATACGAATGGATCAATGCAGCGAGGTAAGAGATAGGGATGAGGTTTGATTTGCTATAAGGAGCTAAAGATCATCGCAGAGCTATGTGGAACATATTTACGCAAGACATCTAGCATGATAATGCAATTGGAGGTGGTAATGCAGCTTTTTTTTGAAACGGCTTTCTGAGACTCCAGTCAATACAGCGGCCATTATAATTGACTCAGTAAATATTCCGGAATGTTCAGTCTGAATGTTTCTGGCATGAGAAATTTATATTTTACTAGCTGACCCGGCCCGGCTTCGCCCAGTCCTTGGTGGGGAGCATCTCATTTAATTCATATAAGTAGTCATATAAGTTCCCGTTCCCGTTACCGACTGTCTGTCTGTCTGTCTGTCTGTCTGTCTGTCTGTCTGTCTGTCTGACCCGGCCCGGCATCGCCCAGTCCTTGGTGGGGAGCATCTCATTTAATTCATATAAGTAGTCATATAAGTTCCCGTTCCCGTTACCGACTATCTGTCTGTCTGTCTGTCTGTCTGACCCGGCCCAGCCCATGGTGGAGAGCATTTCATTTAAATCATATAAGTAGTCATATAAGATCCCGTTCCGGACTATCTGTCTGTCTGCCTGTCTTGTGTAAATGGAGGAGGGAGGAGGAAGAGGGAGGTGGAGGAGAAAAGAGGAGGGAAGAGGAGGGAGGAGGAGACATGAGACAGGAGGAATAGGGAGGAATAGGAGGGAGGAGGAGGGATTAGGAAGAGGAGGGAGGAGTAGGGTGGAGGAGGAGGGAGGAGGAAGAGGGAGAAGGAGGGAGGAGGAGAACGCAGGAGGAGGAGGGAGGAGGAGGAGGAGAGGGAGGAGGAGGGAGAGGGAGGAGGAGGGAGGAGGAGGAGAGAGTAGGAGGAGGGAGGAGGCGGAGGGAGCAGGAAGAGGGAGGAAGAGGGAGGAGGAAGAGGGAGAAGGAGGAGGGAGGAGAAGGAGGAGGGAGGAGGAAGAGGGAGGAGGAGGGAGGAGGAGGAGGAGAGGGAGGAGGAGGGAAAGGGAGGAGGAGGGAGGAGGAGGAGAGAGTGGGAGGAGGGAGGAGGCGGAGGGAAAAGGAAGAGGGAGGAAGAGGGAGGAGGAAGAGGGAGAAGGAGGAGGGAAGAGGATGAGGGGGAGGAGGAGGAAGGAGGAGGAGGAGGAATGTGAAGGGAGGAGGAGGGAGGAGGAGGAAGGAGGAGGAGAGAGGAGGAGGAGAGAGGAGGAGGAGGGAGGAGGAGGAGGGATGAGGAGGAGGGAGGAGGAGGAGTAATGTGAAGGGAGGAGGAGGGAGGAGGTAGAGGGAGGAGGAGGAAGGAGGAGAACGCAGGAGGAGGAGGGAGGAGGAGGAGAGGGAGGAGGAGGGAGGAGGCGGAGGGAAAAGGAAGAGGGAGGAAGAGGGAGGAGGAAGAGGGAGAAGGAGGAGGGAAGAGGATGAGGGGGAGGAGGAGGAAGGAGGAGGAGGAGGAATGTGAAGGGAGGAGGAGGGAGGAGGAGGAAGGAGGAGGAGAGAGGAGGAGGAGGAGAGAGGAGGAGGAGGGAGGAGGAGGAGGGATGAGGAGGAGGGAGGAGGAGGAGTAATGTGAAGGGAGGAGGAGGGAGGAGGTAGAGGGAGGAGGAGGGAGGAGGAGAACGCAGGAGGAGGAGGGAGGAGGAGGAGAGGGAGGAGGAGGGAGATGGAGGAGGAGGGAGGAGGAGGAGAGAGTAGTAGGAGGGAGGAGGCGGAGGGAAAAGGAAGAGGGAGGAAGAGGGAGGAGGAAGAGGGAGAAGGAGGAGGGAAGAGGATGAGGGGGAGGAGGAGGAAGGAGGAGGAGGAGGAATGTGAAGGGAGGAGGAGGGAGGAGGAGGAAGGAGGAGGAGAGAGGAGGAGGAGGGAGGAGAAGGAGGGATGAGGAGGAGGAGGAGTAATGTGAAGGGAGGAGGAGGGAGGAGGTAGAGGGAGGAGGAGGGAGGATGAGAATGAAGGAGGAGGGATGAGGAGGAGAGGGAGGAGGAGGAAGGAGGAGGGGGAGGAGGAGGGATGAAGAAGGAGGAGGGAGGAGGAGGGATGAGGGGGAGGAGGAGAAGGGAGGAGAAGGGAGGAGGAGGGCGAAGGAGGAAGGAAGAGGAGGGCGAGGAGGTAGGAGGAGGGAGGAGGAGAAGGAAGAGGGAGGAGGAAGAGAGTGGAAGAGGGAGGAGGAGGGAGGAAGAGATAGGCGGAGAGAGGAGGAGGAGGGAGGAATAGGAGGGAGGAGGAGGGAGGAGGAGGAGGAAGAGGGATGAGGAGGGAGGAGGGTGAAGGAGGAGGAGGAAGAGGGAGGAGGGAGGGGAGGAGGAGGGAGAAGGGGGAGGAGGGAGGAGGGAGGAGGAGAACGCAGGTGGGGGAGGAGGAGGAGGGAGGAGGGAGAGGGAGGAGGTGGAGGGAGAAGGAGGAGGGAGAAGGAGGAGGGGAGGAGGAGGAGGAATGATGAGGAGGGAGGAGGAGGAAGAGGGATGTGGAGGAAGGAGGAGGAGGGAGGAGGTAGAGGGAGGAGGTAGAGGGAGGAAAAGGGAGGAGGGAGGAGGAGGGATGAGGAGAAGGGAGTAGGAGGGATGAGGAGAGGGGGGAGGAGAGGGAGGAGGAGGGAGAAGGGAGGGGGAGAAGGAGGAGGGAGGGGGAGGAGGTAGAGGGAGGAGGTAGAGGGAGGAGGAAGAGGAGGAGGGTGGAGGTAGAGGGAAGAGGAGGGAGGAGGCGGGGGGAGTAGGAGGGAGGAGGATGGAGGAGGAGGGGAGAGGAAGAGGGAGAAGGAGGAGGAGGAGTGAGAGGGAGGAGGTAGAGGGAGGAGGAAGAGGAGGAGGGTGGAGGGAGGAGGTAGAGGGAGGAGGAGGGGAGGAGGTAGAGGCAGGAGGAGAAGAGAGGAGGAGGGAGTTTGCCATTCCGAATTCATACTCGTCTAGGTTCTGTGATTTCGGTCCTTCCATTGATCGTTCTTCCCTTCTACACGACTGTAGATAACTTCCTTACACATAAAAAGATTAATTGTTATTGATATTGCCGTGGCATGGAGGCATATATATATATGAGCAGCAGAGTTGAACGCCTACGCCAGCCGGCACGGCACTTGATGATGATGATGATTGCCGTGTGACGATTCTGTGTAGTCACGTCATTTTCTTCCCTTTCCCTAGCGTTTTGGTTCGGGATTCTTTCATCATCATCATCATATATTTACGTACGTATTTTGGGAATGGGAGGAGGGAGGAGGAGGAAGAAGAAAAAAAAATACGACAGTGGGCTGCACTGGAATGAAAGGAAGGCGTGTAGAAAATTTCATCTCAATCGGATGGGCCGTTCGCGAGCGCATAAAGGACATACGGACAGACAGACATACAGACGGAGATCGCAATTTATATATAAGATACCTAATGACTGGCACCTAGCCGTCTTGATAGACGATAGTTTGTGAAATTGAGTTATTTCTCCATAACACAAAGCCTGGGCTGAATTTAGAGACCATGAGTTGCCCATGCAGCTTGATCCCTCTCTCGGCCTGCCTAGTTTACTCCAGAGGAAAGGCAACCTAATACGTTTGGAACAAGACAAGCTGCAGAATCTGCCGAATCAGTAAAACAATGCTGTAACTGTCCGCCTGTCGGAGCTTCCGTCCTAGACCAGTTGCCGACCAAGGTTTAGGGTCTGGTGTCTCTGCCATGACATTTAGTCTCTAGGTTGCATTTCCTTGCACTAGGGAAAGGCTTATATCCTCCCAATCGTACTCTTCCGCCCGAAGCCGTTGGCACAATGTGAGGTGTCGGGTTTGGTAAGCGCCGCCCAACATTCGGCGCTAACAGAAAGCAGGTAGTACCGTCTGTTGTCATACGGTAGCGCAGTCATGTCTGACTAAGACCTGGCATAACACAACTACTAGAGCTGTAATAATTCAAGCCACGTCTTGGCGTGTGGAAATGAAAGGGCTGATTGGCTGGCTTCCGGGGCACATGTAGGGGTAAACTGAAGTTGATCAGACAAGGCATGCTGCTGTCTGTAAGCGCTTGCCCACTGATGGAATCAGGAATCCAATTCAGCACTTGGAGGAAGCGCTGTGGTAGAAGACGAAGCAGATGCCACCACCACCACCACCACCACCACCACCACCATTACCACCACCACCACCACCACCACCACCACCACCACCACCATCAGTGCACTGATTACACAACCACATTATGCCGTGGCCTAGAATAAGTGAGGACCCAATACTACATAACACTATGATGGTAACTGCCACAGCATTACTCTACGTTCCCTGTCACACACACACACACACACACACACAATGTGTGCATGGTGCTTATATATACATGTGTGTGTGTGTGTGTGTGTGTTTGTGGTATATGTGGTTGGTCTGCTATACCCCATCTCCCCATCTCACGCAACTCGTTTTTGTTTCATTCAGCAATATATAAACCAAAGTGTTGAACGTCTAATGGGCGTTCCCAGCCTATTGATACTTTAGTATAAAAAAAAGGTAAACTACAAACACCTACCCAGACAAGTATATCCCTAGCACTGGCCGAAGATTACGTGCTAAAGGACAAGTATTGATCAGATTTAAGAGAGCACGAAAATCTGGGCCACTAGGTCAGTAGTGACACGTACCTGCAGGGAATATCGGATCTTCTGCTGACGTCAGGGGACACAAGTCTGAGAACCGGAAAGTTATTGATCGTGAACAGACGTTGAAAATCTCCCCCCCCTCCTCTCTCTCTCTCTCTCTCTCTCTCTCTCTCTCTCTCTCTCTCTCTCTCTCTCTCTCTCTCTCTCTCTCTCTCTCTCTCTCTCCTTCTCTTCACCCGTCTCTATATCTTGTCTGCTTGCTCAGTATTTCGCCTATTCTCTTGTTGGTGCACAGTCCCACACTTAATCATCATTAAAAAAACATCTTTATGCTTTGAAATGTTGATGTTGCTGTTTCGCTGTCCTGGTAGCGTAATGATCTGTGTATGAATTTACCGACCCAGTTACCCATGGTTCAATAGCCAGTGTTATATTTCCTCCCTGACCACCACGGTTTTGTCGCGGGTGCGTTGATATAACGGTTAGGACGTTGCGCTGCTACGACATAAGAGCGTTCGGACGAGAGTTCAATGTCAGCTCTCGGAGTTGCCTATTGTTTTAAAGTTGTGTTGTATTTATTGTTACATAAATAAAAGCAGATTGTCAGCGAACGCTGTCACGTGGTCTGTATACTAGATGTGGTGTGTTGTGTGGGCATTCAGACTTTGCTATGACGTCTAGTTATCAACGGAGCTTGTTCTGAGTCTCCATTCCGTCTGGTTGAGGGTCGGCAACTGTGCCCGTGCTGTTTGCAGAGTCCAGGGTATAGAACAGCTCCAAGTGATCAGGACCCCAATGATCAGAAGCGTGCAGGCAATGGTTGTCACAACCAAAACTTTCAGCTTGAAGTCTATGCTGCTTGTGACATTTCTAAACATTTATAGTGTAAAGTGCCAATCATCCACCTTCCGAATAGACAGGAAAAATTGTTTCAAAGTTCACAGTGTTAGGACGGGATTAGGACCCATATTCTTAACTGTGACATTAAACCACCTCCCCCTTTTCCTTTTGGGAAATTGACAACACCAAGGACACAAACAGCAGCTAAAAATAGCTGTGAAACGGAACATCTGGCGTTTGATCAAAGGCGAGCTAGGGAGATGGCAGAGGAAGCCAATCCCAGAAGATGTTTGCCTACATTGTCGCGGAGAAGTAGGGATTGTGAAAGATTATGGGCAGAAAATCACAAAATTACCTCCCTCTTTTTTACAATTCCTGGAACGGCAGCAACAACACACACGCTAGAGTGCCGTCATTTTCGTGCTGATATTGAACCTGGCCTTGGAGCGGCAAAGGTACTTCCTATGTAACATAACTTATGTTAATGAGTGAGCTCAATAGATGCCGGCAAAAATATTGTATTGTCGAGACACACTCGCCAAAAATGATTTGTAAAGACAAGACGTGCTGACCAGTTCGGCTGTTGTGGTGTTGTATATTTTAAACTTAAGACTAGTACATCTGAATTTATAGTAGAGTTTTCTGTGTGCAGATCTAAAGAAAATCCTCGAAGAATTAAGTGCATTTTCTTTGACTTAGAGAGATAGTGAAGGGTGCCTTTCTGGTCAGTTCATGCCCTTTATAAGCTATGCTATCCCTGTTTTCTAGTTATTCAGTCTTACTGTGTAGATGGTGATTGGGAAAAGATCTACCTTGCTACTTTCTAGAATTTCACTCGTATTCTTTTATGGAGATACTTTTCTGCAAAATTTCGAATAATCTCTTTATCTTTATGTTCAGAGGAGACTAGGCTTCTTTGAATGGGTATTCATGCATAAAGAATAAATAATGAGTTCATGTATAATGTATAAATATTACGGGGTGTTACCTCATAAATATGATGTGAAGTTACCTATATATTTATACGGGAGAAGAGAGTAAATGCCATGAAGGAGAAATGACATCACCCTTACTGATCGCTACCAGATATTCTTGGCGGCAGAGTCTGGAGAGCACGAGAATGATCCGCCTGTATAAGGCAGGAGTGAGAGAGACATATCATGTCAATATGGGGAGCGAAAGACTGCATCAGATGTTGAGGTGATGGGGCACAATGAGGCCATATCTAGGTGACCCAGCATTGTGTCATAATATCTTCACCTTCTTTCTCTCTCTCGTTCTCCCTCTCGTTCTCTCCCTCGTTCTCTCTTTCTCTCTTTCCCCCCGTTCCTCTCTCTCTCTCTTTCGCGCTCTCTCTTTATCTTTCTATTATTTCTCTCTTCCCATTTTTCTCTTTTCTTTTTCACTTGTGTCTGTGGGTATGGCTATATTGTTTGGCACATATTTTCTACAGGGAAAGGTGGTTTTTATTTGGCTGAAAAGGTCTTTGCTTGGCTGAAAAGGTCTTTGTTTGCCTGAAAATTTGGTATTTCCATAAATGATGAAGAATGGCAACAGCAGGGTCATAATCCTTAAGGCAGGAGGAAGAGACTGCCTTTCCAATGCGGGAAGAATGATTCTCTCTTAATCATCATTGTGAGGCCCCCCCCCACTATTGCCCGAACAACAACCCCAGCATGGTAAACGCCGCTAGGCCTCTTTAAGTACTACTTCATGGTTTCCCCGTGCCATCACCCGCAGGATTCTGAACAACCCAGTAATTCAATTTATGACTCCTGCATAAGAAAGGTCATTTATCCGTGTATTTTAAACAATGGGCATTCATCTGTGTATTTTAAACAATGACAATTTATCTGTGTATTAAAAAAAAAGTGACATTTATCCGTGTATTTTGGACAATGGACATTCATCCGTCTATTGTAAACAATGGACATCCAATGTGAATCTTAGGAGTGAACCTTCACCCCTGTGGTTTAGGAATGAATAGTCACCCCGTGTGTTTTAAAACATGGACTTTTACCGGTATGTGTTAGAGACAATCTGAAGTTTGTACTTTTAGCAGAACTTATGAACCCAGAGACACCATCTGATGTGATCTAGAAAACCTTTAGCATCTCAATGGATCTAGGAAGTTGTTAGTTTAATTCCTTTGTCAAGACAACACATGGTCCGTTAATTAACTAATTAGATATAATTGGTATGTCTTGTATTACGATGTTATTATTCTTTTAATTGTGGTTGTGTATTACTATGCCATGTCATATGAGCACACACACACTTCCCCTTCCCCAGGTTATCCCAATATTATGTTATAGGCTGTACTTAAGAGTTGTTTATTTACTTGTTACTAGGTGTTTAAGTCTTTTTATGTGTGTTCTCATTAATATTACTTGTCAAGGGACAACATTACTATAGAGATACTTGTGGGCTGGATAACAACACGGACTTTCGGTGTACAAAGAGTGAATGCGCTCTTCTCGGAAGTTCGGTAATTTTCCATGGCTACATTGGCCGCTGTTAGGAAACATCAATTTATAATTAGTCTATATCCAAAGAATGTCTTATTGAGCCATTTCAAGTTTTTTTAAAAACAGTTGGCTGTTAGGATCTTGTGATTCCTCTCCCTATTTCTTCTTTAAAAATGCCATACTGCGCAAAACGAATCATTACTAAAACTGACTATTGTTTTATCAACGTTCGCTACTGGCCCCCTATTCCTCCATGCACTGAGACCTGTAACAGTTGATTGTCCTAAAACTGCACATATCCACAGCAAGTTCCCGCTACGGGATTGGTTTACTAATTTATTACTACGGTTCTGGGATGGACCCAGCCTCGTGACATTAATGCCAGACAATTCTAAAGGAAAATAAAGGTGATCAGCATGTCACTGGCCACATCACAGCTGTCCTGGACTTGTACAGTTGGAGAGAAGACAGAAGAGGTTGATGTGTAAATGCGATCTGCTTATCACTGGCTATTTCACGGTTGTTCTGGGCATGTAAAGCTGGAAAGAGCACAGAAGAGGCTGATCTTTAGTTGAAACTTTTGTGGCCTTGTCGTGGAATGCCGCCTTAACATCCCAGAATATTTTTCTCGGTCTCCAAATTTGAGAGGCCAAATTGAGAAAGAATGAATTAATCACGCTACTCCAAGGCTATCTAGTCGTGAGGTAAGATTATTCACAAAAAGCCTCTAGCCATGATGTAAGCTTGCAGATCGGCAGACTCAGTAGAGTGTGAAAACAGACCTTGTAAAACCGGTCAGCTGTGAAGTGTCAAGACTGGCCACACAAAGTAAATGTTGGCTATTGAAACTGAAGCAGGAATACTAGAGGTGCAAGGTGTGAAATCACTGATAAGACTCAGGGGGCTAATAATGGTCAGACCCACAGGTGTGAAGGCTAGTGTGCATGCAGAAAGAATTTTTATGACTGGACAGACTTGGAGTTAATTGCAATTAACGTCAGGGGGAGATAAGAAGAATTTATGAATGGAATTCCGGGGAGATAAGTGTCTACTGCTAGGCTAGGTATAAAAACCCCTGCTAGACTTTTTCCCTTTAGATTAAGTCTGACTTCAGAACAGGTAGGCAGCCAGCTCAATGTTTGTAGTCATATGCATGATTATTATGTTGGCTTCTAGGAAGGATTTCTTAGTAACTATGCAACAGTCTTTTAGACATATGAACTTTCAGTCTATATCTGATCTAGGTTATTGCAAGAACTATCATTGTCATAGGTTACTTGAGTGTTTTTTCTAAGTTCTGTGTTCAATATCATTGTGCTTTAAGTGTTACTCTTCTGAGAAGTAGAAACTTATGGAAGGAGATCTTGTCTAGATATACTTTTAGGTGTCTTGGTAGATGCTTGTCATTTCTTTGTACACTATCCTAGTTGCCTTTTTGGTGTGTGCATTTGTTGTACAGATTATAGTCAACTGACTATTTATTTAATTCTTACAACAGCAGTAACTAAGTGGTGATTAAACCGGGCAGCTCAGCAAATATGGCTGGTCTGTGTGGTCACTTCAATTAGACTTGTTGTATATCTCATTTTGTAGCTATACAATATTAGTACTCATTAATAATGCCTGATGCTATTATGTTGAGTATCATTAGATGTCCATCTTGAAGTAATATAATGTTTACGGATATGTTGGATGTATGTATGTGTAATTTCATATGAATATACGATGCTAGTAATATGCTTCGTACATATTCTTTTTGTGTATATACGTCTCATTTCGTATACATACGAACTAACTAGTGCATTATGCTATGATGTTAAATTATCATAATATGTCTAGTTTAATCAATATGTTTATGTGTATTGGATGTTTGATATATTGATTTGTCATATGCAAACCTACCAATATGAAGTGTTATGCTATTGTCTGCGCATTGGCACATTGGCCAATGATTGTGTTGGAAGCAGAGGTGTAATGGTACAGACATTACCCACAATTGGTATAGGGTATATGGTGCTAAACTTTCTCAGTGTATTGTGGGCGTGCGTTCACGGTAATGCATGGAAACCTGGCACAGCTACGGGTCACGGCTTGTAAGCCCGGATGACCCGGTACTATTATAATACCATTACCGATCCTGTGAGCTGCTAACCCAACTTTGGACGGAGCGGCTGTACGACACAGAATTTCTGTATTAGCGACATGGACATGGGGCGGCAGAAATGTAATCATTACAGGCGTGTGAGACAATTGAAAAGCCCGTCCCAGACTAAAGACAGTAGGGAGAAGGAGGATGGTGAACACAGTAGAGCTGGAAGATAAACTTGGCCAGACTGGTCATTGTATATGTTTGTGTTATGATATGTTTTAATTAGGATTGCGCTGATGTAGAACTAGATATAACACATTCTTGACTTTCTTTCAAGCTCTCACAAGGAGCACCTATGTTATAGATCTCAAGAACGAGTTATGACTAGGTAGAGCCAGGACTGGCAGACGTCAGAATACCGGCAAGCTGTTCTCTTTTTTGAGTCTACTGGAGAGTGGGGATCTGGACCACAGTTCCAGATAGATGAAGTAACAAGTAAAGTTACGTAATGTTTCTCATCACAATATGTTATATGATTTCATCATCCCCATATTGAAAACCATCAGATGTCTATGATTAGTAAATAAATGTTGTAGTATTGTAACTCATAGTTCTGTCATTATATTTTTTTCCAATTGTGCATACGTGTTGTGTGTGTACATTGGTGGGGGTTCACTTACACACCAAGGAAAGGAGCAGTCAGGGAGAAAAACCTGTACTAGGATAGTTGTCCTTAAACTTTAATTCAGACTTAAAAATCTATCCTAGCTAACCTTCTCTTCCCTATTCCTTGGCGAATATTCAGCACAATTCATTTCAATTTTGTAACGAGCCACTTGGAGCTGTACGTTGGATATTCAGGGCGTAATCTGTAGTTCAGCCATATAGATTTTGTTCCTAGTCAGTTTCTGACTATTGGGGGTTGCTCGCCAGTGAATAATACTTTCATCTAGCCGGTGGGGCACCCCGACTTCTGACAGGCCTTGTGTCTCGATAGTTGACTAAATACAATAAGACAGTATTCAATCAATCAGGTGCCTTCTCCTCAATCATGGTTGGCTACAATGGATCTCCAACACTGTCTGTCTTTCGCCTTGATTCTACATTTTGTGAGACCCTTAAGTATGGTTTTAATAGAAGTGTTGTGTCTTTTAACGTGGCCGTAATATTTCACTTTCTTCATTATTATTTCTTTCACCAACTCTCTTTTTATTCACAGTTTTTCTAGAACCTTTGTGTTTGATTGTTTTTGTTGCAATGACATACGATATATTTATACACAAGGCAGCATTACTTTTGTTTTAATAATACAGATCATGTCAACCCATACCTGAATTTAAAAAAAAGAAAAGAATTACAGCAATTAGTAAACAGAGGATGTGCGACGCGAATAGAAATTAAAAAAAAAAATCTACGATTTGACTGATTGACTGGTTTATTGATTCATTGATTGATTTATTGCATCCCGTGAACATTTATTTAGTTCGAAGACTGGTGTGAAAGGATTTGAATATTGATTTCAGTCCACAATAAATCTAACTTAGTTTGGAGAAACCAAGAAGATGTTTTATCGAAATCTATCTAGTTCATTCACTGAGCTCGTCGATAACGTTTGTGTGAAAACCTTTGTCCTTACCTTCCAGACAAGCACCGCTATTGGTCTCTACCACGAGAATTGCCCCAGGATGAGAAATAAAGCCCTTGCCTTCCCTGTCCTTACACGGCCTACAGAATAACATTGTTGTTTAGTCTCCTATAGACAAAATCCCTTTGCTTTACCCAGCCATTGAACATGCCATAATGTATCAGGAGGGTATTTTGTTTT